>JAUJYN010000042.1:484461-875384 GCA_030737835.1 Acorus gramineus
GCTGCCCGTTGAGGCTATAGCCCTGTGAGGTGCTCCCAGATACTATGCTTGTTGGTGCGCCCATATGGCAGAGATAGTGGGCTTGGGAGGCTACCAGGTAGAGGCCACACCGGGAGAGTGCTACTGGATGATGTCGAGAGTGTGGACTCCCTGTGATGAATCTGCCCATGGAGTGCAGGATGCTGGAGTTCCAATGGTTATAGTTGAGCGACCTATCTCTGGTGGCATGTGAAGCACAGTTGTGGATACTGTCACGTTTTGCCCCACAATTGTCGCAAATAAGAAGATGCGATGCTAGCGTTCGTGATGGGACTCAACCGCCCTATCAGATAGATGACGTCGCATAGGCATTGTCAAGGTTCGACGACCCCTTATTGCGTGTCTTGTGGATTAAGTGCGGTTGAGCGGCTTACCAAGCGTGTAAGTGTCATCATGAGCGCCAGCCATGCTCGAGGAGCAGAATCTGGACTTAATTGTTCGTGGTGTTGTTTTGATCTCCCCGTGGAGGTTGAAGATCAATTACCCTGCCGCGAATCGATGATCTGTTTGACCAGATCTGGGAGCCAGTGTCTTCTCTTAGATCGATCTTCGCACAAGGGTACCACAAGTCAGAGATCCGGGAGTTGGACATCCCGTAGATGGCCTTTCGTGACCGTTCAGGCACTACGAGTTTTAAGTACTGCCGTCGGGGTTGACGAATGTGCCGGATGCCTTCGTGGATCTCAAAAGTTTTATTGGGCTTCCGTGGACTACTTTGGGGTAGTCTTCATTGAGATTGCTAGTGGTGCGATGAAAAAAAAAAAGGCGATATGGGTGACCTTGTTTCCCCAGGTTGGCATGCCCTCAAGCAAAGTTTGAGAATCATCATCGCGTTGGAAAGCGTCAGTCCATGGAGATTCCTCAGTGGACGTGGGAGTGGGTTATCAAGAATTGTTGCGGACTCGCTAATGTCACGTTCGGGTCACGACGCCGTCTAGGTGATCATTGACCGACTGACTAAGTCCGCGCTTCCCTCCCAAATCCGACTGATTGAGTCTCTGGATGCTTTGACGTGGGTTTTCACCTTCGCGATTGTTCGTCTTCATGGCACCCCGGTCGGCACTATTTTCAGTTGAGACGCGAGGGTTACTTTGAGGTTGTGGCGCAGCCTTGGCAGGTTTTGGCGTGAGCCTCCATTTAAGTATAGCGTTTCATCGCCGATGGACAGCCAGACAAAGGGGATGATTCAGACCTTGGAGGACATGCTAAGTGCCTGTGTGCTCGATGATGGGGAAGTTGTGAGGCACCACCCATTTGTTGGGGTACGCCTGCAAGACGACTGCCATTCGAGCATCCAGATGGACCTGAAAAAGGCACTCTACAGGCGCAGTTTTATACCTCCCTTGTGTTGGGACGGTTGAGGAGCGCCAGTTGGAGGGGCCACAAGTTATTTATTTTACCTTGCAGTGGCCAGGTTGGTTCATGTGTGCATCTGCACCTCCCAGAACCGATGGAAGGGCTACGCAGGTCATCGTCGCCAGGAGCTTACCTTCAGGTTTGGCGACCATGTTTTCCTGAAGGTGTCCCAGTTTAAGGGCATCCTCTGTTTTGACGTTCGGGGCAAGCTGAGTTGGCTCTTCAATGGGACTGTTTCTCGTCATTGAGTGGATTGGGGAGGTGGCTTGTGTTGTGCTTGTGTCATTTGGAGCGCTCTGTTTGAAAATTTGGGTACATAATTTTTTCCTCGAAGTTATGTATTTCCCGATTTGGTATTTGGATTTGATTTTGTTAAAATCCAAGATGAAGAGGTTTAAATATGAGTTTACTATGAGATGTCCAGTTTTGAGTTAGCTTTCGTATAGAAGTGGAATTAGATCAACTGGATTCTTGTAGTAAAAGTTATGGGTATTTTTCCAAGTATACCCCGGGGATGGAAATTCTGGCAGCAGCCCTGTTCCATGTTTAGCTCTAATTTTGGAATAGCTAGAGAGATTATTTGATCTTGGCATGAACATGAAAGTTGTAGATAATCCTCTTGGCTTTCCAACGGTCTTGGAATTTTTCAATTCGGAGCTATATCTAGGAAGTTATGGTTGTTCCAGTGAAGCTTGCGCAGAATTTCTACTCAAAGGGCGACTTAGTCTTTTCCCCTTTAGATATTTGTGATAAATATCTCTCCCCCTCTCTCTCTCTTCCCCTCTCACTCCCACGAGCACATTCTGGTCTCTCTTTCTCTTTTCTTTTCCCCCCCACCAAGTGTTTGTTGAATTGCCTCAATGAGAAGAGAAGGTGGAGGTGAAGGAAGAAGAGGAAGTTGGTTCTTGTGTAGTTGTTGTTTGGTCCCCTCTCTCTCAAGCTCCCTTTGCATGGATCCCCCCCCCCTGATTTTCAGATGAAGAGGAGGCTGAGGAGGAGGCTGAGGGGTGGTGGTGGTGGCGGTTGAGGTGGTCGCGGGTGGGTCGAGGGCCCCTAAACCTCCCCCTTTTGTTCCCCCTCCAAGGTGAACTCCTCCCCCTTATTTTCTTGGTTTTTATGGCTTAAGTGGTTGTGGGAAAGTCATGCATGCTTGGTAGATGGGTTAGGGTGTGTGTGAGGGGTTGGGAAGGGTTAAAAAGAGGTTAGGATGGGCTGGGCGCGCGCTGGGCGCAGTCTGCGCGCGCGAGGGTAGGCGCGCGCGCAGGTGGGCGCTGGCAGGCCCAATCGCGGGCGCAGACGCGCGCGGGAGTGTGCGCGGGTGCGCACGGGTGCAGGCGCGAGCAGGGTGCGAGCGGGGGTGCGCGTGAGCGTGCGCACGCGCGGGCAGGGCGCCTGGGCGCGGAGCAGGGGACAGTGCCGCGCGCCCGTGTGTGCGCCTGCTGGGGTGTGCGCGGGGTGCTGCGCGAGGGGTGCGGGTTGTAGGCGCGGTGCGCGCGTGTGCGCGGTAGCGATTCTGGGCGCGCGGGCAAGCGTGCGGCAGTGCGCCGATGGTGCCGCGGTGCGTGCGTGCGTGCGCATTCGTGCCTGCGCATGCGGGGGGCCATGCGTGTGGCTGTCCGAGGGTTCGGGTAGGTGTCGGGGCACTCGGACTTGCGTGCGTACGTGCGTGCTCGCATGCGTGCGAGCCCATATGTATGCTTGTCCGAGTATTGGGTATTTCTAATGTATTTCTATGTGTAAATTGTGTTGTTTCTCACCAGTTGGATGCCCCTACCTTGCAGATCTCGTCGGATGGGATGCGCGAGGTCCTGGGTCGTAAGGTGAGTGGTTTGATTCCAATCCCCCCCCCCTCTCTAGGGATGCACTCGACCCGCATAGACGCGCGTCGCGCATCGATGGGGGCCCCTAGCTAAATTATGTAGACACCTGTGCATGCCTGATTATTATGATATATCCATGCCACCTTAGACCTTGCATGCTAGGGATATACACCCATACATCATGTATAGAGGCCGTACATGCCTGGACACCATGTCCTGTACTTAAGAGCCTTGATCTATGCATGCTTTGCTATGATGTATCCATGCCACCTTAGACTTTGTATGCTAGGGATATGCACCCTTATATCATGTATAGCGGCCTATGCATGTTTAGTCATCTTGTCCTTAATTGGAAAACCCCGACTTGATGTTCCCATTTAGTCTGATTTATTTAAATCAAGATGGGATTATGTGATTATATTGTTGTAAGCATGCCTTAGAGAATATTATAACCTTGTGGTTATAATATAGGTTTCCCCGCATCTTAGTTATGCGCCCTGGAGGAATTCTGAAGAATTCATGACATTAGTAGAGTTGCAATCAGTGTCAGCGGATCCAAGTGGATTGTATCCGTGTGGATAGGCTGTTTCTCTTCCCTTCGTTGGATCCGTATAGGGACTCCTCAGCGTTAGACAGGCTATCCTGACAGAGGGCTCCCATCAGTAGGTACCTCCTGATTGTGTTTCGGACTGTGCTGAATCGTGGGAGTAGACCAGGCGAGCTACGGAGCGGGGAGAGGGACTATCGGTGGACCAAGGGTGATTAACAGCCTAGTCAGTCCCAAAAGACCATGTCACCAGTTTGAGGGTGAGGGTGAGGGTGGGGTGGGTCGGCGATGTAGCGACCCACTGGATTGTGTAGTTATTGCCACTTAGAGGCTATAACCACTTTGCGGTTAATATGAGTGTGTTGGTTGCTGATATGCATGTGTGTGATATCTCGATGAGCGAGTATCGAGAGTGGTTGTTTTCCATTGGGTTTCGCTTTGCGAACATGGAATCGTTCTCCCCTTCGTTGGATCCGTGTAGTGACATCCCCGGCGTTAGACAGGCTATCCTGACAGAGGGCTCCCATCAGTAGGTACCTCCTGATGTGTTTCGGACAGTGTTGAATCGTGGGAGTATACCAGGTAAGCTACGGAGCGGGGAGAGGCTACCGGTGGACCAGGGGTGTAGAGCAGTCTAAGTCTCTCCCAAAGTCCCAAGATGTCTCCTTTCAGGAGTGAGGGTGTGGATGAGGCGAAGACGCGTCGCCTCGTGACCCATTCGTTGTTCGACCGTTCCCATAGATGTTGGGTCCGGTCTCGTGATCGATGTTGAAGGACATCGTTGGGCGATTGTGTAGATGTAGATGATCCAGTAGTGTTGAGTAGACCAGTAAATCCAGGTCTCTTCAACCGACGGCATGGTCTCTAGACCAGTAAATCCGGGTCTCTTCGACCGACGGTATGGTCTCTCCCCATAAGTCCCAAAAGACTCCCTCCGGGAGTGAGGGTCGGGGTGAGGTTGGTCGTGCCGCCGCGTGACCCAGTGATCATTGGGTTTCTACCCATGTTTTTCCTTGAAAAAAGGAATTGATTATGTATTGAACTGTAGATTGGTGATTGGTTTCCAGCCACTCACTGAGCTTGTAGCTCACCCCTCGCATACTGTTTCTTTTCAGGCGCAGTGTTGGGCGTGAAGCTGGAGCTTTCCTGTGGCGTGGTCTTATGGGCGTGGAGCGTTCTGCCAGCGGGTGGCGAGCGCGAGGCTGTCAGCATTCCTAGAGTCATTTCATGCTTTGTAAATAGTGCATGTGGCACAGGTTGTATTTTCTTTGGTCTAGACTTGGCTTCCACAGGACATTGATTGTGTATTCGGGTCTGTAATAATGTTTTTGATTTACAGTCATTGTTATCTTTATCTTGCTTTGCCGCCTTGTGTATTGTTGTTGGTGTCCTTATTGACCTCAGGTAATGATAACTGATATTATATTTTATTATTTCCACGTCTCGGGGATGCCTGGGGCATGACAGCTTGTCATCTAGCCTTTCCCCCACAGCTGGCTCATGCCCTCGACGTCATCCTTGTCTCATGGCTGAGGTGTTATGTCAACGATCCTGCTCAGTCATTCTATTTGACCGCCTCATACTCGAGCTGGATTTGTCATTCGTGGAGCAGTGGATCGAGGTCAAGGACCAGCATGAGAAGAGGCTCCATGCTAAGACCGTTCCTTTGATTACAGTGTGTCGGTAGCGCCAGTCTGGTGCATGGACCACTTGGGAGCAAAAGGTCTATGCATGATACTTGCTATAATCGGTCTTCCCTTTGGGTTTCCTTAAATTTAGGGGACTAAATTTCCTAAGGGGGGGGGGGAGAATGTTATGCCTATGTCATTTGGAGCCATTTCGGTTAAGCCTTGGTCACATCTAGGTCATTCAGGGCCTTTTAATTTTTCGATCGGAGTCGCTAAAATTTTGGCTTTTAGCCACCTGCGGGAGTTGGAGTACTCTGATTGAAAATCTAACTGCATATTATGGGTCCTGGTACCGTTTAGTACTACCCATAAAAATTTCATCGAATTCCGGTAACGTTTTGAAAAATATGCAGTTCCAAACTGTATCTGGGTTTTGAGAGTTCCTGGTTTGATTAGTCGAATAGTGTGAGATATTTTGGTGAATGTGGTGACCTTGGGTAACCTTACCCCCCTTTGCTTAGTGGTGAAGCAACCAATTGGTTATTTAAAGTGTTAGTGGGTGAGGTTAGGTTAGGTTCACCCCCACATTTTTCCATTACACTCACCCCCCCCCCATGTGAGAAAAAAGTCTCTCTCTCTCTCTCCCTCTCCCACTCCCCACGTGGACATCTCTTTGGGCCTCTCTTTCTCTCTCTCAAACACTCCCCACGTGTTTGATGAAATGTCAAGGAGAAGAAGATGGAGCAAGAAGAGGAAGTGCAAGTGTAAGACTAGGTGAGTGTGTGGGTATGCATGTATTGTTGATTGTTTCTCCTCCCTCTCCTCCTCCCATGGTGGATCCCCTTATTTTCTTTCCCCTCCCCTTTGGTTCAGCCATGAAGAAGAGAAGCAAAGATGGAGGTGGTGGTAGTGGTGGTGGCGGTCGAGGTGGTCAAGGGTGCGCTTGCGAGCCCCTACATCTCCCCCTCCCCTCCCCCCCCCTCTCTTTTGGTGAGTTTTCCTCTTCTTTAATTTGCTTTTATGCATGTTAGGGTGTTTGGGAGGGCATGCATGTGAGGTGTTTTGAGTTGGGTGCATGTAGGGGCAAGGGGGGAGGGTTGGGGAATGCTGGGCGCACGCGCGTGTCTATCCGTGCGCGTGCGCGTGCAGACGCGCGCGCAGAGGGGCGCTGGCAGGCGCAGGCGGGCGCATGCGCGCAGGCGCGCGGGTGCGCGCGGACGCTGGCAGCGAGCGGGGTGCGCGCATGGCGTGCGCGCGGGCGGGGCAGGTTGTCTCGGCGGGTCTGGGTGCGCGGCTGGGTGCCAATGCGCGTGCGCGTGCTGGGGCATGCGCGGGGCTGCCCAGAGTCTCGGGTAGGTGCTGGGGCACTTGGGCATGTGTGCGTACGCGCGTGCTCGCATGCGTGCGAGCCCGTATGCGTGCATGTCTAAGTCTTAGGCATTTCTAGTAATTTCTAAGTGTTATAATGTGTTGTTACTTACCAAATTTGATGCCCTTACCTTGCAGATCTCGTCGGATGGGATGCGCGAGGTCCCGGGTTGAGGTGAGTGGTTTGGTCCAATCCCCCCCCCCCTCTCGAGATGCGCTCGACGCGCGTAGTCGTGCGTCGCGCATCGATGGGGCATCTTAGCTATACTACTTGTGTAGATAAGTGGTTTGGCCATGCTTAAGCTATAATATGTTAGATATCTTGCATGCTAGGCTTATATACATATATTGTATCCATGTATGAATGATTGTGTTGCATGCGCCCCTCTAGTATGGGCATGTATTTTTTTGTAATGTGTATGGATGTATAGAATATGGCATGCCTTAGGTAGTATTGTAATACTACTCCCACCATATTCATTGGAATATCTAGTATGACTAAGTCTGGGTTAATAACGGGAACCTGCCTAATATTCCCTTGCGATAAGACTCGAGGGCGTGGTGTAGTTGTTGCGCCCATGCTAATGGGGCAAAGCTATGACCAACTTCATGAGATGATGATCTCTCTTGCCCTCTCCCTCTGAACGAACTGAGTAAGTAGATGCGATTTCCTACTCAACTCAGGTTCGTTTGGAATATTGGCATGCACCTGTTAGTGCGCGAGATCGCGCTTGACCCTTTCTTTTAAGTTGGTGATATCCAACGCATGCTTAAGTTATGCCTTGTGTGCTTATGATTAATGGCCACGTATGCAGGATTAAGTGGGCCATACCTTGTATGCATGTTGTATGATTGCTGTTTATGATGTAAATCCATGATTAGGGAGTATCCCTATGATTAATTGATATGTGATCGTGCATATGGTTCATGCACGTAGCTAAGATTTAATTCTCCTATAAAATATATGCGCATGTTAAAACTAATCAGGCCTATCTGAAATAGGCGTGGGTATGACCCGTTGTCGGGTTGTACCTTATTAGTTAGAGCGCTAGCGATGTAATCGCCCCCATGCATCCGAGCGATGCACTCGTTTGGAATTCAGGAGAATTCATTATCTTATCGGTTTTTTTAAGCCGGTAGTTGTGGCATTAAGTGGGCCTACCCGTGCGATGCATGTATGAACCGCCAGTTGGGTTATGTGCTTGGGATTATTTCTGCGTGAGAGCAGAGGCAACCCCCCCCCCCTTTTGTCCGAGCGACGCAATTGTGTGGGAGTACAATAGTGTTCGCTATCATTGATAAGCGTATTATTTGCACATTTAATCCCCTTAATTTAGTTTTCTATTTCCTAATTTTTTGTGTAATAATGACTAATATTCAGAATTTATTTGTTATTGCAGGTAATTGAGATAAATGATGATTATCAATGCAAAATATTCTATAAAGCATTTAAAGATATGAAGGAGAATCAAGAGGATTCTTGAAGATCCAAAATTATGCTAGATAAAGATTTGGTGAAGAGAATCAAAAATCAAAATCCAATCAAATATTCTTCAAATTAATGTTAAACCGTCCCACCATTTTGATCATAACTTTTGCCTCAAATATCGTTTTTTGGCCCAATATATGGCGTTGAAAAGATATTTTCAAGATCTACAAATCACTATGTTTCATGAATATTTTTCAATTCCACCTTATTAGGGGTTAAAAATTCATCCGAAGATTCCACAGAAAATTAATGATGGGAATGAAAGATTTTACCTGCTAAATTTATCAAATATTCATAAAGGCTAATGGCCAATCTTAACCATCCAATTCATTGCAAATCAATGGTCAAGATTCAAGGCTGGAGGCTATAAAAGGAACACATATGAAGCCAAGAAAAGGGAAATCAAAGAAGGAGGCAAAGGGACAACCAAAAGAGAAGAAAGATTCAAGAGTTTTGCTTTGATTTTGTTTTTCTTTTCATCTTATATATTTGGATGTCTATATATATTTAGATCTGAATTTTAATATTACTTTAATATTTTTATTTTCAAGAATTTTTCAATAATATGATGCTCTTCTTAACAAGTTGAATATTGAGTTGGTAGATTTTATAAAAGGAAGGGAGATAGATCATTTTATGAAATAATTAATATGATTTTAAATATTTAATTTCCGATTGGTATTTGACTAACGTCAATATTGATTGAGTTATATGGTGGAGTTTCACATTTGAATATAACCCCTAAATTGGTATTGCATGGTGGATTCTAAAACCCTAGTTATCTTTTTATATTAATATCCGTTTTTAAAAAAAAAATAAAAAATAAACCTTCATCAATCTTCCTGTCTAATTCGATTAGTTAAATCAATTAATAATTTAATTTGAACAATTCTCTGTGGGATCGACCCGTATTTGCTAGATCTATACTTCTGTAATGATCCGTGCACTTGCGGTAATTAATAACAACTTTAATAATCAATCAAGTTTTTGGCGCCGTTGCCGGGGAATTGTTTCATATTATATTTGATGTTGATTTATCTTTCGGATTAGTTTTTTTTTCTTTACTTTTGCTGATTTTTTCTCTTCATATTTTGCAGGATATCAAGAACCTACAAGAACACAACAAAGAATGGTGTAAGGCTTAGACCATTCTTTCTCTAAACGAGTATCCAAAAGTGTTCGAAGGCGACCCTAAGGTGAACCATTTCATCACGGCAAAAAGGTGGATTTAATTCTTCCCTCACTGTGTGTGAGTTGTGAGTATTTCATTCACCCACGAATCTTCTGCAAGTGGGTTACTTTTGGGGTTGATTGGGATTTTCGGTGTGTGCATTTTTCAATTAGCATACATTAATTAATCCATCTAAGGGTTGTCCCACATAACATAAGGTGGGGATTTCATCGCCCTTCCTTGGCCCACAAATCATCATCTTGAGCATTTGTCAAACCCATGAGCCTAATTAAAATAAGATGAAGTAGACTTGGCCCTAGGTTTTCGAGCTCAATAGGACAAGAGACGCCAAGAGATACTCCAGTGAGCCATTAACCATTTAATGATGTCTAGGAAAGTGGTTTCATAAGGTTTCTACCTTAAAGGACGTGGTTACTTAATTGAGGAACACGCGAAAGCGTGGAAGACCCCCCACTAATCCTTTACACTTTCCTGGTTGTTGAGTGGTTGATCGTTAACTGGCAAGCTTAAGGCATATCTTGGAACAGTTAGGAGCTGTCCTTTAAGGAGGAAGATCCTCAACAACTAGATCTTTTAAAAATCATTCTCCCTCACTTAACAAGATAAATCTTAATATGTTGGTTGTGAAAGTATATTCTTGATTTGGGATATTTTGATTTATGAGCATTTGGTCTAGGGATTCTAAAAACCGATTGATTCGTACCGATTCAACCATCACCATGGATAACACAGTAGATGTCATTCCAAAGACCTTGAAGGATTACATGTATCCATCTAGAACTACGCAACCCTCATGCATTGTGTTACCAACAACCAATGCTAACAACTTTGAGATCAAGCCTGGGATGATTAATATGCTCCCAAAATTTGATGGATCTGAGGATCCATATCTTTTCATTAGGGAATTTGAGGAAGTTTGTTCCACTCTAAAACTTCAACAGCTAACTGATGATTCAATCCGGTTGAGGTTAATCAACTTCTCCCTCAAAGATAATGCTAAAAAGTGGTTGTATGCTCTACCCGCAAAATCTATCACCACTTGGGATCAATTAGTTATGATATTTTTGAAGAAGTTCTTTCCTAATCATAAAACTGCTAAGATTCGCATGAATATAAATCAATTCATTCAAAAGGAGGGAGAATCTTTATGGAGATATTTAGAGAGATTCAAGGACTTGTTGTTGCAATGTCCTCATCATGGATTTGAGGTTTGGAGATTAGTGCAAATTTTATATGAAGGTTTGAATTACACCACAAGGACTATGGTTGAATCAATGTGTAGTGGTGAATTTACCAATAAAAATGAAACTGAAGCATGGGCATTTTTGGAAGAAGTAGCTGAAAAATCCATGCAATGGGAGACAATTAGAGAGCCTGAGAAACCCATGCCTTCTAAGGGAGGTATTCATTCCATTGATAGTAGCTTTGAGTCTGAAGCCAAGTTTGCATCTCTCATTCGTAGAGTAGAGGCCCTAGAGATGAAACCAAATCATGATTCTGTTAATCAAGTCTCCACCTCCAACTCTACTATTGTCTGCATTTTATGTAAATCTTCAAATCACCTAGCGGAAGACTGTCCTTCCCTGTCATCCCACAAGGAAAGTTGGGCCGAACATGCCAATAGCTTACAGTGGAGGAAAAATGACCCATATGCTCAAACTTATAATCCTGGATGGAGGAATCATCCAAATCTGTCGTGGACTCAAGGCCCACACCAGGGAGGCCCACAGGGACCTCCTCAAGCTCCCATGTATCCTAGACCAAACACAGGACCCATTCCTACTCCATTTCCTCCGCCTGGGTTTCAAACAGAAAATGAGAAGAAGTTCTCTTCCTTTGAGAAAGGATTAGATGTTCTTATGAAGTCCACTCAAAATCTAACTCAATCATCCTCCCAGATGTCTGCCACTTTGAATCAATTTATGCAATCTACAGGGCAAATCCTTCAATCCACCACACAGGCAATCTCCCGTCTCGAGATTCAAGTTGGTCAATTGGCCACCACCATAAATGAGAGAGAGAAAGGAAAATTTCCTAGTCAACCTGAGCCTAACCCTAGAGGACCCATTCTTCAAGGACAAATCCAAGATTCTTCTAGTAACCAGTCCAACCAGGTTAATGCAATCACTACTCTTAGGTCTGGTAGTGTCACGACCCAGGGCGGCCGTCCCCGAGACGTGGCAATAATAAAATATCAGCTATCAATACCTGAGGTCAATATAAACTCTAACAACAACACACAAGGTGGCAAAGCAAAGATAATGATAACTGACTGAAAAACGGAAGCATAATATATAAACAATGTCTGTAAACCAAAAACATTATTACAGACTCGAATACACAATCACTGTCCTGTGAGAGCCAAGTCTAGACCAAAGAAAATACAACCTGTGCCACATGCACGATTTACAATACATACAATGACTCTAGGACTGCTGACAGCCTCGCACTCGCCACCCGCCGGAAGAACGCTCCACACCCATAAGACCACGCCACAGGAAAGCCCCGGCTCCACGCCCAACACTGCCCGTTAAAAGAAACAGTATGCGAGGGGTGAGCTACAAGCTCAGTGAGTGGCTGGAAACCAATCACCATACAACAGTTCAATACATAAACAATTCCCTTTCAAGGTAAACATGGGTGAAAACCCATGGATAACAGGGTCACGCGGCAGCGCGACCAACCTCACCCTCACCCTCACTCCCGGAGGAAGACTCTTGGGACTTTTGGGGAGAGACCATACCGTTGGTCAAGGAGACCCGGGATTACTGGTCCATACAACACTACTGGATCACTGACCTCACCCTCACCCTCACTCCCAAAGGGAGACTCTTGGGACTTTTGGGGAGAGACCATACCGTTGGTCGAGGAGACCCGGGATTACTGGTCTACGCAACACTACTGGATCATCTACATCGAGATAACTGCCCAACGATGTCTTTGAACATCGATACGAGACCGGACCCAACAACTATGGGAACGGACGAACAACGAATGGGTCACGAGGCGACGTGTCTTCACCTCATCCTCACCCTCACTCCCGGAGGGAGACCCTTGGGACTTTTGGAAGAGACTTAGACTGCTCTACACCCTTGGTCCACCGGTAGCCCTTTCCCCACGTAGCCTCTACCTGGTATACTCCCACGATCAGTACGCTTCCGAACGCATCGGTAGTACCTACGGATGGGAGCCCTCTATCAGGACAGCTTTAACGCCGGGGAGTTCCTACATCGGATCCAACGAAGGGGAGAACGATTCCACGCTCGCAATATCATTCGTTAACCCTCTCCTGGGTAGCCTCTACCTGGTACACTCCCACGATCAGTACGCTTCCGAACGCATCGGTGGTACCTACGGATGGGAGCCCTCTGTCAGGACAGCTACAACCCAGGCCTCTTCATCATGGACGACATTGGGAGTAAACATTCCATGTTCGCAAAGCGAACCCAATGGAAAACAACTACTCTCGATAATCACTTATCGAGATATCGAATACTACTGTACTCCCACACCGTTGCATCGCTCAGACACAAAGGGGTTGCCTCTGCTCACGTAGAAATAATCCCATAAGCTAATGAATTCTCCTGAATTCCAAATGAGTGCATCGCTCGGATGCACGGGGTGATTACATCGCTAGCGCTCTAACTAATAAGGTACAACCCGACAGTGGGTCATACCCACGCCTATTTCAGATAGGCCTATCAGTTTTTAACATGCGCATATAAATATATCCAGCTATGTGCATAAACCATATGCACAATCATCTAATAATTATAGGGACACTCCCTAACATGGATTTACATCATAATAAATCATACAACATGCATACATGGTCATTAATCACAAGGCCTAACTTAAGCATGCGTTGGATATCGCCAACTTAAAAGAAAGGGTCAAGCGCGATCTCGCGCACTAACAGGTGCATGCCAATATTCCAAACGAACCTGAGTTGAGTAGGAAATCGCATCTACTTACTCAGTTCGTTCAGAGGGAGAAGGCGAGAGAGATCATCATCTTATAAAGCTGGTCATAGCTTTGCCCCATTAGCATGGGCGCAACAGCTAACACACCCTCGAGTCTTATCGCAAGGGAATATTAGGCAGGTGCCCGTTATTAACCCAGACTTAATCATACTGTATATTCCCATTAATATGGTGGGAGTAGTATTACAATACCACCTAAGACATGCCATATTCTATACATCCATACACATTTACAACATACATGCCCATACCAGAGGGGCTCATGCAACACAATCATTCATACATGAATACAATACATGTATATAATCCTAGCATGCCAGATATCTACATATTACAGCTTATGCATGGCCATACTACTTATCTACACAAGTAGTATAGCTAGGGGGGCCCATCGATGCGCGACGCGCGTCTACGCTCGTCGAGCGCATCCCGAGGGGGGGGATTGGATCGAACCACTCACTGATACCCGAATCGCCGCGCGTCCGGTCTACGAGATCTGCAAAACACAACCAATGATCCATAATTAAATTATGGAACCTCCTAACACACATATAAGCTTACTTCATGAAGACCCTAACCGCTGATACTTCCATATTATCACCCAAGACACATGCAACCAACTCTTTGACACTCAACCAAGCAAAACTGCTAAACCTGCTGCAACCAGCCCTACTAATTGGTCTTCACAGCACCCAATACTCTTCCGAAAATTATGAAATAAATCATGCACATTCTATGATATGCTGGGATCATAATCCATGAAGACATTAGAACCTAATTTGTCCTCTACAAGCCCGAAACAAATCATTTCCCGAAGCAGGTCAATTCCTACGCGAATCTGGACAGGTCATGCAAAACTGGTTCTAACTTGCACCACAGATATCATAATGACCCCAAATTTCATATATAACATCTAGACACATATCTGATCAAATCATAATAGACATAATCCTAATAATATGCCTCTAAATACTAGATTCACTGAGATCTTTAAAAGACAGTGTGCTGCCTTACCAAAACAGGGGAACGGAAATGGGGAGATGCGGGGTTCTCGACACACCCACGACCACCTCAACCACCACCACCACCTCATCAGCCACTCCACCAGCCTTCCTTGGCTGAAAACAGGGGTTGGGGGGGGGGGCATGAGAGGGAGTTAGAGAGAAGGGAAATCAAGCACAACAACAACACTCAAAGCTTGCACACACATACCTTCTCTTTTCCTTTTTTAGTCTTTCTTCTTCTCCTTCTTTCTCTACTTCTATTACTTAACACACAACACAAAGAAAAACCAGGGAGTGGAGAGAGTGAGAGGGAGAGGAGGAGAAGAAGGGGACGCCTACACCATCACTCACACACTCACACACACACACACACCACATTAAATGGTGAAAAAGGGGGTGGGTGAGGTTAGACTAAGTCAACCTAGCCAAGCTAAAAAACAAAACTCAAAGACTTGTCAAAGTTCATCTTTGACCTGGGTCAAAGTATTCATTGACTTGGTCAAAGTCTCCCCTTTGCCAATCCAGTATCGACCAAAACCCGGATACGATTTAGAACTGCATATTTTTTCCAACCGCTACTGGAATTCGATGAAATTTTTATGACTGGCTCAAAATGGCACCAGAACTCATAATATGCAGTTAGATTTTCAATCAGAGTACTCTAACTCCCGCAAGTGGCTAAAAGCTAAAATTTTAGCGGTTCCGATCGAAAAATTAAAAAGCCCCTGAATGACCCAGAAGTGACCAAGGCTTAACTGAAATGGCTCCAAATGACACAAGCATAACATTAAATCGTGTTTTTGACTATGATAGAGTCGTTTCTGGGAAAATTGTATTTCACAAACAGAAATAGGTTTCGAAAAGATCTTTCCAACGAATCTTGAATCGTCTGATTTGGAGTTACGGGTAGAAAGTTATGATTTTTCAAAGATTTCTGTGCAGTTTCTTATAATTCAAATATTTAGCTTCATGATCAAGTTTGATGAATTTTAGAGATTAAAGGGATCCCAAATGGATGTTTAATGAGTATAATTTGATTTGTGGGTTTTGATGATTTTATTGATCTTGGTGACTCAATTTGGATCTTAAATCAATTAATTTGGTTTAGTGGGATCAATGAATATTAATTGGATATTTTTGTTATTTGGATGTAAATTGATTGGATTGATTTATTTGAATCATTGGAGTTGTAGTGGATTATTTGTCTAAATATTTTATTCGAGGATTGATCGATTATGTGGGCCTTATGAAATAAATGGATATTGATTATCGGATCATTGTGAGATATGAACATTTTAATATTTATTTGGAGTTGGGATTTTTGTTAGGCCTTTAAGGTGAGTTGCGGATTGTAGGTCTATTTGGTACGGGCTCTTGGGATTATTGGGCTGAGTGTTGTTGTAAGTTGTTGTCAGTTGTTTGTCATGATTGAATGATTTTCTTATTTATTGATTTCATAATTGTTATGCTAGGTTATCCACGTGCGAGTGTATAGCGTTTATGCATGTGCATCGATTTGTATTGCGTGGACTGGAGGTGAGTGGACTTGAGTTTCATATGTAGTTTCAAAAGAATATATTATGTATTCATGCTAGGACCATCTATTTTGTGGAATATAACTGCTAGTTTCGAAATAAAAATATGAGCATGCCTTTTATTGAGATTTTTGCATGCTCTATTCTTTTGTGAATTTTGAAGATATGATAGGTTATCAATGCATCCATTCCGTCTAGGTGGCTCAGTCTTGGTGGCCAACGTCTAGGTGGGCGTACGTCTACGTGGCCAGGTCCGAGAACGTAGGACCCAAGTCTTTGTGGCTATGTCTACGTGGCCATGCCTGTGAAAGGCCCCGCGAGCTAGGTGCTGCGAAGACGGACATGCGTGTTCGTGGTGTTGCATGCATCATGTTGGATAGGATTTGTGTGCGTGTGTATATATATATTGCATGTCTTGGTGGCCTTGTTGTATATTTATTTTCTTGATATATTACATGTCTGTGTAGACATATTACGATATTGATATTTTGAATATAAATGTACTAACGGGATGATGATGGTCCATTCACTGAGCGTGTTGTAGCTCACCCCTCTCTTCCCAACCTTTCAGATTAGCTGTTGGTGGTTGTCGATCTCGTTAAGGCGTTGGAGGTTGAAGCTCGTATTTTATTTCCGGAGCACTAGACTTGTGTAAAAGGTGTTGATCATTTCTTTGGCATGTAGAGGACCCATATGTATGATAGTGTGGATATATAAATTTAGTTGTTCCTGATGTATATTGAATTTGTGTTGGATTTTAGCCTTGACAATATATGTATAATTATGGGATGTATTCGTATGTTCTCTGGATGAAAAAAAAAATATATATCTATATAGAACTTTGAGATTCGAGGAATTTAGTTAATGCACCCGGATTTCACGCTTCAAAACGGAGCCATGGATCGGGGGGCGTTATAGAATGGTATCAGAGCGTAGGTTCAACCCTCGGACTGTAGGTTATGGATATATTAGTTGGCTTAGTGCTTAGGTTTACGATTCCTTGTAAGCTTGGGCTTAATTATCCTTTGGAGTTATGGAATAGATGTATTTTTATCTGGCTCTGATACAGAATGGTATCAGAGCGTAGGTTCAACTCTCGGACTGTAGGTTATGGCCATCTTAGTTGATATGTTGAGTTTAGGGTCTAAGCTCGAATAACCTAAGGAGATTAAGTTTTGCTATCCTATAGAAAAATCTGGTTGGACTATTTTGGTTACCTTAAAATTTTGATTATGGAGCTTAGGGTAATCTTTTATGTGTAGTTATCTTTTTGGATCTTAAGGCGGCCTATAGGAGAATTTCCTTTGAAGCCAAGGATAGGCTTAGAGTGTGTTAGGATGCATTGCATATAGGGTTTGCATTCTAACCATTTGTTTGTTTTTGTTATGACAAAATTTTGGTGGATTAAGCGTGTTATATATGTGTCACTTTTTGGCCTATTGGTAACCATTGGAGCATTTTGGTAGTTTTTGAGTTTTTTTCGTTTTTCGATCGGAACCGCAAAATTTTTGGACTGTTAGCTATCGTCCTGTGTTTGAGGACTCCGATTGAAAATATAACTGCATATTATGTGTCCTGGTGCCATTCTAAGCCACTCATGAAAATTTCATCGAATTCCGGTAACGTTTCTGAAATTTCGCAGTTCCGGGGCGTATCCGGGTTTTGACCGAGCGAGAAGTCATTGGGAGAGTTGACTCGGTCAAAGTGGGCCCATGACTTGGTCAAACCTTTTTGTCTTTTTGTATGGTTGGGTTGACCCAAGTCAAATCCCACTTAAACCTAATTAATCAAGCCCTAATCTTGATTAACCCTAATTAATCATGGTTTGACTTTATATAAATGGGATCTAAAAAGTGGTTGTCACTATTCATCATCTTCCACCTTTTGTTTTCTCTCTCTCCCTCTCTCAAAAACCTCCATTTGAGCCCCCTAGAGTTCTCAAACCTTAAAACCTAAAACATAGAAAGTGTAGATCCGGTCCCGATCTACACCCCGGTGTTTTCAAATCCGGATTCCGGCCTACCTAGCCCTCCCTTCCGCCCTCTCTTCTCCTCAGATCCGAGCCATTTCGGAGGTGGGAGTAGGTCTTGGTGGTAGAGACCTTTGGGGAAGCGTTTCGGTGCGCGGAGAGCAACCGGACATCCCTTCCTCCCCTTGGTAAGCTCTTTTTCCTCTTCTTTTTGGCTTAGATGTATGTAAGGAGGGTTTGCGGTTGGATGGTGGTCGGCGGCTGTGGGAGGCTGTCGGAGGTGGTTGGGGGCGGTCAGAGGCCGTTGGTGGCCGGTGGTTGGTGGTGGAGGTGCTCGGGCAAGGTGGATGGTGGTCTCGGGCAGCAGGCAGCACAGGCAGCAGCACTGGCACAGCAGGCGGAGCAGCTGGCAGGGCGCGCTCGTGCGTGCGCGCGGGCGTGCGCTCGGGTGGAGCTAGTGGCCAGCAGGGCGTGCGGGTGCTGGGCGCTGGGCGTGCTGGGCGCTGGGCGATGCTGGGTGTTGGTCGAGTAGGCGCTGCGTGCAGGGCATCGTGCGGGGTGCGCGCGGAGCACTGCGCAGGGACGCAGGCACGCTGTGCGCGCGCGCGGCGAGTCGGTGGAGTGCTGGGCGAGCCGGTGGTGCGCGCAGGGGTGCGCGCGGAGCGCGGCGAGGCAGCGGAAGTGCGCGCGGGGCGAGGCGCTGGGCGCACGGGGCGTGTGGTGTGCGCGCGGGCCAGCGAGGGGCGTGCGGGCTGCTGTGATGGGGCGCAGTGGGCGCGCGGTGCACCCGGGAGGCTGGGCGGCGTGTCCAGGAGGCGGGCAGGGGCCCGGCGGTGCGCCTGGGTGCGCGGGCTGAGGCGCGGTGGCGCATCCGGGGGTCGGGTGGCCGTGCAGGTGGTTGCCGGGGGTGCGGGAGTGGGCCGGGGTGCTCGGGTTGGCGTGCGTACGGCCGTATGCACGTTCGCCCGAGTGTTGGGTGTTTATTTGTATGTTGTTGTGTATTTTGTGGTGTTTGTGGATTTTTACTCACCAAGTTGATACCCTGTCTTGCAGATCTTGACGGACGGTCGCGCGACGACCCGACTTCCGGTGAGTGGGACAACCCAACCCAGTTTGGGAGGCGCTACATGCACTTGGGCGTGTACCGTCCTCCCCTGGGGCACATAGTTGGTATTAACTGTTTTTATTATAATCCATGCAAGCATGATGTATGTGTAGAATGCATGCCACCCTAGACTTGTATGTTAGGGACTTGCACCCTTAGGATATGTGCATGACCCGTGCATCCTGCCACCTCGCTATCATGCTAGGAAAGCCCCGACCTATGCATGCGTCCTATTAGTTTGATTTATTTAATTAAATGCAAGCTTGTGATCTTATTAGCATGCTTTGGGGAATATAAGGGGGCCTTGTGAGGTTAACATTGAGACCCGGGTTAGGGTACTCCGTGTTCCTTGTTTGGTTGGCGGGATGTCCTACATCGGGACCTCAGGTTGCCCTCCCAAGGTCTCTTTTCCTCATTTTTATCTTATGTATTCCCCGCATCTTGGTTATGCGCGCTGGAGGAATTCTGAGGAATTCAAGACATTAGAGTTGTAGAGATGTGCTGTCAGCGGATCCGAGTGGATCATATGCGATGGATAGGCTGTTCTGTTCCCTTCGTTGGATCCGTGTAGAGACTACCTCAGCGTTGGAAAGGTCGTCCCGTGCAGGGGCTCCCATCAATAGGCACCTCCTGATTTGGTAGATGGACTGTGCTGAACATGGGAGTGGCCAAACGACCTACGGAGTGAGGAGAGACTACCGGTGGACCAAGGGTGACCAACTGTCACGCCCCAGGGCGGCCGTCCCCGGGACGCGGCAAGTGTATATAAAATATCAGAATCTACACAGGAGGTCAATAATATATCATACACAAACAACCAGAATGACACACAGACAACAAAGGGCTGACATGATATATACACCAAATGCGGAAGCAAAAGACTGAATCTGTAAATAAACATACTACAGACTCGATACTCAATCATCTGTCCTGTGAGAACCAATACACCAATACAACTGAATATATATGCAAACGCGTGCCAAGCACGGAAATAAAATACATACAGTCAAGAAGGGATGCTGATAACCTCTGGTACTCGCGAAACGTGGCGCTGCTCCGCTACTGAAGGAATCCCTCGGAAAGCTCCAACTGCTGCTCCGGCTCCAGCTCAGGCTCAGTGGCAATTGGGGAAAACATATGCGAGGGGTGAGCCACACGCTCAGTGAATAGCACAACCCATGCATCACAGACAATATTCACCACAATTCAATCTTAATAATCCACAATCTCTTATTAACAACCACAAAATGGTAACAAATACTCAACTAGTGGGTCGCTCAATCGCCAACTCACTACACCCTCACCCTCACCCTTCAATGGGTGACATAGGATTTTGGGACTGATAATCACCCAATCACAACTCCAGCGGGTCGCTCATCGCCAACCCACTACACCCTCACCCTCACCCTACCACGGGTGACATAGGATTTTGGGACTGACTAGGCTGTTGGTCACCCTTGGTCCACCGATAGTCTCTCCTCCATTCCGTAGGCCGCTTGGCTTTCACCCACAACTTCAGCCCAGTCCGAAACCAAATCAGGAGGCGCCTACTGATGGGAACCCTTGGAAGGGACGGCCTTTCTAAGGCTTGGGCAGTCTCTACCGGATCCAATGAAGGGAAACAGAACAGCCTATCCATACGCATATGATCCACTCGGATCCGCCGACAACACATCTCTACAACTCTAATGTCCTGAATTCCTCAGAATTCCTCCAAGGCGCATAACCAAGATGCGGGGAACATACACAATAATTAGCAAGGGTGGAATATTACTGGGGGAAAGAAACTTGGGAGGGCAGCGTGAGTTCCCGATATAGGACACCCCGACAATCAAACAAGGAACACGGAGTACCCTAGCCCGGGTCTCACCGCTGTCCTCGCGAGGCCCCTCCCCTATAATATTCACTAAATATGCTAATAATCATATAATTTGGTATAACATTTCTTATAATACTATTGGGACAAGAAACCTTGGGAGGGCAGCGTGAGTTCCCGATACAGGACACCCCGACAACCAAACAAGGAACACGGAGTACCCTAACCCAGGTCTTAGTGTTGACCTCGCAAGGCTCCTCCCTATAATATCATCTAAGGCATGCAGTTTATCATACACTAGCATTTAATTTAATAAATAAACTAGTAGGACACATGCATAGGCCAAGGCTTCCTAGCATGAGAACTGGGGGACATGATGCATGGCTCATACACATATCCTAAGGGTGCAAGTCCCTAACATGCAAAGTCTAGGGTAGCATGCATTGTACATTTAAATCATGCGCGCATGGAATACACATTATAACAGGTTAATATAAATCCATGATGCCCCAGGAGAGGTCGGTATACGCCCAAATGCGTATAACGCCTCTCTACTGGGTTGGATTGTCCCACTCACCGAAGATCAGGTCGTCGCGCGACCACCCGTCAAGATCTACATGACAGACATTTATACGGTGAGTTAAATACACAAATATATCAAATACTCACAAAATACTCCAAAAGAACCCAACACTCGGGCAAACGTACATACGGCCCGTACGCACGTTAGCCCGAGCACTCTGACTCACTCACGAACCCACGGCGACAACCCGCACGGCCACCCACCCCGGATGCGCCGCCGCGCCTCAGCCCGCGCACCCAGGCGCACTGCCGGGCCCCTGCCCGCACGCCTGGACCAGCAGCCGAGCCACCCGGTGCGCCGCGCACCCACTGCGCCCCGCCGCAGCAGCCCGCGCGCACCCCGCAGACCCCCGCGCTGACCCGCGAGCACACCGCAAGCCCCGCGCGCCCAGTGCCTCACCCCGCGCGCACCTCCAGCCCCTATCCGCGCGTACTCCGCGCGCACCACCAGCCTCTACCCGTGCGCACCACGCGCGCACCATCCGCTCGCACCCACTGCCCTCCTCACCGCGCGCACGCCTGCGCCTCAGCCAGCGCTCCGCGCGCATGCACCTTTGCGGTGCCCAGCGCCCCTGCGCCCAGCGCTCAGCACCCTCGCCCAGCACTCGGTAGCCGCTGCTCGCCTGCTGCGCCTGCCTGAGCGCTACCTGCTGCCCGGGACTGCAACCCCCATGGTCGAGCACCTCTACCACCCACCTCCGGCCACCAATGGCCTCCGACCACCACCCCAGCCCTCCGACGGCCACCCACCGCCTCCGACCACCACCCAACCTCATTTCCACCCTCCTAACATACATCTAAGCATGAAAAAGAGAAGAAAGAGGGCTTACCAAGGGGAGGAAGGGAAGTCCGGTTGCTCTCCGCGCACCGAAACCTCTCCCAAAAGGCTTCCAACGCCCGGATCTACTCCCACCTCCGAAATGGTCCAAATCAGGGAAGAAGAGAGGGGGGATGGAGGGGCAAAACTCGCCGGAATCCGGATTTGAAAGCACCGGGGTGTAGATCGGGACCCGATCTACACTTCCTATGCTTTAGGTTTTAAGCTTTGAGGGCTCTAAGGGGCTCAAAAGCTTGAAAAATGGAGAAGGAGAGAGAGAGGGCTTTTTGGTAGGGATGATGAATAGTGCTCACTCAAAATTAGATTTCCTTTATATAGCAAGTCACTTAAAATACCCGGATACGCCCCGAAACTGTGAAATTTCAGAAACGTTACCGGAATTCGACGAAATTTTTGTGAGAGGCCTAAAATGGCACCAGGACACCAAATATGCAGTTAGATTTCCAATCGGAGTCCTCTAACTCAGGACGATAGCTAACAGTCCAAAAATTAGCGGTTCCGATCGAAAACCGAAAAAAAAAAAACTGCCAGAACGCTCCAACGGTTACCAGCAGGTTAAAGTGACACAAATATAACATTCTTCCCCCTTAGGAAATTTTGTCCTCAAAATATGCAAAAACATCTAGGAGGGGAAAAGATGCGGATACGCGTCACACCTGGCATCCTTGAGCTCCCAAGTGTCCTCGACACCGGAACGGTGCTGCCATCGCACCTCGACCAACTGGACGGTCTTGGTGCAGAGCCTCCTCACGCGGCGGTCCATGATCACAATCGACTGCTCCACGAATGACTGTCCGGCTCAGAGACGAGCGGCTCGAACGGGATGACGTGAGCAGGATACACACCTTTACCCAACTGCGAACCCACCACTCCAAGACGGAGAGGTAAGAATTGGCGCTGAGGTGAGCCTCCGATAAAACTCCAGGAAGCTCTCCTCGCAAGACGGGGACCACTCGAACCGGACATCCTTCCGAGTAAGGCGGTTAAGAGGAACAGCTATCTTCGAGAGTCCCTCGTCAAGCTTCCTACAATAACCTGCTAAACTCGGGAAGCTCCGAATCCCTGCGGGGTTCGACGGTCGGCGCCAATTTGACGCGACGAGCGTCTTGCCCGGGTCCACAGATATGCCTTCACCAGAAATCACCCAGCCCAAAAGGCCTTAACCTCCAACCAAAACTCGCACTTGATCTTTCATCCATCTGATGCTTCCATGGTATCCCTTGTCTGGGAAAAGAAACCTCGGGAGGGCACCATGAAATCCCGATATAGGATACCCCGACAACCAAACAAGGAACACGAAGTACCCTAGCCCGGGTTTCAACGCTGACCTCACAAGGCCCCTTAATCCAGAAAGGAACACTAGAAGAAGACATCATTTTAAAGAACACTACTAACCCCTCCGGATCATCTACCTCTAGATGATCACTCATCGATGTCCTTCAACATCCTTTGCAAGACCGGACCCAACATCATTGGGAACGGTCTAACAGAAATTGGGTCACGAGCGACCCGTCTTCGCCTCATCCACACCCTCACTCCCGAAAGGAGACATTTTGGGACTTTGGGAGAGACTTAGACTGCTCTCTACCCCTGGTCCACCGGTAGCCTCTCCCCGCTCCGTAGCTCGCCTGGTCCTCTGACCGGGAGCCTGTCTAACGTCCAGGGCTGTACTACGCGGATCCGACGAAGGGGAGAGCGATTCCACGCTCGCGGTACCATTCGATAATCTCTTCCCGGGTAGCCCCTACCTGGTATACTCCCAAATTCAGTACCCCTCCGACTGCATCGGTGGTACCTACTGATGGGAACTCGCTGCCAGGACGGCTACAACCCAGCTTCCTTAACCCAACAACCGCTCTTGACACTCGCTCACCAAATACCACACACACTTGCATAACAGCAACCAAACACACACCCACAATTATATCCTATTACTGGAGAGTTGAGAACACAAGATAATACCTCGAACCATGATACCCGAAGGCTGCGCCTCCTCGGCCGTAAGCGCTGCAACTCTGCCCTAGACCAACCGCGGCTGAGGAGCAGGGGCACGCCTCACCGGCTGCACTGGCTGCCTCCACTGGTCAACTCGACCATCCTGTGGCTGCTGCTGACGCTGAGGCTGCTGCTGCTGCTGGCGCGGAAGCTGCTGCTGTAAAAACTGCGGCTGCTGAGGTAGCACTCGGGGTCGGCCAGCATCAGGGCAATTGTACCTGATATGCCCGATGCGCTGACAATGGAAGCAGCGCCGCCTCTCCGGCTGCATGGACTGGATGGGCACTGCTGCAATGGGTGCTGGATCCCACCCTGGCACCGCATCTGCTGGAGGAGAGGCAGCCGCTGACTGATCGAAGCGGGGCCTCTTCCTCTTGCGCTGCCCCTGGTCCCGACTCCCGGAAGGACCCTGATCTGCAGAAGGGGTCGGAAGCCCCACGATGATCCCGAGATCTCGCTCGACCGTCTTCGCCCGAGACACTAAGTCCGAGAACCTCGAGAATGCCTGGGAGGTGACATGCACCCGGATAGCGCTGCTGAGACCCAACTCGAAACGGCGGCACCGCGTGTCCTCGTCCATCACCAACGCTGGAGCAAATCTGGACAACCTCGTAAAGCGCGTAGAGTAGTCAGCAACTGACATGGAGCCCTGCGTCAACTGCTCGAACTCCCGCATCACGATCTGGCGCGTCGAGAAGGGGAAATACTCCTCCAAGAAATATCTCCGGAAACCCGCCCAAGAAAGCTGCTCCACTCCCTCTGGGATGTCCACCACTCGGGTAGCCCACCAGTCGGCGGCGTCACCCTTCAGCATAAAGGTGGCGAGGGGGACTCGCTGGCGATCAGTGCAAAGCATGGCCGCGAAGATCGTATCCACCTCCCTCAACCAACGCTCTGGCGCAAGAGGATCTGCCATCTGCCCATGGAACTCGGGAGGGTGGAGCTTCAGAAAGGCGTTGAGGCCGCTCTGCTGCACTCGCGCCGCCGCCTCTAGCTCCTCCTCCCTCTTCAGGGGACCCTGAACTCCCACCGCCGGAAATGCCACTGGAACTGGGGGTACATCGGGTACCACAGGCGGATCTGCCGCCAAGGGGACCTGCGGAACTGCCTCGCGAGTCGCCCTCAGCTCCCGAATCTCTCTAGCATGCTCTGCCAATGCTCTGGTCTGGGTCTCCACCAAATCAGCCAACCGAGCGAAAGCACGCTGCCAAGCAGGAGGCTCCTGCGTCAAGGGCTCTCCGGTAGCATCCTCGTCTCTGGTAGGTCCGGAAACCTTCAAAGACCGAGAGGGACCTCGTCCGCGCCGTCCTCTGCGAGGAGGTATATCAGCACCCTAAGAAAACCAGACACTAGGATCAGAATACTCATATAGAAATCCTAGGACTCATCTCTACGAAAGGAAGACTATTGGCTCTGACAGGACCAGGCTCTGATACCAACTTTTGTCACGCCCCAGGGCGGCCGTCCCCGGGACGCGGCAAGTGTATATAAAATATCAGAATCTACACAGGAGGTCAATAATATATCATACACAAACAACCAGAATGACACACAGACACAAAGGGCTGACATGATATATACACCAAATGCGGAAGCAAAAGACTGAATCTGTAAATAAACATACTACAGACTCGATACTCAATCATCTGTCCTGTGAGAGCCAATATACACAATACAACTGAATATATACAAACGCGTGCCAAGCACGGAAATAAAATACATACAGTCAAGAAGGGATGCTGATAACCTCTGGTACTCGCGGAACGTGGCGCTGCTCCGCTACTGAAGGAATCCCTCGGAAAGCTCCAACTGCTGCTCCGGCTCCAGCTCAGGCTCAGTGGCAACTGGGGAAAACATATGCGAGGGGTGAGCCACACGCTCAGTGAACAGCACAACCCATGCATCACAGACAACCACAATCTCTTAATAATCCACAATCTCTTATTAACAACCACAAAATGGTAACAAATACTCAACTAGTGGGTCGCTCAATCGCCAACCCACTACACCCTCACCCTCACCCTTCAATGGGTGACATAGGATTTTGGGACTGATAATCATCCAATCACAACTCCAGTGGGTCGCTCATCGCCAACCCACTACACCCTCACCCTACCACGGGTGACATAGGATTTTGGGACTGACTAGGCTGTTGGTCACCCTTGTCCACCGATAGTCTCTCCTCCACTCCGTAGGCCGCTTGGCTTTCACCCACAACTTCAACACAGTCTGAAACCAAATCAGGAGGCGCCTACTGATGGGAACCCTCGGAAGGGACGGCCTTTCTAATGCTGGGGCAGTCTCTACCGGATCCAACGAAGGGAAACAGAACAGCCTATCCATACGCATATGATCCACTCGGATCCGCCGACAACACATCTCTACAACTCTAATGTCCTGAATTCCTCAGAATTCCTCCAAGGCGCATAACCAATATGCGGGGAACATACACAATAATTAGCAAGGGTGGAATATCATTGGGGGAAAGAAACTTGGGAGGGCAGCGTGAGTTCCCGATATAGGACACCCCGACAACCAAACAAGGAACACGGAGTACCCTAGCCCGGGTCTCACCGCTGTCCTCGCGAGGCCCCTCCCCTATAATATTCACTAAATATGCTAATAATCATATAATTTGGTATAACATTTCTTATAATACTATTGGGACAAGAAACCTTGGGAGGGCAGCGTGAGTTCCCGATACAGGACACCCCGACAACCAAACAAGGAACACGGAGTACCCTAACCCGGGTCTCAGTGTTGACCTCGCAAGGCTCCTCCCTATAATATCATCTAAGGCATGCAGTTTATCATACACTAGCATTTAATTTAATAAATAAACTAGTAGGACACATGCATAGGCCAAGGCTTCCTAGCATGAGAACAGGGGGACATGATGCATGGCTCATACACATATCCTAAGGGTGCAAGTCCCTAACATGCAAAGTCTAGGGTAGCATGCATTCCACATTTAAATCATGCTCGCATGGAATACACATTATAACAGGTTAATATAAATCCATGGTGCCCCAGGAGAGGTCGGTATACGCCCAAATGCGTATAACGCCTCTCTACTGGGTTGGATTGTCCCACTCACCGAAGATCGGGTCGTCGCGCGACCGCCCGTCAAGATCTGCAAGACAGACATTTATACGGTGAGTTAAATACACAAATATATCAAATACTCACAAAATACTCCAAAAGAACCCAACACTCGGGCAAACGTACATACGGCCCGTACGCACGTTAGCCCGAGCACTCCGACTCACTCCCGAACCCACGGCGACCACCCGCACGGCCACCCGTCCCTGGATGCGCCGCCGCACCTCAGCCCGCGCACCCAGGCGCACCGCCGGGCCCCTGCCCGCACGCCTGGACCCGCAGCCGAGCCACCCGGTGCGCCGCGCGCCCACTGCGCCCCCCCCCCGCAGCAGCCCGTGCGCACCCTGCACACCCCCGCGCTGATCCGCGAGCACACCGCAAGCCCCGCGCGCCCAGCGCGTCGCCCCGCGCGCACCTCCAGCCCCTATCCGCGCGCACTCCGCGCGCACCACCAGCCTCTATACGTGCGCACCACGCGGGCACCATCCGTTCGCACCCACTGCCCTCCTCACCGCGCGCACGCCTGTGCCTCAGCCCAGCCCCGCGCGCATGCCCTCTGCGGTGCCCAGTGCCCAGCGCCCCTGCGCCCAGCGCTCAGCACCCTCGCCCAGCACCCGGTATCCGCGACCCAGCTCCCAGCGCTCAGCGCCCAGCACCCGGGACCCTCACCCAGCGCCCACGCGCACGCCCGCGCAGCACGAGCCCAGCGCGCCTGCCAGCCTGCCCGCGCTGCTGCCCGCGTTGCCTGCCTGCGCGCGTCGCCGAGTGGCCTGAGCACCGTTCGCCTGCACGCCTGGGCACTGCTCGCCAGATGCCCGAGCGCCCCCTGCCAGCTGCCCGAGCATGGCCTGCCCAGCTGGCCTGCCCTGCTCGCACAGCCCGCAGCCATCCTACTCCGCACGCCTCCCCCTGCACCCCCCTAGCGCACGCCCGCGCGCGCATTTGCGCGCACGCGCTCGCGCGCCTGGCAAACTGGTGCACCTTCTCCCAGCTTACCCGAGCTAGTCTTCCCTGCGCGCCCAGCACGCCCAGCACTCAGCACCCAGCGCCAACCCGAGCGCACACCCGCGCGCACGCCCGCGCGCACGCGCGCCCTGCCGCTGTTCGCCTGCTGCGCCTGCCTGAGCGCTGCCTGCTGCCCGGGACTGCAACCCCCATGCCCGAGCACCTCTACCACCCACCTCCGGCCACCAATGGCCTCCGACCACCACCCCACAGCCCTCCGACGGCCACCCACCGCCGCCGACCACCACCCAACCTCATTTCGACCCTCCTAACATACATCTAAGCATAAAAAGATAAGAAAGAGGGCTTACCAAGGGGAGGAAGGGAAGTCCGGTTGCTCTCCGCGCACCGAAACCTCTCCCAAAAGGCTTCGAACGCCCGGATCTACTCCCACCTCCGAAATGGTCCAAATCAGGGAAGAAGAGAGGGGGATGGAGGGGCAAAACTTGCAGAAATCCGGATTTGAAAGCACCGGGGTGTAGATCGGGACCCGATCTACACTTCCTATGCTTTAGGTTTTAAGCTTTGAGGACTCTATGGGGCTCAAAAGCTTGAAAAATGGAGAAGGGGAGAGAGAAAGCTTTTTGGTAGGGATGATGAATAGTGCCACTCAAAAATTAGATTCCATTTATATAGCAAGTCACTTAAAATACCCGGATACGCCCCGAAACTGCGAAATTTCAGAAACGTTACCGGAATTCGATGAAATTTTCGTGAGAGGCCTAAAATGGCACCAGGACACCAAATATGCAGTTAGATTTCCAATCGGAGTCCTCTAACTCAGGACGATAGCTAACAGTCCAAAAATTAGCGGTTCCGATCGAAAACCGAAAAAAAACAAAAAAACTGCCAGAACGCTCCAACGGTTACCAGCAGGTTAAAAGTGACACATATATAACAAGTCAGTCCCAAGAGCCTATGTCACCTATTGAGGGGTGAGGGTGAGGGTATGGTGGGCCGGCGATGCGGCGACCCACTGGATTGTGTAAGGATGATTATCAACCTATTAAGTCCCAACATCCTTTGTCACCTATTGAGGGTGAGGGTGAGGGTGAGGGTGTGGTGGTTCGGCGATGTAACGAACCCCCGGATTTTGTGTTATTTATGCCACTTTGAGGCTAGTGACTTGATTAAATGTGGTTAATATAAACTGTATGCATGGGTTGTGCTATTCACTGAGCGTGTGGCTCACCCCTCGCATAATTATTTTCTTCAGTGATTACCGAGGCGGGCCTGAAGGAGGAGCTTCCGGAGCGACTACACCAGTAGCGGAGTAGCGCCACGTCCCTCGAGTTTTGAGGCCATCAGCATCCTTCTCTTTGTTGTATGTATATATTTCTGTGCTTGGGCACCTAGTATGGATTGTATTTGGATGTATTGTGGATATATTGGCTCTCACAGGACATATGATTATGTATCGAGTCTGTAGTATGTTTTGATTACAGATTCAGTCTTTTAGCTTCCACATTTGGTGTATATATTATGTCAGCCCTGCTTTTATCTGTGTTGTCATTTTAGCTGTTGTTTGTGGTATATTGTTGATCTCCTGTTTACTGATATCATATATACACTTGCCGCGTCCCGGGGACGGCCGCCCTGGGGCGTGACAAAGCGCACGTTGGAAAGCGCACCAAGGATATTGAGATTGTTTTCAACGTTATACATGGCTAAGCATTTGTGACATTCGAGAATGTATTTATGTTTCTAATGGCGATGAAAGACACATCAAATTCGTGAATATGTGTTATATATGTGTCACTTTTAGCCTGCTGGTAACCGTTGGAGCGTTCTGGCAGTTTTTCATTTTTTTTTCGGTTTTCGATCGGAACCGCTAATTTTTGGACTGTTAGCTATCGTCCTGAGTTAGAGGACTCCGATTGGAAATCTAACTGCATATTTGGTGTCCTGGTGCCATTTTAGGCCTCTCACAAAAATTTTGTTGAATTCCGGTAACGTTTCTGAAATTTCACAGTTCCGGGGCGTATCCGGGTATTTTAAGTCGCTTACTATATAAGAGGTGAGCTAAAAATATCTGGCACTATTCATCATCTCCTACCTTGAGCCCTCTGTCTCCTCTCCTCCGTTTTTCTTGCTTTTGAGGCCCTTAGACCCCTCAAAGCTTAAAACCCAAAACCTAGGAAGTGTAGATCGGGTCCCGATCTACACCCCGGTGGTTTCAAATCCCATTTTCGGTGAGATTTGCCCCTCCGTCCGCCCTCTCTTCGTCCCTGATTTGAGCCATCTCGGTGGTGGAGGTAGATCCGGGCGTTGGAAACCTTTTGGGAGAGGTTTCGGTGCGCGGAGAGCAACCGGATTTCCTTTCCTCCCCTTGGTAAGCCTCTTTTCCCTCTCTTTCTTGCTTAGATGTATGCTAGGAGGGTGGAAATGGGGTTGGGAGGAGGTTGGCGGCGGTGGGTGGCCGCCAGAGGGCTGTGGGAGGCGGTCGGAGGCTGTGGTGGTGGTCGGAGGTGGGTGGTAGAGGAGCTCGAGCTGGCAGGCGTGCAGCTCGGGCTGGCGGGCTGCTGTCTCGGGCAGGGCAGCAGCGCAGGGTGGTGCAGGCGCAGTGGTTGGCGCGGGCGTGCGCGCGGGCGTGCGCTCGGGCGGTGCTGGGGGCCAGCAGGCTGGGCGTGCGCGCCGGGCAGGCTGGCAGGGCTAGCTCGGGTAGGCTGGGAGCAAGTGCACTAGGTTGCCGGGCGTGCGAGCGCGTGCGCGCGGGTGCGCGCACGGGCGTGCACTCGGGGGGTGGAGGGAGATGCGTGCGGGTAGGCTGGCTGGGCTGTGCGCGCTGGCAGGCCGGGCGAGCAGGCTGGGCGCGCAGGCGAGCAGGGCAGGGGCGCTGGGCGCGTGCTGCCAGGCGCGCTGGGTGCGCGTTGCTTGGGCGTGCGCGTGGGCGCTGGGTGAGGGTCCCGGGTGCTGGGTGCAGAGCGCTGGGCGCTGGGTCGCGGGTACCGGGTGCTGGCCGAGGGTGCTGGGCACCGCTGTGGGGCGTGCGCGCGGGGCGCTGGGCAAAGGCAGGCGTGCGCGCGGTGTGGGAGCTGGTGGTGCGCGCGGAGTGCGCGTGCGGCGGAGCTGGCGGTGCGCGCGGGGTGCGCACGGGGAGTGCGGTGTGCTCGCGTGGTGTGCGCGGGGAGCGCGGGGGTGCGCGCGGGCTGCTGCGGCGGGTCGCAGTGGGCGCGGTGCACCGGGTGGCTCGGCCGCGGGTCCAGGGCGGCGGGCAGGGGCCCGACGGTGCCTGGGCCCGCGGGCTGAGGTGCGGCGGCGCACCCGAGGGGTCGGGTGGCCGTGCGGGTGGTTGCCGGTGGTGCGGGTGGTAGCCGGAGTGCTCGGGCTAGCGTGCGTGCGGGTCGTATGCACGTTTGCCCGAGTGTTAGGTGTTCAGTTGTGGGTTTTGTATGTTTGGGTATTTTTAGAGTATTTATGTATTGTTCTCACCATATTGAATGTCTGTCTTGCAGATCTGGACAGACGGTCGCGCGACGACCCAGATAACCGGTGAGTGGGACAATCCAACCCAGTAGAGAGGCGTTATACGCGTTTGGGCGTATACCGACCTCTCCTGGGGCACCGTGGATTGATATTAACCAGTAGTAATATGTATTGCATGTGAGCATGATTTTAAATACAGAATGCATGCTACCCTAGGCTTTTATGTTAGGGACTTGCACCCATAGGATAGGTGTGAGAGCCATGCACCATGTCCCCCTGTTTTCATGCTAGGAAACCTCGGCCTATGCATGCGTCTTACTAGTTTATTTATTAAATTAAATGCTAGTGTATGTTAAATCGCATGCCTTAGATAATATTATAGGGAGGAGCCTTGCGAGGTCAACATTGAGACCCGTGTTAGGGTACTCCGTGTTCCTTGTTTGGTTGTCGGGATGTCCTGTATCGGGACCTCATGCTGCCCTCCCAAGGTTTCTAGTCCCAGTAATATTATATGTATTGTTGTATGTTATTGACCTCCTGTATAGACTGCTGATATCATATATACCATTGCCGCGTCTCGGGGACGGCCGCCTTGGGGCGTGATAAAAGTTGGTATCAGAGCCTGGTCCTGTCAGAGTCAATTGTTTTTTTTTCTCTCGTAGAGATGAGTCCTAGGATTTCTATATGAGTATTCTGATCCTAGTGTCTAGTTTTCTTAGGTTGCTGATATGCCTCCTCGCAGAGGAATGCGTGGACGTGGTCCCTCTCGGCCTTTGGAGGTTCCCGGACCTACCAGAGGTGAGGATGCTACTGGAGAGTCCTCGGCTGTGGGGCCAGGATTGGCACAGGAGCCTCCTGCATGGGAGCGTGCTTACGCTCGGATAGCAGATCTGGTGGAGACTCAGACCAGAGCACTAGAGGCCTAGACGAGGGCGTTAGCTGAGCAGGCTAGAGAGATTCAGGAGCTGAGGGCGGCCCGCGAGGCAGTTCCACAGGTCCCCTTGGTGGCAGATCCACCTGTGGTGCCCGATGTACCCCCTGTCCCCGTGGTGATTCCAGTGGTGGGAGTTCAGGATCCTCTGGAGAGGGAGGTGGAGCTAGAGGTTGCAGCGCGAGTGCATCAGAGTGGCCTCACTGCCTTTCTGAAGCTCCACCCTCCCGAGTTCCATGGACAGACGGCGGACCCCCTTGCCCCTGAGCGATGGTTGATGGAGGTGGACAAGATCTTCTCGACCATGCATTGCATCGATTGCCAGCGAGTCTCCCTGGCCACCTTCATGCTGAAGGGTAGCGCCACAGACTAGTGGGCTACCCGATCGGTGGACCTTCCCGAGGGGGTGGAGCAACTTTTATGGGCGGGGTTCCGGAGGTATTTCCTGGAGGAGTATTTCCCGTTTTAACGCGCCAGATCGTGATGCGGGAGTTTGAGTAGGTGACGCAGGGCTCCATGTCAGTCGCGGACTACTCCACACGCTTCACGAGGCTTTCCAGGTTCGCCCCAGCCTTGGTGATGGATGAGGAGACGTGGTGTCGTCGATTCGAGATGGGTCTCATTAGCACCATTCGGGTGCGTGTCTCTTCTCAGGCGTTCACGAGGTACTCAGACTTGGTGTCTCGGGCGAAGACAGTCGAGCGAGACCTCGGGGCCTCCATGGGGATTCCGACCCCTTCTACAGACCAGAGACCTCCCACGAGCCAGGACCAGGGACAGCGCAAGAAGAAGCTGCCCCGCTTTGATCAGACAGCGGCTGCCGCTACTCCAGTCGATGTGGTGCCAGTGCGAGGTCCAGCACCCATTGCAGCAGTACCAGTCCAGTCCAGGCGACCGGAGACGCGGCGCTGTTACCATTGTCAGCGCATCGGGCATATTTTATATAATTGCCTTGATGCTGGCCGACCCCGCGTGCTGCCTCCGCTGCAGCAGCAGCAGCCTCAACGCCAGCAGCAGCAGTAGCCTCAGCGTCAGCAGCAGTAGCCACAGGGTGGCTGTGTTGACCAGAGGAGGCAGCCAGCGCAGCCTGCGAGGCGTGCCCCTGCTCCTCAACCGCAGTTTGTTCAGGGCAGAGTTGCAGCACTTTCGGCCGAGGAGGCGCAGGCTTCAGGTAGCGTGGTCCGAGGTATTGTTCAGATCTCCCAGCTCCCTGCATATGTGTTATTTGATTCCGGAGTCACGCACTCGTTTGTGTCTCCCGCTTTCGCGAGACGGATGGGCGTGGCGTCTGCCCCTCTTGATGTTATCCTGGAGATATCATTGTCCGTCGGAGACCGTATCCTCCTCCGTTCTGTGTACCGAGGGTGTACCATGGTGATTACGGAGCATGAGTTTCTAGTGGAGTTGGTGGAGCTCGCCATGTTGGACTTCGATGCCATCCTGGGAATGGATTGGCTCTCAGCCAGTCACGCCAGCATCGACTGTTTTGCCAAGTTGGTGTCCTTCCACCTTCCGGGTCAGAGGTCCTTCCAGTTCGTGGCGATCGTGACGTAGCCCCTTTGGGGTTCGTGTCGTCCATCCAGGCGTGGAGACTCCATCAGGGAGGATGCGAGGGTTTTAAGGCATGCATCGTTGATGAGGATGCACCGTTGCGGGCAGAAATCAGTCAGACTCCAGTCGTGGCAGATTATCCCGAGGTTTTCCCTGATGATCTTCCGGGATTACCGTCGGATCGCGCGATCGAGTTTGAGATAAATCTGATTTCGGGGACCGAACCAATTTTGAGGGCTCCGTACCGGATGGCCCCAGTGCAGCTGAAGGTGCTTAAGGAGCAGTTGGAGTAGTTGCTTGATAAGGGGTTCGCACGTCCGAGTGTTTCTCCGTGGGGAGCCCCTGTTCTGTTCGTCTGGAAGAAGGACGGTTCGCTGCGGCTTTGTATTGATTACAGGCAGCTGAACAAGCGGACCGTGAAGAACAAGTACCCCTTGCCACGGATTGACAATCTGTTTGACCAGCTCCAGGGAGCGCGTGTCTTTTCTAAGATCGATCTCCATTCGGGCTACTATCAGCTGAAGATCCGGGAGTCAGACATTCTGAAGACGGCCTTTCGTACCCGTTATGGGCACTACGAGTTCAGAGTACTGCCGTTTGGGTTGACGAATGCGCCGGCGGCCTTCATGGATCTGATGAACCGGGTGTTTCGGCCCTTCCTCGACTCCTTCGTAGTAGTCTTCATCGATGATATTTTGGTGTACTCGAGGAGTCTTGAGGAGCACGCTCACCATCTCCGCACTATCTTAGAAACTTTGGCCCGACATCAGCTGTTCGCCAAGTTTAGTAAGTGCGAGTTCTGGTTGGAGCGTATGGCCTTTCTGGGCCACGTGATTTCCGGCGAGGGCATATCTGTGGACCCGGACAAGACGCTCGCCGTGTTGAATTGGCGTCGACCGTCGAACCCCACAGAGATTCGAAGCTTTCTGGGCTTGGCGGGTTATTACAGGAGGTTTGTCGCCGGTTTCTCGAAGATAGCTGTTCCTCTTACCCGCCTCACTCGGAAGGATGTCCGGTTCGAGTGGTCCCCAGCTTGCGAGGAGAGCTTCCTAGAGTTGAAGCGAAGGCTCACCTCAGCGCCAGTTCTTACCCTTCCGTCTGGGAGTGGTGGGTTCGTAGTTTACTCCGATGCATAGCGGTTGGGTGTGGGTTGCGTCCTGATGCAGCACGGTAAGGTTGTGGCTTACGCGTCGCGTCAGTTGAAGCCCCATGAGCAGAATTACCCCACCCACGACTTAGAGTTGGCAGCGATCATCTTTGCGCTAAAGATGTGGAGGCACTACCTCTATGGTGAGGAGTTCGAGCTCTTTACTGATCACAAGAGCTTGACTTATTTGCAGTCCCAGCCGGAGCTCAACATGCGTCAGAGACGTTGGGTCGCGTTCCTGAAGGACTATGATTGGGACATCGCTTACCATCCGGGTAAGGCGAATGTCGTGGCCGATGCTCTCAGCAGGCAGCCCTTGGGCATGGCCGCCCACTTGGCTGTACGTCGTTGGAGGCTTCTGGAGGAGGCCGCTTGCTGGATCAGCGTTCGAGAGACTCCTGCGGGTGGCTTTTTGGCCAGGCTAGTGGTGCAGCCCGTTCTTCTCGACGAGATCCGCACGGCTCAGGGGCAGGATCCTCACTTTCTAGTCCTCTCTGAAGGCGTCGCCCGGGGCGAGCGTCCGGACTACCAGATTCGAGGGAACGGGATCCTGTGGTTCAGAGGCCGAGTATGTATTCCTGACGACGCAGAGCTGAAGCAGAAGATCTTGGACGAGGCCCATCGTTCGAGGTACACAGTGCATCCTGGTGCCAGGAAAATGTACAGGGGCCTTCATTGTCACTTCTGGTGGCGGAATGAAGACGGATATTGCCCGTTTCGTTGCCTGTTGCTTCGTATGCCAGCAGGTGAAGTCAGAGCATCAGCGTCCTGCGGGGAAGCTGCAGTCCATTGAGATTCCTCAGTGGAAGTGGGAGCAGATCACCATGGACTTCGTTTCGGGTTTTCTGAGGTCACGTTCGGGTCGCGATGCCATCTGGGTAATCGTCGACCGACTGATGAAGTCCGCTCATTTCCTCCCCATCCGACTCACCGATTCTCTGGACACCCTGGCGCAGTTGTTTGTCTCCGAGATTGTTCGTCTCCATGGCACTCCCGTCAGCATCATTTCTGATCGAGACGCGCTTGGTACGAACCTCCACTTCAGTACAGCATTTCATCCGCAGACGGACAGCCAGTCGGAGAGGACGATTCAGACCCTGGAGGACATGCTACGAGCTTGCGTTCTCGATTTTGGGGGCAGTTGGGAGAGGCATCTTCCGTTGGTGGAGTTTGCCTACAACAACAGCTACCACTCGAGTATCAGGATGGCTCCATACGAGGCGCTTTATGGCCGCAGCTGCAGGTCCCCCTTGTGTTGGGACGAGGTCGGAGAGCGCCAGCTGGAGGGACCAGAGATCATCCACCAGACCTCAGAGATTGTCAAGACGATTCGCGAGCGTATCCGAGTCGCTCAGAGCCGTCAGAAGAGCTACGCCGATCGTCGTCGCCGTGAGCTCGTCTTCGAGGTTGGTGACCATGTCTTCCTGAAGGTGTCCCCGATGAAGGGCATCTTCCATTTCGGTGTGCGGGGCAAGCTGAGTCCGCGTTTCATTGGGCCGTTCCTCATCCTCGAGCGAGTTGGGGAGGTGGCCTATCGCATAGCTCTGCCCCCACAGCTGGCTCAGGCCCATGACGTCTTCCATGTCTCGCAGCTGAGGCGTTACGTCCACGATCCTGCTCACGTCATCCCGTTCGAGCCGCTCGTCATTGAGCCGGACTTGTCATTCGTGGAGAAGCCGATCGAAATCCTGGACCGTCGCGAGAAGAGGCTCCGCACCAAGACCGTTCAGTTGGTCAAGGTGCGATGGCAGCACCGTTCCAGTGTCGAGGCCACTTGGGAGCTCGAGGATGCCATGCGTGACGCGTATCCGCATCTTTTCCCTTCCTAGATGTTTTTGTATTTATTTTGAGGACAAAATTTCCTAAGGGGGGAAGAATGTTATATATGTGTCACTTTTTACCTTCTGGTCACCATTGGAGCATTCTGGCAGTTTTTCGACTTTTTCTTTTTTCGATCGGAACCGCTAAAATTTTGGAATTTTAGCTATCATCATGAGCTTAAGAACTCCGATTGAAAACCTAACTGCATATTATGTATCCTGGTGCCATTTCAATCCACTCAAGAAAATTTCATTGAATTCTGGTAACGTTTCAGAATTTCACAGTTTCGAATCGTATCCGGGTTTTGACCAAGCGAAAAGTCATTAGGAAACTTGACGAAGTCAAAGATGGCTTTGACCAAGTCAAGTTTGACCCTTGACTTGGTCAAAATCTTTTGTTTTCTAGTGTGGTTGGGTTGACTAAGGTCAAAGTGCACCTAAACCTAGCTTAACCTAATTTTTTTTCTAAGTGTAAGTGAGTGGTGTGTGTGTGAGTGTGTGAGTAGCTAAGTGTGTATGTGTGTGAGCCAAATAAGTCCACGCCCACAATAGTCTTCTTCTTCATTTTTCTTTCTCTCAAGCTCTCTCATCTCCTCTCTTTAAATCCTCCATTTGATCTAGTAGAGGTGGTTAAAAAGAAAAGCCATAGAAGGAGAAAAGGAAGGTATTGTCCCCATCTACCTTTCCATGGTTTCATTTTTTATTTTCCCCTTGCTGACCTCCTCTCTAAGCTTCCTTTTCCCCTCTGTTTTCAGCCCCTCTTCAGCTGAGAAGAGGTCTTAGTAGTGGTTGCTTTGGCGGTGGCATTTCGGTGCCCGAAGAGCACCCGAAGTTCCCTCCTTTCCTTCCCTCCCTTGGGTAAACTTTCCTGCCCCCCTATTTCTTGTTTAGATGCATGTTTAGGATGTATTTATGGCTGTGCAAGGTTTGCATGAGTGTTTGGGGTGTGGGAGGGCTGAGGGAGGTTGTGGGGTTGGCTCGGGTGCGCGTGCGGGGTCATCAGCGCGTGCGCGCGTAGGCAGAGCAGGCGCACGAAGTCGGGGGCGCTGGGCGAGTGCGCGCGTACGCGCGTACGCGCAGGCGCACGAAGTCGGGGGCGCATGGGCGTGCGCGCGGGCGTGAGCGCAGGGGCGCAGTGCGTGCAGTGCGCGAGGGGTGCTGCGCAGGGGCGCAGTACGTGCGGTTAGGCGCAGGGGTGGACGCGCGGTGCGCGCTGGCGCACGCGAGCATGCGCACGAGCGTGCGGCGTGTCTGGGCGAGCGGGCTGGGGTGCGACAGTGCGCCCAGGGCGCGGGGCTGCGTGCGTGCGTGCGCACCCGTGCGCGTGCGTGCGGGGGGCCGTGCGCATGGCTGTCGTGGGTGCGGGAGTGATGTCCGGGCACTCGGACTCGCGTGCGTACGGGCCCGTATGCATGCTTGTCCGAGTGTTGGGTATTTCTATCATATTTCTCGTGTATTTGTGTATTTTACTCACCATTTTGTTTCCCATGTCTTGCAGATCTTGACGAGCGATCACATGACGACCCGGGTATTGGTGAGTGGGACAATCCAACCCAGTAGGGAGGCGTTCGATGCACGTAGGCGTGCATTGCCCTCCCCTGGGGCACCATAGTTGCATATTAGCTATTATTAAATATAAACTGTGGTATGCATGATCATTATGTTGTATCGATGCCCCCCTTAGACTTTGTATGCTAGGGATATGCACCCTTATATTATATATGAGACCTACGCATCCTGATACCATGTTTTCATGTTAGGAAAGCTTCGATCTACGCATGTTTCCCATTTAGTTTAATTTATTTAAATCAAATGTAAGCATATGGTTGTAAGCATGCATTAGAGAATATTATAACCTCGTGGTTATAATATATGTCTCCGCGCATCTTAGTTATGCGCCCTGGAGGAATTCTGAAGAATTCATGACATTTGTAGAGTTGCAATCGGTGTCGGCAGATCCAAGAGGATCGTATCCATGTGGGTAGGCTGTTCTCTTCCCTTCGTTGGATCCGTGTAGGGACTCCTCAACGTTAGACAGGCTGTCCTGATAGAGGGCTCCCATCTGTAGGTACCTCCGATGCGTCGGATTGTGCTGATCGTGGGAGTAGACCAGGTGAGCTACGGAGTGGAGGAGAGGCTATCGGTGGACCAAGGGTGATTAACAGCCTAGTCAGTCCCAAAAGACCATGTCACCAGTTTGAGGGTGAGGGTGAGGGTGTGGTGGGTAGGCGATGTAGCGACCCACTGGATTGTGTAGTTACTGCCACTTAGAGGCTGTAAATTGTTTAAGGTTGATATGAATTGTGATGCATGGTTGTGCTATTCACTGAGCGTGTGGCTCACCCCTCGCATATATTTTTCTCCAGTTATATCTGAGTTGGATCTGAAGGAGGAGCTCCCCGAGGCGCATCAGCAGTAGCGGAGCAGAGTCACACTCTGAGTGTGAGAGGCCATTCAGCATCCCCCTTTGATTGTATGTATTGCATTCCGTGCTTGGGCACACGTTTGTATTATATTTGGACGTCTTGTATATATTGGCTCTCACAAGACAGTTAATTATGTATCGGGTCTGTAATATGTCTTTTGAATTACAGACTCAGTCTTTTAGCTTCCGCTATTTGTGTATATATTATGTCAGCCTTATTGTTGTCTGTGTTGTCATTGTTGATGTTGTTTAGAGTATGTTATTGACCTCCTGTATAGACTGCTGATATCATATATACCATTGCCGCGTCTCGGGGATGGCCGCCCTGGGGTGTGACATTATTGACCTCCGGTATTGATAGCTGATATTTCATTATTGCCACGTCTCGGGGACAGCCGCCCTGGGGCGTGACATACCTTGCGCAAAGATCGATCTAAGAGAAGACACTGGCTCCCAAAGTTGGTCAAATAGATCATCAATCCGCAGCAAGGGGTACTTGATCTTCAACCCCCACGGGAAGATCAGAACAACTCCTCAGACGATTAAGTCCAAATTCTGCTGCTTGAGCATCTTGATGCTCCTTGGCCTGGCGCTCATGATGACCCTGACACGCTGGGTAAGCCACACAACCACACTTAATCCTTAAGACGCGCAATAGGAGGTCATCGAACCCCGACAATGCCTATGCGACGTCATCTACCTGATATGGCGGCTGAGTCCCATCACAAACGCTAGCATCGCGTCTCCTCATTTACGACCCATGTGGGGGCAAAACGCGACAGTATCGTGAACTGTGCTTCACATGCCGCTAGAGATAGGTCGCTCAACTATAACTATTGGAACTCCAACATCCTGCACTCAATGGGCAGATTCATCACGGGGAGTCCACGCTCTCGGCATCATCCAGTAGAACTCTCCCGGTGTGGCCTCTACCAGATAGCCTCCCACGCCCACTATCTCTGCCATATGGGCACACAACCAAGCATAGTATCTAGGAGCACCTCACAGGGCTATGACCTCAACCGGGAGGCTACAACACACAATGATATATCAAAGTGACTCCAGATGCCACTATGGAACCTAGTCGACAAGCGATCTCCTACCAAGCTGCAATAGGACTCACCCAATCCCTATCGTACGCATCACCACTCGCTACAACACCTTCCAAGTGAGAGGAAAAATCAATCATCAAATAGATGTTTCAAAGGTATTCCTTGACTTGGAAAAAGAACCCCTTTGGAGGGCACCATGAGGTCCCGATATAGGATATCCCGACAACCAAACAAGGAACACGGAGTACCCTAGCTAGGGTCTCAATGATGACCCCACAAGGCCCCTTAATCCTGAGTAGGAAAACTAGAAGATGACATCACCCCTAAATGAGCAAAATGCCACATCCTCAAAACTTGAAACTGGCGCTGCACGCGAACTCCATGGTTACCAGCAATACCGATGCACGGGAAAGAAGCTCCATTATCGAGACGCAATCCATACCTTAGAAATTGCAACCAATTCATCACTATCATACTACTGGGTTGGAATCTCCTACCCAAGCCTTAATCCCACAACAAGGGATCCAACAACTTGTTGTGCCTGTGTCATTTGGAGCGCTCTGATTGAAGATTTGGGTACATAATTTTTTTCCTCGAAGTTATGTATTTCCAATTTGGTATTTGGATTTGATTTTGTTAAAATCCAAGATGAAGAGGTTTAAATATGATTTTATTATGAGATATCCAGTTTTGAGTTAGCTTTCGTACAGAGGAATTAGATCAACTGGATTCTTGTAGTAAAAGTTATGAGTATTTTACCAAGTATACCCCGGGGATGAGAAATTCTGGCAGCAGCCATGTTCAATGTTTATCTCAAATTTCGGAATAGCTGAAGAGATTATTTGATCTTGGCATAAACATGAAAGTTGTAGATAATCTTCTTGGAGTTCGAACGGAATTGGAATTGTGCAATTCGGAGCTATATCGAGGAAGTTATGGCTGTTCTAGTGAAGCATGCGCAGAATTTCTAGTCAAAGGATGACTAGGTCATTTCCACCCCTCTTTTAGATATTTGTGTGCAACAAATATCTTCTGTCTTTCTCTCTCTCTCTCTCTCCCTCTCACTCCCACGTCTAAATCTTGATCTCTCCTTCTCTCTTTTTCAAAGCCCCCCCAAGGTGTTTGTGAAAATGTCCCAAAGAGAAGGAGAAGGTGGAGGAGGAAGTGATGGTGAATCTTTGTGTAAGTGTTGTTGTTGTTGTTTGTCCTCCTCTCTCAAGCTCCCTTTTCATGATCTTTCCCCCCCTGATTTTCAGCCAAGGAGGAGGCTGAGGAGAGGCCGAAGAGGTGGTGGTGGTGGTGGTGGTTGAGGTGGCCGTGGGCGCGTCGAGAGCCCCGCACCTCCCCCTTTCCGTTTCCCTCTTTTGGTAAGTCCTCTTCCCCTTCTTTTTTATTTTTAGGGCTGTTGGGATGGTTGGGGAAGTCATGCATGCTATGCATAGGGGTTAGGGTGTGTGTGAGGGGTTGGGGAGGGTTAAAATGGGGTTAGGGTTGGTTGGGCGTGCATCTGGAGTGCTGGCAAGCGCAGTCGGGCGCACAGACGCGCGTGATTGCGTGCGCACGAGCGCGCGGGTGAGCCCGTATGCATGCATGTCTATGTCTTTTGTATTTCTAATAATTTGTTAGTGCTAAATTGTGATGTTACTCACCAAATTTGATGCCCTTACCCTGCAGATCTCGTCGGATGGGATGCACGAGGTCCCGGGTAATGGTGAGTGGTTCGATCCAATCCCCCCCCCTCGGGATGCGCTCGACGCGCGTAGTCGCGCGTCGCGCATCGATGGGGCCTCTTAAGCTATAATATGTAGATATCTTGCATGCTAGGCTTATATACATGTATTGTATCCATGTATGAATGATTGTGTTGCATGAGCCCTCTAGTATGGGCATGTATGTTGTAAATGTGTATGGATGTATAGAATATGGCATGTCTTAGGTAGTATTGTAATACTACTCCCACCATATTAATGGGAATATACAGTATGATTAAGTCTTGGTTAATAACGGGCACCTGCCTAATATTCCCTTGCGATAAGACTCGAGGGCGTGGTGTAGCTGTTGCGCCCATGCTAATGGGGCAAAGCTATGACCAGTTGCATGAGATGATGATCTCTCTTGCCCTCTCCCCCTGAACGAACTGAGTAAGTAGATGCGATTTCCTACTCGACTCAGGTTCGTTTGGAATATTGGCATGCACCTGTTAGTGCGCGAGATCGCGCTTGACCCTTTCTTTTAAGTTGGCGATATCCAACAGATATTAGAGTATATTTTGTATGTTTATGTGATTAATGACCATGTATGCATGTTGTATGTTTTATTATGATGTAAATCTATGATTAGGGAGTATCCCTATGATTAATTGATATGTGATCGTGCATATGGTTCATGCACACAACTAAGATTAAATTCTCCTCTAAAATATATGCGCATGTTAAAACTAATTAGGCCTATCTGAAATAGGCGTGGGTATGACCCGCTGTCGGGTTGTACCTTATTAGTTAGAGCGCTAGCGATGTAATCGCCCTGTGCATCCGAGCGATGCACTCATTTGGAATTCAGGAGAATTCATTAGCTTATGGGATTATTTCTACGTGAGAGCAGAGGCAACCCCTTTGTGTCTGAGCGACGCAACGGTGTGGGAGTATAGTAGTATTCGATATATCGATAAGTGATTATCGAGAGTAGTTGTTTTTCCATTGGGTTTGCTTTGCGAACATGGAATGTTTACTCCCAATGTCGTCCGTGATGAAGAGGCCCGGGTTGTAGCTGTCCTGACAGAGGGCTCCCATCCGTAGGTACCACCGATGCATTCGGGAGCGTACTGATCATGGGAGTATACCAGGTAGAGGCTACCCGGGAGAGGGTTAACGAATGATGTTGCGAGTGTGGGTTCGTTCTCCCCTTCGTTGGATCCGATGTAGGGACTCCCCGGCGATTACAGCTGTCCTGACAGAGGGCTCCCATCCGTAGGTATCACTGATGCATTCGGGAGCGTACTGATCGTGGGAGTATACCAGGTAGAGGCTACATGGGGGAAAGGGCTACCGGTGGACGAAGGGTGTAGAACAGTCTAAGTCTCTTCCAAAAGTCCTATGTCACCTCCGGGGGTGAGGGTGAGGATGAGGTGAAGACACATCGCCGCGTGACCCATTCGTTGTTCGTCCGTTCCCATAGTTGTTGGGTCCGGTTGTGTATTGATGTTGAAAGACATCGTGGGTCAGTTATCTCGATGTAGATGATCCAGTAGTGTTGTGTAGACCAGTAATCCCGGGTCTCCTCGACCAACGGTATGGTCTCTCCCCAAAAGTCCCAAGAGTCTCCCTCCGGGAGTGAGGGTGAGGGTGAGGTTGGTCGCGCTGTCGCGTGACCCTGTTATCCATGGGTTTCCACCCATGTTTTCCTTGAAAGGAAAGTGCTTACGTGTTGAACTGTTGTATTGGTGATTGGTTTCCAGCCACTAACTGAGCTTGTAGCTCACCCCTCGCATGCTGTTTCTTTTCAGGGGCAGTGTTGGGCGTGGAGCTGGAGCTTTCCTGTGGCGTGGTCTTATGGGCGTGGAGCGTTCTTCCGGCGGATGGCAAGTGCGAGGCTGTCAGCAGTCCTAGAGTCATTGTATGTATTGTAAATCGTGCATGTGGCACAGGTTGTATTTTCTTTGGTCTAGACTTGGCTCTCACAGGACAGTGATTGTGTATTCGAGTCTGTAATAATGTTTTTGATTTACAGACATTGTTTATATATTATGCTTCCGCTTTTTAGTCAGTTATCATTATCCTTGCTTTGCCACCTTGTGTGTTGTTGTTTGAGTGTTTATTGACCTCAGGTATTGATAGCTGATATTTTATTATTGCCACGTCTTGGGGACGGCCGCCCTGGGGCATGACATGGAGACCCCACAAACTCCCCCACGAAGGCGATCAAATCCACCCCATCTTTTCCTACTTTTTGAGAAAAGCAGGTGGCGATCACCACCCCTGAATCCTCCTGAGGACCCGTCAGCCGCCTTGGTAAGGAACGAACAAACCAACCCACCACCCCTTCCGAGAGACGATCCGACCGAGCCTGCCAAGGCGCGCACCGGATCTGAGCCTCTAAAGAACCCCCACACACGCGGCACCACAGTGCCACCCCAAACTGGAAGGAAAGAGAGGAGGCCCTTTCCGGACCCCCCCCTCCCCCAAAATCCGATACCGACAACGTGGCGATCACAGTGGGACTTCCCTCGTGAAAGACAACAAAAGGTAATCGTCTTCTGCTTCCTTCCAATAACCTGACTAGAATGCCATCACCCTTTAGGAAAACTAGGATTTCCCACCCCTCAAGTCTGACCCTCCTCTACTTTGCATTACAACATCCTTTACTGCTTTAAGCCGCACGCAGCTGCGCACATCCTATACTTCTTTAAGCCGCACACGTCTACGCACCCCTTTACTGCCTTTAAGCCGCACAGAGCTGTGCACCCCTTTACTGCTTTAAGCCGCACATAGCTGCGCACCATTTATTGCTTTAAGCCGCACACAGTTGCGCACCCCTTTACGCTTTATTTACTGCTTTAAGTCTGCATTCATTTTCACTTAGGCTTTTCCATATTAACACCATGGAGGCCTACACCCATGAGAAAATAGTGGAGGAGAAAGACAACCAGGGAGACCAAACCGCCCAATTCCTCAGCCACCTAGAGGAGAGGATGGCGACCCTATGATACCAATCGGTCGAGGACATGTTCAATGACCTCACCGACTATCACCAGGCCAATACCTTGAAGCAGGAAACTTCTGTTAAGACCCCCAAGGCTTGCCCTACCCACAATATCCTACCAATGTCACGCCCCAGGGTGGCCATCTCTGAGAAGTGGCAATATATATAGTATCAGCTATCAATTACAAGAGGTCAACAATGACTCCAATAAATAACACAACGCTGGCAAAACAATGATAATTGATGGATCAACTAAAATGCGGAAGCGAAAAAATATGAATAAGTCTGTAAACCAAGAACATTATTATAGACTCGAATACACAATCACTGTCCTGTGAGAACCAAGTCTAATCCAAAAAAAATACATCATGTGTAACACGCACGATTTCAGATACATAAATGACTTTAGGACTGCTGACATCCTCGCACTACGGGACACTCCACGCACTCGAGGCTCCACCCCGCCACAGGGAAGCTCCAGCTCCACGCCCAACACTGCCCTTGAAAAAGAAACAGTATGCGAGGGGTGAGCTACAAGCTCAGTGAGTGGTTGGAAACCAAACACCATTACAACAATTCAATACTAAGGCAAATTCCTTTTAAGGAAGAACATGGGTAGAAACCCAATGGATAACAAGGTCACGCGGCGGCGCGACCAATCTCACCCTCACCCTCACTCCTAGAGGGAGACTCTTGAGACTCTTGGGGAGAGACCATACCGTTTGTCGAAGAGATGCGGAATTACTGGACCACACAACACTACAGGATTATCTACATCGAGATAACTGCCCAACGATGTCTTTGAACATCGTTACATAACCGGACCCAATAACTATGGGAACGGATGAACAACGAAATGGGTCACGCGGCGACGTGACTTCAACTCATTCTCACCATAGCCCTCGGAGGGGTGACCCTAGGGACTTTTGGGATAAATCTGCTTGCTCTACACCCTTCGTCATCCGGTAACCCTCTCCCAGGTAGCCTCTACCTGGTATACTCCCATGATCAGTACATCTTGCCGCATGCATCGATAGTACCTACAAGTGGGGGACCTCTGTCAAGACAGCTACAATGCCGAGCAGCATCGACACGGATCCGATGAAGGGGAGAACGATTCCACGCTCGTAATATTATTCATTAGCCCTCTCCCGGGTAGCCTCTACCTGGTATACCCCCGTGATCAGTACATCTTGCCGCATGCATCGATAGTACCTACAGGTGGGGGCCCTCTGTCAAGACAGCTACATCCCGGGCTGCTTCAACACGGACGACATTGGGAAGAAACACTCCATGTTTGCAAAGTGAACCCAATGGAAAAACAACTACTCTCGACAATCGTCTACCGATGCTATCGAATACATATGAACTCCCACACAGATGCGTTTCTCAGACGCAAGGAGTTACATCGGCTCTCTCACCAAAAATAAGCCCAAGGCATAACCCAGTGGGCGGTTCGTACACTCGCCTAACATGGGTAGCCCTAGCTTAAACACCATAACCACTAGTTCGAAACACCGATATAACATCGAATTCTCTTGAATTCCAACAAGTGCATCACACGGCAATTACATCGCTTGCGCTCTAACTAACTATGGTACAACCCGACAACGGATCATACCCACGCCTAGCACAGGTAGGGACGAATAGTCTAACATGTGTAGTTATAATAGGAGAATTCTATCGCTATTATATACATGGTCCACATGCACGATAAATAGGTGACAAAGGATATTGGGACTTAATAGGCTGATAATCATCCTTACACAAATCCAGTGGGTCGCCACATCGCCGGCCCACCACACCCTCACCCTCACCCCTCAATATGGTGACATGGGATATTGGGGCTGACTAGGCTGTTGGTCACCCTTGGTCCACCGATAGTCTCTCCCCACTCCGTAGGCCGTTTGGCCACCCCCACATTCAGCACAGTCCGTCCCAAATCAGGAGGTGCCTACTGATGGGAGCCCCTGCACGGGACAGCCTTTCTAACGCTGGGGCAGTTTCTACACGGATTCAACGAAGGGAACAGAACAGCCCATCCATACGCATATGATCCACTCGGATCCGCCGACAACACATCTCAACAACTCTAATGTCCTGAATTCTTTAGAATTCCTCCAGCGCGTATAACCAAGATGCGGGGAAATTATATATATCAACATAACGAGGAAAAGAAACCTTGGGAGGGTAACCTGAGGTCCCGATATAGGACATCCCGCCAACCAAACAAAGAACACGGAGTACCCTAGCCCGGGTCTCAATGTTGACCTCGCAAGGCCCTTAATATTCCCTAAGGCATGCTAAAAATATCATAAGCTTGCATTTAATTTAATAAATCAAACTAATAGGACGCATGCATAGGTCGAGGCTTTCCTAGCATGATAACAAAGTGACAAGATGCACGGCCCTTACACATATCCTAAGGGTGCAAGTCCCTAACATACAAAGTCTAGGGTGGCATGCATTCTACACACTAATCATGCTTGCATGGATTACACATAACAAGTTAATATAACTGCGGTGCCCCAGGGGAGGACGGTATACGCCCAAGTGCATGTAGCGCCTCCCAACTGGGTTGGGTTCGACTCACCGATAACCGGGTCGTCGCGCGACCATCCGTCAAGATCTGCAAGACAGGGTAATCAACTAGGTGAGTAAAGTACACAAAATACCACAAAAATACACAAAAATACACTAAAAATACCCAACACTCGGACAAGCGTACATACGGCCTGTACGCACGAGCACCCCGACTCACTCCCGAACCCTCGGCAACGATCCGCACGGCCACCCGCCCCGGGATGCACCGCCGCGCCTCAGCCCGTGCACCCAGGCGCACTGCCGGGCCCCTGCCCGCACGCCTGGACACGCTGTCGAGCCTCCCGGGTGCACCGCGCGCTCACTGCGCCCCAGCGCAGCAGCCCGCGCGCACACCGCACGCCCTGCGCCTAGCGCCTCGCCCCGCTCGCACCCCGCGCGCACCAGCGCTCGCCCAGCGCGCCATCGACTCGCTCCGCGCGCACCCCGCGGGCACCACCGGCTCGCCCCACCGCGCACACCTGCACGCGGCACGCACCGCGCCTCTGCGTAGTGCCCCACGCGCACACCCGCGCACGACCCCCAGCACCCAGCACCCGCGACCAGTGCCCAGCACCTGCGACCTTCGCCCAGCGTCCAACGCCCAGCACACCCTCCTGCACCACCCGCGTGCACGCCCGCGCGCACGCGCGTGTGCACGCCCCACAGCGCCCAGCCTGCGCTGCCTGTGGTGCACTGCTTGCCTGCCAGCCTACCCGGGACAGCCCGCCTGCCCTGCCTGCCTGCCCGAGCCAGTTAACCACCACTCACCGGCCACCAGTGGCCTCCGACCGCCCCCAACCACCATCCACAGCCACCAACTGTCCCCACACACCCAAAAACACCCCCCCTAACATGCATCTAAACATGGAAAGGAAGGAATGAACCCTTACCCAAGGAAAGGAAAGGAAGGGAAGGGAACCGGGAGCTCTTCGTGCACCGAAACGCCTCCCCAAAGACTTCCACCACCAAGCTCTTCCTCAGCCCTCGAAATGGCTGAAATCAGAGGAGAAAAGAGGGGGTAAGAGGGGGTCAAACAAGTGGGAACTCGAATCCGAGACCACCCGTAGATAGATCGGGATGAGATCTAACCTTTCTATTCTTTGTGTTTTGAGTTTCAAGCACTCTAGGTAGCTCAAAATCAAGAAAAAGAGAGAGGGGGAGAGAGAAAATCAATGGGGAAGATGATGAATAGTGGGGGCCAACTTTTTGCTCACTTATATATAATCCCTCACTTAGATTAGGGTTAAGAGAGGATTAATTAGGTTTAAGAGAGGATTAAAGGGTTTTAAGTGGGTTTTGACTTGGGTCAACCCAACCACAAATAAAAACAAAAGGGGTTGACCAAGTCATGGGCCCACTTTGACCGAGTCAACTCTCCCAATGACTTCTCGCTCGGTCAAAACCCGGATACGCCCTGGAACTACGAAATTCTGAAACGTACCGGAATTCGATGAAATTTTCGTGAGTGGCTTGAAATGGCACCAGGACACATAATATGCAGTTAGATTTTCAATCGGAGTCCTCAAACACAGGACGATAGCTAACAGTCCAAAATTTTGCGGTTCTGATCGAAAAACGAAAAAAACTCAAAAACTGCCAAAATGCTCCATTGGTTACCAGAAGGCAAAAAGTGACACATATATAACATTAACAAAGGTCACCTTCACCAAAATATCTAACACTATTTGACCAACCAAACAAGGAACTCTCAAAATTTGGATACGGTTCAGAACTGCATATTTTTCATAATGTTACTGGAATTCGATGAAATTTTTATGGGTACTACAAAACTGTATCAAGACCCATAATATGCAGTTAGATTTTCAATCAGAGTACTTCAACTCCCGTAGGTAGCTAAAAGCCAAAATTTTAGCGACTCCGTTCAAAAAATAAGGCTCCAAATGACATTGGCATAACATTCTCCTCTCCTTAGGAAATTTAGTCCTCAAAATTTAAGGAAACTCAAGGGGAAGACCAAACATAGCCAATATCACAGATTGACCTTTTGTGTCACGCCCCAGGGCGGCCGTCCCTGAGACGTGACAATAATGAAATATCAGCTATCAATACCTGAGGTCAATAAAGACTTCAACAATAACACACAAGGTGGCAAAGCAAGGATAATGATAACTGACTGAAAAATGGAAGCATAATATATAAACAATGTCTGTAAACCAAAAACATTATTACAGACTTGAATACACAATCACTGTCCTGTGAGAGCCAAGTCTAGACCAAATAAAATACAACATGTGCCACATGCACGATTTACAATACATACAATGACTCTAGGACTGCTGACAGCCTCACACTCGCCACCCGCCGGAAGAACGCTCCACGCCCATAAGACCACGCCACAGGGAAGCTTCAACTCCACGCCCAACACTGCCCCTGAATAAAACAGTATGCGAGGGGTGAGCTACAAGCTCAGTGAGTGGCTGGAAACCAATCACCATACAACAGTTCAATACATAAACAATTCCCTTTCAAGGTAAACATGGGTGGAAACCCATGGATAACAGGGTCACGCGGCGGCGCGACCAACCTCACCCTCACCCTCACCCCCGGAGGGAGACTCTTGGGACTTTTGGAGAGAGACCATATCGTTGGTCGAGGAGACCTGGGATTACTGGTCCACACAACATGACTAGATCACCAACCTCACCCTCACCCTCACTCCTGGAGGGAGACTCTTGGGACTTTTGGAGAGAGACCATACCGCTAGTCGAGGAGACCTGGGATTACTGGTCTACGCAACACTACTGGATCATCTACATTGAGATAACTACCCAATGATGTCTTTGAACATCGATACGAGACCGGACCCAACAACTATGGGAACGGACAAACAACGAATGGGTCACGAGGTGACGTGTCTTCACCTCATCCTCACCCTCACTCCCGGAGGGAGACTCTTGGGACTTTTGAAAGAGACTTAAACAGCTCTACACCCTTGGTCCACCGGTAGCCCTTTCCCCCGCGTAGCCTCTACCTGGTATACTCCCACGATCAGTACCTTCCGAACACATTGGTGGTACCTACGGATGGGAGCCCTCTGTCAGGACACCTTTCCCAACGCCGGGGAGTTCCTACATCGGATCCAACGAAGGAGAGAACGATTCCACGCTCGCAATATCATTCGTTAGCCCTCTTCGAGGTAGCCTCTACCTGGTACACTCCCATGATCAGTACACTCTCGAATGCATCGGTGGTACCTACGGATGGGAGCCCTCTGTCATGACAGCTACAACCCGGGCCTCTTCATCACGGACGACATTGGGAGTAAACATTCCATGTTCGCAAAGCGAACCCAATGGAAAAATAACTGCTCTCGATAATCACTTATCGATATATCGAATACTACTGTACTCCCACACCGTTGCGTCGCTCAGACACAAAGGGGTTGCCTCTGCTCTCACGTAGAAATAATCCCATAAGCTAATGAATTCTCCTGAATTCCAAATGAGTGCATCGCTCGGATGCACGGGGCGATTACATCGCTAGCGCTCTAACTAATAAGGTACAACCCGACAGCGGGTCATACCCACGCCTATTTCAGATAGGCCTAATTAGTTTTAACATGCGCATATATTTTAGAGGAGAATTTAATCTTAGTTGTGTGCATGAACCATATGCACGATCACATATCAATTAATCATAGGGATACTCCCTAATCATCGATTTACATCATAATAAATCATACAACATGCATACATGGTCATTAATCACATAAACATACAAAATATACTCTAATATCCGTTGGATATCGCCAACTTAAAAGAAAGGGTCAAGCGCGATCTCGCGCACTAACAGGTGCATGCCAATATTCCAAACGAACCTGAGTCGAGTAGGAAATCGCCTCTACTTACTCAGTTCGTTCAGAGGGAGAGGGCGAGAGAGATCATCATCTCATGAAGCTGGTCATAGCTTTGCCCCATTAGCATGGGCGCAACAGCTACACCACGCCCTCGAGTCTTATCACAAGGGAATATTAGGCAGGTGCCCGTTATTAACCCAGACTTAATCATACTGTATATTCCCATTAATATGGTGGGAGTAGTATTACAATACTACCTAAGATATGTCATATTCTATACATCCATACACATTTACAACATACATGCCCATACTAGAGGGGCTCATGCAACACAATCATTCATACATGAATACAATACATGTATAAGCTTAGCATACAAGATATCTACATATTATAGCTTAAGCATGGCCATACTACTTATCTACACAAGTAGTATAGCTAGGGGGCCTCATCGATGCGCGACGCGCGACTACGCGCGTCGAGCGCATCCCGAGAGGGGGGGGGGATTGGACCAAACCACTCACCATAGAACCCGGGACCTTGCGCATCCCATCTGACTAGATCTGCAAGGTAAGGGCATCAAACTTGATGAGTAACATCACAATTTAACACTTAGAATTTAGTAGAAAAGCTAAAAACTTAGACATACACGCATACGGGCTCGCACGCATGCAAGCACGCGCGTACGCACGCATGCCCTGTTATATATGTGTCACTTTTTAGCCTGCTGGTAACCGTTGGAGCATTTTTGGCAGTGTTAAAATTTTTAGGGTTTTTCGATCGGAACCGCATAATTTCAAACTGTTAGCTATCTTCCTGAGTTAGAGGACTCCGATTGGAAATCTAACTGCATATTTGGTGTCTTGGTGCCATTTTAAGCCACTCATGAAAATTTCATCGAATTCTGGCATCGTTTGCAAAAATTTCGCAGTTCCGGGGCGTATCCGGGTTTTTAAGTCGCGCTCTACTTAAAAGGAATCAAAAATATCTTTTTACTATTCATCATCCCTACGACTTGCTCTCTCTCTCTCCTCTCCTCCGTTTTTGTTCCGTTTGAGCCCCCTAGAGCCCTCAAAACCAAAAACCTAAAGCACGGGAAGCGTAGATCGGGTCCCGATCTACACTCCGGTGTTTTCAAATCCCAATTCCGACGAGTTTTGCCCTTCCGTCCGCCCTCTCTTGGTCCCTGATTTGAGCCATCTCGGCGGTGGAGGTAGATCGGGGCGTAGGAGAGCCTTTGGGAAAGGTTTCGGCGCGCGGAGAGCCACCGGACTTCCCCTCCTCCCCTTGGTAAGCCCCCTTTCCCCTCTTTTATTGCATAGATGTATGCTAGGGGGGTGGTTTTGTGGTTGGGAGGCGGTTGGAGGCGGTGGGTGGCCGTCGGAGGGCTGTGGGAGGCGGTCGGAGGCTGCGGTGGTGGTCGGAGGTGGGTGGTAGAGGAGCTCGGGCTCGGGCAGGATGGCAGGGCAGCAGCAGCAGGCGCAGCAGCCGCAGGCGCAGCAGGCAGGGCCGCTGGCAGGGCGCGCCCGTGCGTGCGCGCGGGCGTGCGCTCGGGCTGGCACTGGGCGTGCCTGGTGCTGGGCGTGCAGGGCTAATCGGGTGCTAGGCTGGCAGGGCTAGCTGGGTAGGCTGGGAGCAGGGCACCGGTTTGCTGGGCGCGCGAGCGCGTGCGCGCGGGTGCGCGCGCGGGCGTGCGCTCGGGGGGTGCAGAGGGAGGTGGGCGGTGCAGGCTGGCTGCGGGCAGTGGCTGTGCGCGCTGGCAGGCCGAGCGAGCTAGCTGGGCGCGCAGGCGAGCAGGGCAGGGGCGCTGGCGGGCGCAGTCGCGCGCGGGTGCGCGGGTTCGCGCGGAGCGGGCGCGCGGGTGCGCGCGGGCTCTGGCGCGAGCGGGGGTGTGCGCGGGTGTGCGCGGGAGTGCGCGCGGGTGCGCGTGGGGGCGCGCGGGCGTGCGCGCGCGCGGCCAGTGCGCCTGGGCAGTGCGCCTGGGCGCTGGGCAGGGAACCAGTGCGCGCGCGCGCGTGCATGCGCGTGCGTGCGCGTGCTGGGGCGCGCTGGGGCGTGCTGGGGCAGTGCGCGGGGTGCTGCGCGAGGGGCGCGGGCTGGACGCGCGGTGCACGTGAGCGCGCGCGAGCGTGCGCATGCGTGCGGGTGCGCGTCTGGGCACGCAGGGCAAGCGCGCGGCAGTGCGCCGATGGTGCCGGGGTGTGTGCGTGCGTGCGCATTCGTGCGTGCGCATCCGGGGGGGCCATGCGAATGGCTGCCCGAGGGTTCGGGTAGGTGTCGGGGCACTCGGACTCGCGTGCGTACGCGCGTGCTCGCATGCGTGCGAGCCCGTATGCATGCTTATCCGAGTTTTGGGTATTTCTATGCATTTTTATGTATAAATTGTGTGGTTTCTCACCATATTGAATGTCTGTCTTGCAGATCTAGACGGACGGTCGCGCGACGACCCCGATACCGGTGAGTGGGACAATCCAACCCAGTAGAGAGGGGTCATACGCATTTGGGCGTATACCGACCTCTCCTGGGGCGTCATGGATAAATATTAACCTGCAATGATATGTATATCATGCGAGCATGATTAAATTGTAGAATGCATGTTACCCTAGACTTTGCATGTTAGGGACTTGCACCCTTAGGATATGTGTATGAGCCATGCAGCATGTCCCCTGGTTCCATGTTAGGAAGCCCGGCCGATGCATGTGCCCTACTAGTTTATTTATTAAATTAAATGCTAGTATTTGTTTAAATGCATGTTATAGTGAATATTATAGGGGAGGGGCCTTGCGAGGACAGCGGTGAGACCCGGGTTAGGGTACACCGTGTTCCTTGTTTGGTTGTCGGGGTGTCCTATAACGGGAACTCACGCTGCCCTCCCGAGTTTCTTTCCCCAACGATATTCCACCGTTATAACCTTATGCATGTTCCCCGCATCGTAGTTATGCGCCCTGGTGGGTTCTGAGGAATTCAGAACATTAGTGTTGTTATAATGTGCCGTCTGCGGATCCAAGTGGATCATATGCGATGGTAGGCTGTTCTGTTCCCTTCGTTGGATCCGGTAGAGACTACCCCAGCGTTAGACAGGGCCTTCCTGACAGAGGGCTCCCATTAGTAGGCACCTCCTGATTTTGGACGGACTGTGCTGAATGTGGGAGTAGACCAGGCGGCCTACGGAGTGGAGGAGAGACTATCGGTGGACCAAGGGTGACCAACAGCCTAGTCAGTCCCAAAATCCTATGTCACCCATTGAAGGGTGAGGGTGAGGGTGTAGTGGGTTGGCGATGAACGACCCACTGGAGTTTGATTGGATGCTTGTAAGTCCCAAAATCCTATGTCACCCATTGAAGGGTGAGGGTGAGGGTGTAGCGGGTTGGCGGAAGCGACCCGTTGGTTTTTGGTGCAGTTAGTCCCAATATCCTATGTCACCCATTGAGGGTGAGGGTGAGGGTGTGGCGGGTTGGCGGAAGCGACCCGCTGGTTATGTGTAGCCAGTCCCAATATCCTTGTCGCCCATTGAAGGGTGAGGGTGAGGGTGTAGTGGGTTGGCGATTGAGCAACCCACGGCTTTGAGTTGTGATATCATTTGTGGATTATAAGGATATCTGGTTGTGGTCAATATTGTCTGTGATGCATGGGTTGTGCCGTTCACTGAGCGTGTGGCTCACCCCTCGCACAATATTTTTTCTTCAGTGTCATCTGAGTCGGATCTGGAGGAGGAGCTCCCCGAGGGACTTCATCAGTAGCGGAGTAGCGCCACGTCCCGCGAGTTGCAGAGACTATCAGCATCCCTTGTACCAGTATGTATTATTTTCCGTGCTTGGGCACGCGTTTGTGTTGTATTTGGACGTCTTTGTATGTATATTGGCTCTCACAGGACATGTGATTATGTATGGAGTCTGTAGTGTGTTTTGATTACAGATTCAGTCTTTAGTTATCCGCATTTGGTGTATATATCATGTCAGCCCTGCTTTTGTTGTCTGTGTGTCATTCTGGTTGCTTGTGTATGATATATTATTGACCTCCTGTGTAGATTCTGATATTTATATACACTTGCCGCGTCTCGGGGACGCCCGGGGCGTGACAAAAAGGTGGTATCAGAGCCTGGTCCTGTCAGAGACAATGGTCTTCTTTCGTAGAGATGAGTCCTAGGATTTTGATATGGGTATTCTGATCCTAGAGTCTGGTTTTCTTAGGATTGCTGATATGTCTCCTCGTGGAGGACGGCGCGGACATGGTCCCTCTCGACCTTTGGAGGTTTTCGGACCTGCTAGAGGCGAGGATGCTACTGGAGAGTCCACGGCTGTGAGGCCAGGATCGGCGCAGGAGCCTCCCGCACGGGAACGTGCATTCGCTCGGATAGCGGATTCGGTGGAGACTCGGATCAAGGCACTGGAGGCGCAGACCAGAGCGTTGGTAGAGCAAGCGCGGGAGATCCGGGAGCTGAGGGCGGCCCGTGATGCAGTTCCACAGGTCCCCTTGGTAGCAGATCCGTCTGTGGTACCCGAAGTACCCCCAGTCCCCGTGGTGTTCCCAGCGGCAAGGGTTCAGGATCCCCTGGCGAGGGAGGTGGAGCTAGAGGCTGCAGCGCGAGTATTGAGTGTGGTTGTTCGAGTTAAAGAGGCCGGGTTGTAGCCGTCCTGGCAGGAGGCTCTCATCCGTAGGTACCGCCGATGCAGTCGGAGGGGTACTGATCGTGGGAGTGTGTCAGGTAGGGGCTAACCCGGAAATGGATTAATGGATGGTGTCGCGAGCGTGGAATCGCTCTCCCCTTCGTTGGATTCGCGTAGTACAGCCCCGGCGTTAGACAGGCTCCCGGTCAGAGGACCAGGCGAGCTACGGAGCGGGGAGAGGCTACCGGTGGACCAGGGGTAGAGAGCAGTCTAAGTCTCTCCCAAAGTCCCAATATGTCTCCTGATGGGAGTGAGGGTGTGGATGAGACAATGACGCGTCAACTCGTGACCCAAATTGCTGTTCGACCATTCCCACGGAGGTTGGGTCCGGTCTTGAGAAGGATGTTGAATGACATCGTTGGGTGATCATCTAGAGGTAGATGATCCGGAGGGGTTAGTGGTGTTCTTTTAAATGATGTCTTCTTCCAGTGTTCCTTTCTGGATTAAGGGGCCTTGTGAGGTCGGCGTTGGAACCCGGGCTAGGGTACTTCGTGTTCCTTGTTTGGTTGTCGGGGTATCCTATATCGGGATTTCATGGTGCCCTCCCGAGGTTTCTTTTCCCAGGTAAGGGATGCCATGGAAGCATCAGATAGATGAGAGATCATGTGCGAGTTTGGTTATAGGTTAAGGCCTTTTGGGCTGAGTGGTTTCTGGTGAAGGCATATCTGTGGACCCGGGTAAGACGCTTGCTATGTCGAATTGGCGTAGGCCGTCGAACCCCGCAAGGATTCGGAGCTTCCCGAGTTGGAGGGTTATTGTAGGAAGCTTGACGAGGGACTCTCGAAGATAGCTGTTCCTCTTAACCGCCTTACTCGGAAGGATGCCCGGTTCGAGTGGTCCCCTTCTTGCGAGGAGAGCTTCCTGGAGTTTTATCGGAGGCTCACCTCAGCGCCAGTTCTTACCTTCCGTTTGGGAGGAGTGGGTTCGCAGTTTGCTCTGATGCATCGCGATTGGGTGTGGCGATGCGTTCGATCGGAACCGGGTGCGTCCTATTGCAGCTCAGTGGGCGATCGCTAGTGGACAGGGTTCCATAGTGGCATCTGGAGTCGCTTCGATAAATCATTATGTGTTGTAGCTGCCCGGTTGAGGCCAGAGCCCTATGAGGTGCTCCCAGATGCTATGCTTGTTGGTGCGCCCATATGGCAGAGATAGCGGGCTTGGGAGGCTACCAGGTAGAGGCCACACCGGGAGAGTGCTGCTAAATGATGACGAAAGCATGGACTCCCCGTGATGAATCTGCCCATGGAGTGCAGGATGCCGGAGTTCCAATGGTTGTGATGAGCGGCCTATCTCTGGCAGCATGTAAGCACAGTTGAGGATACTGTCGCATTTGCCCCACATTGGTCGCGAATAAGGAGACGCGATGCTAGCGTTCGTGATGGGACTTGACCGCCATATCAGATAGATGACGTTGCATAGGCATTGTCGAGGTCCGACGACCCCTTATTGCATGTCTTGTGGATTAAGTGCGGTTGAGCGGCTTACCGAGCGTGTAAGTGTTATCATGAGCGCCAGCCATGCTCGAAGAGCAGAATCCGAACTTGATTGTTCATGGTGTTGTTTTGATCTCCCCGTGGAGGTAGAAGATCAATTACCTTTGCCGTGAATCGATGATCTATTTGACCAGCTCTGAGGGCGAGTGTCTGCTGTTAGATCGATCTTCGCACAAGGGTACCACAAGCTGGAGATCCGAGAGTTGGACATCCCGTAGATGGCCTTTCGTGACCGTTCAGGCACTACGAGTTTTAAGTACTGCCGTCGGGTGGACGAATGCGCCGGATGCCTTCGTGGATCTCGAAAGTTTTATTGGGTTTCCGAGGACTACTTTGGGGTAGTCTTTGTTGAGTTGCTGTGGTGTGATGATAAGATGATGTGGGTGACCTTGATTTCCCCAAGTTGGCATGCCCTCAGGCAAGATTCGAAAATCATCATTGCGTGGAAAACGTCAGTCCATCGAGATTCCTCAGTGGACGTGGGAGTGGGTTATCAGGGATTGCTGCAGACTCGTTAATGTCACGTTCGGGTCACGACACCGTCTAGGTGATCATCGACCGACTGACTAAGTCCGCGTTTCCCTCCCTAACCCGACTGAGTGAGTCTCTGGATGCCTCGACGTGGGTTTTCACCTTCGCGATTGTTCGTCTTCATGGCACTCCAGTCGGCGCTATTTTCGGTTGAGACGCGAGGGTTACTTCGAGGTTGTGGCGCAGCTTTAGGCGCGAGCCTCCATTTAAGTACAGCGTTTCTTCGCCGATGGACAGCCAGTCAAAGAGGACGATTCGGACCTTGGAGGACATGCTAATTGCCTGCGTGCTCGATGGTGAGGGCAGTTGGGTGAGGCACCACCCGTTTGTTGGGGTATGCCTGCAAGCGACTGCCATTCGAGCACCCGGATGGATCGGTGAAGGGCACTCTACAGGCGCAGTTTCATACCTCCCTTGTGTTGGGACGGTTGAGGAGCGCCAGTTGGAGGGGCCATAAGTTAGTTGTTTGACCTTGCGGTGGCCGGTTGGTTCGTGTGTACATCTGCACCTCCCAGAACCGACAGAAGGGCTACCCGGGTCATCGTCGCCAGAAGCTTACCTTCGGGTTTGGCGACCATAATTGCAAGGAAGTGTCCTGGTTTAAGGGCATCCTCTGTTTCGACGTTCGGGGCAAGCTAGTTGCTCTTTAATGGGACCTGTTTCTCGTCATTGAGTGGATTGGGGAGGTGGCTTATCATGTAGCCTTACCCCCACAGCTGGTTCATGCCCACGACGTCGTCCTTGTCCCATGGCCAAGGCGTTATGTCCACGATCCTGCTCACGTCATCCCGTTCGAGCCGCTTGTCTCTGAGCCGGACAGTCATTCGTGGAGCAGTCGATTGAGATCATGGACCGCCGCGTGAGGAGGCTCTGCACCAAGACCGTCCAGCTGGTCGAGGTGCGATGGCAGCACCGTTCCGGTGTCAAGGACACATGGAAGCTCATGGATGCCAGGTGTGACGCATCTTTTCCCCTCCTAGATGTTTTTGCATATTTTGAGGACAAAATTTCCTAAGGGGGGAAGAATGTTATATATGTGTCACTTTTTAGCCTGCTGGTGACCGTTGGAGCATTTTTGGCAGTGTTAAAATTTTTAGGCTTTTTCGATCGGAACCGCATAATTTTAGACTGTTAGCTATCGTCTGAGCTAGAGGACTCCGATTGAAAATCTAACTGCATATTTGGTGTCCTGGTGCCATTTTAAGCCACTCATGAAAATTTCATCGAATTCTGGCATCGTTTGCAAAAATTTCGCAGTTCCGGGGCGTATCCGGGTTTTTAAGTCGCGCTCTACTTAAAAGGAATAAAAATATCTTTTTACTATTCATCATCCCTACGACTTGCTCTCTCTCTCCTCTCCTCCGTTTTTCTTCCGTTTGAGCCCCTAGACCCCTCAAAACCAAAAACTAAAGCACGGGAAGTGTAGATCGGGGTCCCGATCTACACTCTGGTGTTTTCAAATCTCGATTTCGGCGAGATTTGCCCCTCCTTCCGCCCCCTCTTCGTCCCTGATTTGAGCCATCTTGGTGGTGGAGGTAGATCGGGGCGTAGGAGAGCCTTTGGGAAAGGTTTCGGCGCGCGGAGAGCCACCGGACTTCCCCTCCTCCCCTTGGTAAGACCCCTTTCCCTCTTTTATTGCATAGATGTATGCTAGGGGGGTGGTTTTGTGGTTGGGAGGCGTTGGCGGCAGTGGGTGGCCGTCGGAGGGCCGTGGGAGGCGGTCGGAGGCTGTGGTGGTGGTCGGAGGTGGGTGGTAGAGGAGCTCGGGCTCGGGCAGGATGGCAGGGCAGCAACAGCAGGCGCAGCAGGCAGGGCCGCTGGCAGGGCGCGCGCGTGCGTGCGCGCGGGCGTGCGCGCGGGCGTGCGCTCGGGCTGGCGCTGGGCGTGCCTGGTGCTGGGCGTGCAGGGCTAGTCGGGTGCTAGGCTGGCAGGGCTAGCTGGGTAGGCTGGGAGCAGGGCACCAGTTTGCTGGGCGCGCGAGCGCGTGCGCGCGGGTGCGCGCGCGGGCGTGCGCTCGGGGGGTGCAGAGGGAGGTGGGCGGTGCAGGCTGGCTGCGGGCAGTGGCTGTGCGCGCTGGCAGGCCGAGCGAGCAGGCTGGGCGCGCAGGCGAGCAGGGTAGGGGCGCTGGCGGGCGCAGTCGCGCGCGGGTGCGTGGGCGCGGGTGCGCGGGTTCGCGCGGAGCGGGCGCGCGGGTGCGCGCGGGCTCTGGCGCGAGCGGGGGTGTGCGCGGGAGTGCGCGCGGGTGCGCGTGGGGGCGCGCGGGCGTGCGCGCGCGCGGCCAGTGCGCCTGGGCGCTGGGCAGGGAACCAGTGCGCGCGCGCGCGTGCATGCGCGTGCGTGCGCGTGCTGGGGCACGCTGGGGCGTGCTGGGGCAGTGCGCGGGGTGCTGCGCGAGGGGCGCGGGCTGGACGCGCGGTGCACGTGAGCGCGCGCGAGCGTGCGCATGCGTGCGGGTGCGCGTCTGGGCGCGCAGGGCAGGCGCGCGGCAGTGCGCCGGTGGTGCCGGGGTGTGTGCGTGCGTGCGCATTCGTGCGTGCGCATGCGGGGGGGCCATGCGAATGGCTGCCCGGGGGTTCGGGTAGGTGTCGGGGCACTCGGACTCGCGTGCGTACGCGCGTGCTCGCATGCGTGCGAGCCCGTATGCATGCTTATCCGAGTTTTGGGTATTTCTATGCATTTTTATGTATAAATTGTGTGGTTTCTCACCATATTGAATGTCTGTCTTGCAGATCTAGACGGACGGTCGCGCGACGACCCCGGTACCGGTGAGTGGGACAATCCAACCCAGTAGAGAGGGGTCATACGCATTTGGGCGTATACCGACCTCACCTGGGGCGTCATGGATAAATATTAACCTGCAATGATATGTATATCATGCGAGCATGATTAAATTGTAGAATGCATGTTACCCTAGACTTTGCATGTTAGGGACTTGCACCCTTAGGATATGTATATGAGCCATGCAGCATGTTCCCTGGTTCCATGTTAGGAAGCCCGGCCGATGCATGTGCCCTACTAGTTTATTTATTAAATTAAATGCTAGTACTTGTTTACAATGCATGTTATAGTGAATATTATATGGGAGGGGCCTTGCGAGGGCAGCGGTGAGACCCGGGTTAGGGTACACCGTGTTCCTTATTCGGTTGTCGGGGTGTCCTATAGCGGGAACTCACGCTGCCCTCCCGAGTTTCTTTCCCCAACGATATTCCACCCTGTTATAACCTTATGCATGTTCCCCGCATCGTAGTTATGCGCCCTGGTGGGTTCTGAGGAATTCAGAACATTAGTGTTGTTATAATGTGCTGTCTGCGGATCCAAGTGGATCATATGCGATGGTTAGGCTGTTCTGTTCCCTTCGTTGGATCCGGTAGAGACTACCCCAGCGTTAGACAGGGCCTTCCTGACAGAGGGCTCCCATTAGTAGGCACCTCCTGATTTTGGATGGACTGTGCTGAATGTGGGAGTAGACCAGGCGGCCTACGGAGTGGAGGAGAGACTATCGGTGGACCAAGGGTAACCAACAGCCTAGTCAGTCCCAAAATCCTATGTCACCCATTGAAGGGTGAGGGTGAGGGTATAGTGGGTTGGCGATGAACGACCCACTGGAGTTGTGATTGGATGCTTGTAAGTCCCAAAATCCTATGTCACCCATTGAAGGGTGAGGGTGAGGGTGTAGCGGGTTGGCGGAAGTGACCCGTTGGTTTTTGGTGCAGTTAGTCCCAATATCCTATGTCACCCATTGAAGGGTGAGGGTGAGGGTGTGGCGGGTTGGCGGAAGCGACCCGCTGGTTATGTGTAGCCAGTCCCAATATCCTTTGTCGCCCATTGAAGGGTGAGGGTGAGGGTGAGGGTGTAGTGGGTTGGCGATTGAGCAACCCACGGCTTTGAGTTGTGATATGAATTGTGGATTATAAGGATATCTGGTTGTGGTCAATATTGTCTGTGATGCATGGGTTGTGCCGTTCACTGAGCGTGTGGCTCACCCCTCGCATAATATTTTCTTCAGTGTCATCTGAGTCGGATCCAGAGGAGGAGCTCCCCGAGGGACTTCATCAGTAGCGGAGTAGCGCCACGTCCCGCGAGTTGCAGAGACTATCAGCATCCCTTGTACCAGTATGTATTATTTTCCGTGCTTGGGCACGCGTTTGTGTTGTATTTGGACGTCTTTGTATGTATATTGGCTCTCACAGGACATGTGATTATGTATGGAGTCTGTAGTGTGTTTTGATTACAGATTCATTCTTTAGTTATCCGCATTTGGTGTATATATCATGTCAGCCCTGCTTTTGTTGTCTGTATGTCATTCTAGTAGCTTGTGTATGATATATTATTGACCTCCTGTGTAGATTCTGATATTTTATATACACTTGCCGCGTCTCGGGGACGCCCGGGGCGTGACATGCCCGAGTGCCCCGCACCTACCCGAGACCCTGGGCAGCCCTGCGCATGCCCCAGCACGCGCACGCAAGCGCACGCATGCGCGCGCGTGCACTGACACCCAGTCCCGCGCCCAGACACATGCCCAAACGCATGCCCCCCGCGCGCGCACGCTTGCGCGCGCCGGCGCGCACACCCGCATGCTGCCAGCGTCCGCGGGCACCAGCGCACGCGCTCCGCGCGCCCGCCTGCGCCTGCCAGCGCCCTTCTGCGCGCGCGCCTGCGCGCGCACGCGCGCAGACAGCCCCCAGCGCGCGCCCAGCCAATCTTAACCCCTTTTTAACCCTCCCCTACCCCTCACACACACTCTAACCCATCTACCTAGCATGCATGACCTCCCCAACCATCCCAACAGCCCAAAAAAATCAAGAAGGGGAAGAGGACTTACCAAAAGAGGGAAAGGAAAATGGGGAGATGCGGGGCTCTCGACGCGCCCACGGCCACCTCAACCACCACCACCACCACGCCTCCTCTTCAGCCTCTCTCCAGCCCTCATTGGCTGCAAATCAGGGGGGGGGACAAGATATGAGAGGGTGCTTGAGAGAGGAGAATCAATAACAACAACAACACCTACACAAACTTTTCTCTTCCTCCTTCACCTTCTCCTTCTCTTCTCTTTGAGGAAATAACACAAACACATGGGGAGGGGATTGAAAGAGAGAAAGAGAGACCCAAGAGAGTCCACGTGAGAGTGAGAGGGAGAGAGAGAGAGATATTTGTTTGGGCCAATAAATATCCAAAAGAGGGATACAAATGACCAATTCATCCCTGACTAGAAATTCTGTACATGCTTCACTAGAACAGCCATAACTTCCTCAATATAGCTTCGAATTGCACAATTCAAGATCCACTGGAAAGCCAAGAAGATTATCTACAACTTTCATGTTTATGCCAAGATCAAATAATCCCTCCAGCTATTCCGAAATGAGGGCTAAACATTGAACAGGGCTGCTGCCAGAATTTTTCATCCCCGGGGTATACTTGGAAAAATACCCATAACTTTTACTACATGAATCTAGTTGATCTAATTCCACTTTTGTATGAAAGCTAACTCAAAACTGAGCATCTCATAATAAAATCATATTTAAACCTCTTCATCTTGGATTTTAACAAAATTAAATCCAAATACCAATTCGGAAATACATAACTTCTAGGAGAAAAATTATGTAGCCAAATTTTCAATTAGAGCGCTCCGACTCCTGCAGGTGGCTAAAAGCCAAAATTTTAGCGACTCCGATCGAAAAAATAAGGCTCCAAATGACATAGGCATAACATTCTCCCCCCTTAGGAAATTTAGTCCTCGAAATTTAAGGAAACCCAAAGGGAAGACCGAATATAGCAAGTATCATGCGTAGACCTTTTGTTCCCAAGTGGTCTATGCACCAGACTGGCGCTACCGACACACTGCAATCAAGGGAACGGTCTTAGTGTGGAGCCTCTTCTCATGCTGGTCTCTGACCTCGATCCACTACTCCACGAACGACAAATCCAGCTCGAGAATGAGACGGTCGAACGGAGTGACATGAGCAGGATCTTGGACATAACGCCTCGGCCATGAGACAAGGACGACGTCGTGGGCATGAGCCAGCTGTGGGGGAAAGGCTACATGACAAGCCACCTCCCCAATCCACTCAATGACGAGAAACAGTCCCATTGAAGAGCCAACTCAGCTTGCCCCGAACGTCGAAACGGAGGATGCCCTTAAACTGGGACACCTTCACAAAAACATGGTCACCAAACCCAAAGGTAAGCTCCTGGCGACGATGACCTGCGTAGCCCTTCTGTCGGTTCTGGGAGGTGCAGATGCACACACGAACCAATCTGGCCACCACAAGGTCAAATAACTAACTTATGGGCTCTCCAACTGGCGCTCCTCAACCGTCCCAACACAAGGGAGGTATAAACTGCGCCTGTAGAGTGCCTTTCACAGATCCATCTGGATGCTTGAATGGCAGTCGTCTTGCAGGCATACCCCAACAAATGGGTGGCGCCTCACCCAACTGCCCTCATCATTGAGCATGCATGCACTTAGCATGTCCTCCAAGGTCTGAATCGTCCTCTTTGTCTGCCTGTCCATCGGCGATGAAACGCTATACTTAAATGGAGGCTCGCGCCAAAGCCTGCCAAGGTTGCACCACAACCTCAAAGTAACCCTCGCGTCTCAACCGAAAATAGCGCCGACCGGAGTGCCATGAAGACGAACAATCGCAAAGGTGAAAACCCACGTCAAGGCGTCCAGAGACTCAATCAGTCTGATAGGGAGGGAAGCGCGGACTTAGTCAGTCGGTCAATGATCACCCAGACGGTGTCGTGACCTGAATGTGACATTAGCGAGTCCACTACAATCCCTGATAACCCACTCCCACGTCCACTGAGGAATCTCCATGGACTGACGCTTTCCAACGCGATGATGATTCTCGAACTTTGCCTGAGGGCATGCCAACCTGGGGAAACAAGGTCACCCATATCGCCTTTTCATCGCCCCACTAGCAATCTCAATGAAGACTACCCCAAAGTAGTCCATGGAAGCCCAATAAAACTTTTGAGATCCACGAAGGCATCCGGCGCATTCGTCAACCCCGACGGCAGTACTTAAAACTCGTAGTGCCTGAAACGGTCACGAAAGGCCATCTACGGGATGTCTAACTCCCAGATCTCCAACTTGTGGTACCCTTGTGCGAAGATCGATCTAACAGAAGACACTCGCTCCCAGAGCTGGTCAAATAGATCATCGATTCGCGGCAAAGGTAATTGATCTTCAACCTCCACGGGGAGATCAAAACAACACCACGAACAATTAAGTCCAGATTCTGCTCCTCGAGCATGGCTGGCGCTCATGATGACACTTACACGCTTGGTAAGCCGCTCAACCGCACTTAATCCACAAGACACGCAATAAGGGGTCGTCGGACCTCGACAATGCCTATGCGACGTCATCTATCTGATAGGGCGGTTGAGTCCCATCACGAACGCTAGCATCGCGTCTCCTTATTTGCGACCAATGTGGGGGCAAAACGCGACAGTATCCATAACTGTGTTTCACATGCCACCAGAGATAGGTCGCTCATCTATAACCATTGGAACTCCAGCATCCTGCACTCCATGGGCAGATTCATCACAGGGAGTCCACGCTCTTGACATCATCCAGTAGCACTCTCCCGGTGTGGCCTCTACCTGGTAGCCTCCCGAGCCCACTATCTCTGCCATATGGGCGCACCAACAAGCACAGTATCGGGGAGCACCTCACAGGGCTCTGGCCTCAACCGGGCAGCTACAACGCACAATGATATATCGAAGCGACTCCAGATGCCACTATGGACCCCAGTCCACAAGCAATCGCCCACCAAGCTGCAATAGGACGCACCCAATCCCGATCGTATGCATCACCACTCGCTACAGCACCTTCCAAGTGAGAGGAAAAATCCATCATCAATTTGACGCTTCAAAGGTATTCCTTGACTGGGAGAAGAAACCTTGGGAGGGCACCCTGAGGTCCCGATATAGGATATCCCGACAACCAAACAAGGAACACGGAGTACCCTAGCCCGGGTCTCAACGATGACCCCGCAAGGCCCCTTAATCCTGAGTAGGAAGGCTGGAAGAAGACATCACCCCATCCTCAACACTTGAAACTGGCGCCGCACGCAAACTCCATGGTTACCATCAATACCGATGTACGGGAAAGAAGCTCCATTTTCAAGACGCAATCCATACCTTAGAAATTGCGACCAATTCATCATTATCACACTACTAGGCTAGAATCTCCTACCCAAGCCTTAATCCCACAACAAGGGATCCAACAACTGACCCTGCTCGGCCGACCAAGTTGACAACTTAAGAGTGGGTCCAATGGGGTCACATCCACGTCAACGGATGCAAGGAGGCATGTCAACAACCTATGATAACTTCTAAAACAAGAATACTCAGATGACAATCCTACGACTCATCATCTATACGACTAGACTTAGGCTTTGACAGGACCAGGCTTTGATACCAAAATTTGTCACGCCCCAGGGCGGCCGTCCCCGAGTTGTGACAATAATGAAATATCAGCTATCAATACCTGAGGTCAATAAAGACTCCAACAATAGCACACAAGGTGGCAAAATAAGGATAATGATAACTGACTGAAAAGCGGAAGCATAATACATAAACAATGTCTGTAAACCAAAAACATTATTACAGACTCGAATACACAATCACTGTCCTGTGAGAGCCAAGTCTAGACCAAATAAAATACAACATGTGCCACATGCACGATTTACAATACATACAATGACGCTACGACTGCTGATAGCCTCACACTCGCCACCCGCCGGAAGAACGCCCCACACCATAAGACCACGCCACAGGGAAGCTCCAACTCCACGCCCAACACTGCCCCTGAAAAGAAACAGTATGTGAGGGGTGAGCTACAAGCTCAGTGAGTGGCTGGAAACCAATCACCATACAACAGTTCAATACATAAACAATTCCCTTTCAAGGTAAACATGGGTGGAAACCCATGGATAACAGGGTCACGCGGCGGCACGACCAACCTCACCCTCACCCTCACCCCCGGAGGGAGACTCTTGGGACTTTTGGGGAGAGACCATACCGTTGGTCGAGGAGACCCGGGATTACTGGTCCACACAACATTACTAGATCACCAACCTCACCCTCACCCTCACTCCCGGAGGGAGACTCTTGGGACTTTTGGGGAGAGACCATACCGTTGGTCGAGGAGACCCGGGATTACTGGTCTACGCAACACTACTGGATCATCTACATCGAGATAACTACCCAATGATGTCTTTGAACATCGATACGAGACCGGACCCAACAACTATGGGAACGGACGAACAACAAATGGGTCACGAGGCGACGTGTCTTCACCTCATCCTCACCCTCACTCCCGAAGGGAGACTCTTGGGACTTTTGGAAGAGACTTAGACTACTCTACACCCTTGGTCCACTGGTAGCCCTTTCCCCCGCGTAGCCTCTACCTGGTATACTCCCACGATCAGTACCTTCCGAATGCATCGGTGGTACCTATGGATGGGAGCCCTCTGTCAGGACAGCTTTCCCAACGCCGGGGAGTTCCTACATCGGATCCAACGAAGGGGAGAACGATTCCACGCTCGCAATATCATTCGTTAGCCCTCTCCCGGGTAGCCTCTACCTGGTACACTCCCATGATCAGTACGCTCCCGAACACATCGGTGGTACCTATGGATGGGAGCCCTCTGTCAGGACAGCTACAACCCGGGCCTCTTCATCACGGACGACATTGGGAGTAAACATTCCATGTTCGCAAAGCGAACCCAATGGAAAAACAACTGCTCTCGATAATCACTTATCGATATATCGAATACTACTGTACTCCCACACCGTTGTGTCGCTCAGACACAAAGGGGTTGCCTCTGCTCTCACGTAGAAATAATCCCATAAGCTAATGAATTCTCCTGAATTCCAAATGAGTGCATCGCTCGGATGCACGGGGCGATTACATCGCTAGCGCTCTAACTAATAAGGTACAACCCGACAGCGGGTCATACCCATGCCTATTTCAGATAGGCCTAATTAGTTTTAACATGCGCATATATTTTAGAGGAGAATTTAATCTTAGTTGTGTGCATGAACCATATGCACGATCACATATCAATTAATCATAGGGATACTCCCTAATCATAGATTTACATCATAATAAATCATACAACATGCATACATGGTCATTAATCACATAAACATACAAAATATACTCTAATATCCGTTGGATATCACCAACTTAAAAGAAAGGGTCAAGCGCGATCTCGCGCACTAACAGGTGCATGCCAATATTCCAAACGAACCTGAGTCGAGTAGGAAATCGCATCTACTTACTCAGTTCATTCAGAGGGAGAGGGCGAGAGAGATCATCATCTCATGAAGCTGGTCATAGCTTTGCCCCATTAGCATGGGCGCAACAGCTACACCACGCCCTCGAGTCTTATCGCAAGGGAATATCAGGCAGGTGCCCGTTATTAACCCAGACTTAATCATACTGTATATTCCCATTAATATGGTGGGAGTAGTATTACAATACTACCTAAGATATGTCATATTCTATACATCCATACACATTTACAACATACATACCCATACTAGAGGGGCTCATGCAACACAATCATTCATACATGAATACAATACATGTATATAAGCCTAGCATGCAAGATATCTACATATTATAGCTTAAGCATGGCCATACTACTTATCTACACAAGTAGTATAGCTAGGGGGCCCCATCGATGCGCGACGCGCGTCTACGCGCGTCGAGCGCATCCCGAGAGTGGGGGGGGGGGGGATTGGATTGAACCACTCACCATACAACCTGGGACCTCGCGCATCCCATCCGACGAGATCTGCAAGGTAAGGGCATCAAATTTGGTGAGTAACATCACAATTTAACACTTAGAATTTACTAGAAATGCTAAAGAGTTAGACATGCACGCACACGCGTAAGCAAGCATGCCCGAGTGCCCCAGCACCTACCCGAGACCCTGGGCAGCCCCACGCATGCCCCAGCACGCGCACGCACGCGCACGCACGTGCGTGCGCGCACTGACACCCAATCCCGCGCCCAGATGCATGCCCAGACGCATGCCCCGCGCGCGCGCACCCGCTTGCTGCCAGCGTCCACACGCACCAGCGCGCTCGCGTCTGCCCGCCTTCCAGCGCCCTTCTACGCGCGCGCCTGCGCGCGCACGCACGCAGACAGCCCCCACACACACTCTAACCCATCCACCTAGCATGCATGACCTCCCCAACTGTAACGCCCCACATTTACCTAACCGTTTATCGGACGGTAAATGCGTCGCTACTAAATTTAATCTAAATACAAGACCAAAATGTGCACCTTTTTTTTTTTTTAAACATACTAATATAATAAAACTAATGATAATAAATATAAATAATATCCAATGTTTTTAAATCACCAATGGTCTTACAAAATATCAGAGTTTTGCGGAAACAAGATACTAAAAGGAAATACACAATAAACCACCCCTGTGGGAGCCATCTAAACTGAACAAACCCAAATAGTCGATCGTGACTATAATTCACATTTGAACCACTACTTCGAAGATATTCATGAAAGATGCGAAAAGCCCAAACTTCAATTTGATCCTCGAAATATGCGATACCTGGTTATGAAACAACCAGCCCATATCGAAAAGGGTGAGCAATTAACTCAGTGAATAAGCCCATTGACAAATTACTTCACGTGACAGTTATATATAAAAATAAGTTATATAAAATTCAGAATTTCTTTTAATAAATCTTTTATTAAATCGATTTAAAATCATGAACTTAAAAAAAAACATTTTAATGCAAGCACATGGCCCAATCCTTGGCCCACACAAGAAAAAGCATGAGAGTTAAATGATACAATCATATATATACATAACATAAAGTTATATTAAAAACAAGAATTTCCTTTAATAAATCAATATAAATTCATGAGCTTAAAAAAATATATATTTTAAAGCAATCATGTGGCCCAATCCTTGGCCCACGTTGTAGAAATCATGAGGTTTAAATGATATGACCGGGTCGGGTTCTCAATCGGAAGAACCGTTTCCCCAAAATAGGTGTGCCAAGCCCCAAGCGACTAAATCGCTCAAAAAGCTCCCTCGAGGAGACGTCGGATCTAGAAGACGCTGATGGGTCGCCGCTGCCATCACTACGAGAACACCAGCACAGGATGCCCCGGTTGCTGCAAACTCCAAACAAAGGAATCCGCCGCTACAAGGAATGCTTTACCACACCCCTCACCGATCTTGGGACTCTTCGAGTCCTAGACCTTCCTCCCCAAAGGCGAAATACAACGGGGGGATTTATTCCTGAAATATGCTATGATGTGCATCTTAATAAAATCACCTAGGACTAGGTTGTCTCCACTAGTCCTAAATTTTTCCAAAAATATCAAAAATGATAATCCTTAATCCAAATATTATTTCAAAAACATAAGCATTAGAAAATGTATTACATTAATTCTTGAAACATGAATAGCATAATACATGCTATTTTAAATGACATAATGAATGAATTAAATCATGCAATTTTATTTAATAAAAATGCAATTTGACCAATATGAAAAAAATATCCAAATCATGCAAATTTATCACAATAAATATCATTGGCATATGAAATTCAACGTTATAGAGCAAAAGCTCACACGAAATAAATCGATAAGCCCACTCACCTCGAATGGACCCTAGGTCCGGAGAATGAAGCCCGCAACAAAATTTACAACCTAGATGAACCAAATAAATTATTAATTAAAACCTATAATTCAAGCCTAGACCTAATTTCTCTAATCATAATCAATAGGTATAAATCTTTATACCCAATGATCTAAATTTATCTCATATAAATCATACAAAAGAAAATATAATAGAACCTAAGAAGAAGAATAAAAACCTATTTACCATCTAACCAAACACTAAAAGACAAAACCAGAAAAGATAAAACACAGAAAAAGACAATATCCAGAAAATTCAAAATAATAATAAAATAACAAAAATTGATATAATAACATGAAAACATACATTTTTCTCTATAAAAATAAACTATTAATTAGTAAAAGTTGAAAACAAATAAAACTTATCATCTTATGGATTTGTATAAATCATAAACCTAGTATGATAAATTAAAAACTCATAGTTTAATAATCTAAACACATATCTATTCTTTAAAATAAATGATAAATCAAAACCCTAAGTTTATGAAGACTCAAAAATCCAAATAATAATAAATTATAGATCAAAACCCTTTTTTTTTTTTATAAAATCATAAAAATCTAACAACATGAACGTATATATATCAAAACTCTAATTTGATCAAAAACTAAAAATCCCATAACATAAAAATATATTTAACCATGAAAATAAATCAAAACCCTAATTTTATTTTTAAAAAAAGAAGACTTAATAACCTAAACATAAATCTAATATCACTAATAAATAACAATAATTTAAAAGAAAATCAATAGCCAAGAAGAGTACCTCTCTCTCTCTCTCTCTCTCTCTCTCTCTGCCGAATAGAATACACAGCCGCACACATATTTTTTTTCTTTCACCCCAACATATATAATTAGATATCTAAACCTAACAAAAATTACAAACTGGCCCTGGATTGTTTCGGATTTACAAATAGGTCCCTATATGAATTACAGATAGGTCATTGCATCTTATTACAAGAAATTCATAATTCAAAGCTAAGTCCCTGAAAATAAATAATAATGAAATCTCAAAACTTAATCTTTTGAGCTCTAAAATTTTATAAAATTGTAACCATTTAAAACCTTGAAAATCTTCGAAAGAAAATATATACAATTTTTAAAATTAACAAATAGTATTTAAAATTGCAAACTAAAATGGGCCCATAAGGATACACTAAATGGGCCAAAATTTAAAAACACACAAAATACAATAATTTTAATTCAAATATCCTATTTATATATTTAAATCAAATATATAAATAAGAGAAAATGCACAGGTGTTACACCAACCATCCCAACAGCCCAAAAAAATCAAGAAGAAGGGGAAGAGGACTTACCAAAAGAGGGAAAGGAAGAGGGGGGAGATGTAGGTCTCTCGACGCGCCCACGGCCACCTCAACCACCACCACCACCACCACCACGCCTCCTCTTCAGCCTCTCACCAGCCCTCATTGGCTGCAAATCAGGGGGTGGGACAAGATATGAGAGGGTGCTTGAGAGAGGAGAATCAATAACAACAACAACACCTACACAAACTTTTCTCTTCCTCCTTCACCTTCTCCTTCTCTTCTCTTTGAGGAAATAACACAAACACATGGGGAGGGGATTGAAAGAGAGAAAGAGAGACCCAAGAGAGTCCACGTGAGAGTGAGAGGGAGAGAGAGAGAGATATTTTTTGGGCCAATAAATATCCAAAAGAGGGATACAAATGACCAATTCATCCCTAACTAGAAATTATGTACATGCTTCACTATAACAGCCATAACTTCCTCAATATAGCTCCGAATTGCACAATTCAAAGTCCACTGGAAAGCCAAGAAGATTATCTACAACTTTCATGTTTATGCCAAGATCAAATAATCCCTCCAGCTATTCCGAAATGAGGGCTAAACATTGAACAGGGCTGCTGCAGAATTTTTCATCCCCGGGGTATACTTGGAAAAATACCCATAACTTTTACTACATGAATCCAGTTGATCTAATTCCACTTTTGTACGAAAGCTAACTCAAAACTGAGCATCTCATAATAAAATCATATTTAAACCTCTTCATCTTGGATTTTAACAAAATTAAATCCAAATACCAATTCGAAAATACATAACTTCTAGGAGAAAAATTATGTAGCCAAATTTTTAATCAGAGCGCTCCGACTCCTGCAGGTGGCTAAAAGCCAAAATTTTAGCGACTCCGATCGAAAAAAATAAGGCTCCAAATGACACAGGCATAACATTCTCCCAAGTGGTCTTATGCACCAGACTGGTGCTACCGACACACTTTAATCAAAGGAATGGTCTTAGAATGGAGCTTCTTCACACGTTTGTCCATGATCTCGATCCACTGCTACACGAACGACAAAACCAGCTCAAGGGTGTGGCAGTCGAACGGAATAACATGAGAAGGACCAAGGACATAACGCCTCAGCTTCAAGACAAGGACGACGTCGTGGGCATGAGCCAACTTTGGGGGAAAGGCTACATGTCAAGCCACCTCCCCAATCCACTCAAGGATGAGAACTTTTCCGAAGAAGGGCCGACTCAGCTTGCCCCAATGTCGAAACAGAGGATGCCCTTAAACTGGGACACCTTCAAGAAAAACATGGTCGCCAAACCCGAAGGTAATCTCCTAGAGACGATGACTTGCGTAGCCCTTTTGTCAGTTCCGGGAGGTGCGGATGCACACACTAACCAATCGCCACTGCAAGGTAAAAAAAAATAACTTATGGCCGCTCCAACTGGTGCTCGTAGAGTGCCTTTTACAGTTCCATCTGGATGCTCGAATGGCAGTCGTCTTGCAGGCATACCCCACCAAATGGGTGGTGCCTCACCCAACTGCCCCAAGTCGAGCATGCAAGCACTTAGCATGTCCTCCAAGGTCTGAATCGTCCTCTTTGCCTGGCCATCCGTCGGCGACGAAATGCTATACCTTAAAATGGAGGCTTGCGCCTAAGCCTACCAAGGCTGCGCCACAACCTAAAAGTAACCCTCGCGTCTCAATCCGAAATAGCATCGGCCAGAGTGCCATAAAGACGAAAAATCAAGAAGGCAAATACCCGCATCAAGGCGTTCAGAGACTCAGTCAGTCGGATAGGGAGGAAAGCGCGGACTTAGTCAGTCGGTCAATGATCACCTAGACGGTGTCGCGACCCGAACGTGACTTTAGCGAGCCCGCAACAATCCATGATAACTCACTCCCACGTCCACTAAGGAATCTCGATGGACTAACACTTTCCACGCAATAATGATTCTCAAACTTTGCCTGAGGGCATGCCAACCAAGGGGCAACGAAGTTACCCATATCGCCTTTACATTGACAACCTCAACGAAGACTATCTCAGAGTAGTCCAGGGAGACCCAATAAAACTTTTGAGATCCCCAAAGGCATCCGGTGCATTCATCAACCTTGACGGTAGTACTTAAAACTTGTAGTGCCTGAAACGGTCATCAACGGAATGCCCGACTCCCGGATCTCCAATTGTGGTACCCCGCGCGAAGATCGATCTAAAAGTAGACACTGACTCCATAGCTGGTCAAACAGATCATCAATTCGTGGCAAGGGGTACCTGATCTTCAACCCCTATAGGAAGATCAAAACAACTCCTCGAACGATTAAGTCTGAATTCCGCTCCTCGAGCATCTCGATGCTCCTCGGCCTGGCGCTCATGATGACCTTGACACTCTAGGTAAGCCGATCAACCACACTTAATCCGCAAGATGCGCAACAAAAGGTCGTTGAACCCTGACAACGCCTATGCGACATCATCTACCTGATATGGCGGTTGAGTCCCATCACGAACGCTAGCATCGCGTCTCCTCATTTGCGACCAATGTGGGGGCAAAACGCGACAATATCGAAAACTGTGCTTCACATGCTGCCACTAACTGGTCGCCCAACTACAATCATTAGAACTCCAGCATCCTGCACTCAATGGGCAGATTCATCACATGGATCCACGCTCTCGACATCATCCGGTAGCACTCCCCCGGCGTGGCCTCTACCTGGTAGCCTCCCATGCCCACTATCTCTGCCATATGGGCGCACCAACAAGCATCCTGGATAGTATCTCGGAGCACCTCACAGGGCTCTAGTCTCTATCGGGTAGCCTCAACACGTGATGATATATTGAAGCGACTCCAAATGCCACTATGGAACCCAGTCCATAAGCGATCGCCAACCAAGCTGCAATAGGATTCACCCAATCCTGATCGTAGGCATCACCACTCGCTACAACACCTTCCAAGTGAGAGGAAAAATCAATCATCAAATAGATGTTTCAAAGATATTCCCTGACTGGGGAAAAAGAACCCCTTGGGAGGGCACCATGAGGTTTCGATATAGGATATCCCGACAACAAAACAAGGAACACGGAGTACCCTAGCCCTGGTCTCAACGATGACCCCGCAAGGCCCCTTAATCCTGAGCAGGAAAATGGAAGAAGACATCGCCCATTAATGAACAATATGCCATATCCTCAAAACTTGAAACTAGCACCGCACGTGAACTCCATGGTTACCAGCAATACCGATGCATGGGAACGAAGCTCCATTATCGAGACGCGATCCATACCTTAGAAATTGCAACCAATTCATCACTACCATACCACTGGGCTGGAATCTCCTTCCCAAGCCGTAATCCTACAACAAGGGACCCAACAACTGACCCTATTCAGTCGACCCAGTCAACAATTTAAGGGGTCCAAGGGTGTCCACGTCCACGTTCATGGATGCGAGGAGGCATGTCAGCAACCTAAGGCGAACTTCTAAAACCAGAGTACTCGGATGACAATCCTACGACTCATCTATATGACTAGACTAAGGCTCTGATACCAACTTTTGTCACGCCCCTGGGCGGCCGTCCCCGAGACGTGGCAATATATATAGTATCAGCTATCAATTATAAGTGGTCAACAATGACTGCAATAAATAACACAACGCTGGCAAAACAATGATAACGGATAGATCAACTAAAATGTGGAAGCATAAAAATATCAATAAGTCTGTAAACCAAAAACATTATTACAGACTCGAATACACAATCATTGTCCTCTGAGAACCAAGTCTAATCCAAATAAAATACATCATGTGTAACATGCACGATTTCAGATACATAAATGACACTAGGACTGCTAACATCCTCGCACTCACCAACCGCTAGACGGGACACTCTGTTATGCCTGTGTCATGCGGAGTTGGAGTACTCTGATTGAAAATCTAACTACATATTATAAGTCCTGATACCATTTTGTACTACCCATAAAAATTTCATCGAATTCCGATAACGTTTTGAAAAATATGCAGTTCTGAACCATATCCGGGTTTTGAGAGTTCCTAGTTTGGTGGGTCGAATAGTGTGAGATATTTTTAAGGATGTGGTAACCTTTGGTAACCTTACCACCCTTTGTATAGTGGTGAAGCAACCTTTGGTTACTTTTGAGTGTTTAAGGGTGAGAATAGGCTTAAGTGCACCCCCCTTTTTCTCTCCTTCTCATCACCCCCCCCCCCAAAGTGAGGAAAAATATCTCTCTCTCTCTCTCACTCTCTCTCACTCACGTCTCCCTCTCCCTCTCTGTTTTTCTGTGTGTGTGTGTGTTGTTAATGAAGGAAAAGATGAAGAAGAAGCACAAGAAAGAGTGAGAAAGGGTGAGTATGTGTTGTTGTTGTTGTTTCTCTTCTCTCTATCCCCTTCTCATGCCCCTTTGCACCCCTGTTTTCTGCCATGAAGGGCTTGAGGAGATGCTGATGAGGTGGTGGTAGTTGTGGTGGTGGTTGAGGTGGTTGTGGGTGTATCGAGAACCCCGCATCTCCCCATTTCCCTCCCCCTGTTTTGGTAAGGCAGCACTCTGTATTTTAAAGATCTCAGTGAATCTGGTATTTAGAGGTACATTTTTAGGATTATGTCTTCATATGATATGATAATTCATGTGTCTAGATGTTATATATGAAAATTGGGGTCATTATGATATCTGTGTTGTAAGTTCAAACCTGTTTTCCATGGCCTATGCAGATTCATATAGGAATTGATCTGTTTCAGGAAGTGATTTATTTCGGGCTTGTAGAGGCAAAATTAGGTTATAATGTCTACATGGATTATGATCCCAGCATGTTATAGAATGTGTATGATTTATTTCATAAATTTTGGATGTGTATTTGGTGCTGTAGATATCAATTAGTTGGGTTGATTGCAGCAGGTTTTGCAGTTTTGCTCGATTGTGTGTCAAGAATTTATTATGCATGTTGTGGAAAGTATCAGGAGTTAGGGTCTTCATGAAGTAGGCTTATATGTGTCACGCCCTAGGCGTCCCCGAGACGCGGCAAAATACTAAAATATCAGCTATCAATACCTGAGGTCAATAAAGACACAAACAACAATACACAAGGCGGCAAAGCAAGATAATGATAACTGACTGAAAAGCGGAAGCATAATATATAAACAATGTCTGTAAATCAAAAACATTATTACAGACTCGAATACACAATCACTGTCCTGTGAGAGCTAGTCTAGACCAAAGAAAATACAACCTGTGCCACATGCACGATTTACAAAGCATAAAATGACTCTAGGAATGCTGACAGCCTCGCACTCGCCACCCGCCGGCAGAACGCTCCATGCCCATAAGACCACGCCACAGGAAAGCTCCTGTAACACCTGTAGACTTTTACTATTTATATATTGATTTAAATATATAAATAGAGCTATTATATTATTGGGTTCTCATTATGTGCATATAGGTTGGCCCATAGAGGTAGGCCCAAATAGGTTCAATTTCATTTGTATTTTTTTAAAAATTATTAAATGAAATTGAAATATTTATTTTATAATTTTCTGGATATCATAATGGTCTCAAGAACCATTGTGTTGGGTTGTGTAAAACTTGGAGCTGGAGAAGTCATGTTTTGAGGTCTTTTGAAAATGAGCATGTGGTAATGGATCTTCTTGTGAATATTAAAAGTCTGATATTTATATATTTTTTTGTAGAAGTATCCCTCTAGGACCTTAGATAAGTATGATAGGACTCGTTTGAAAATAAAGAGTTAGCTTGGGCTTTTTCAAAAAAAAAAAATTTCATCTCATTTCCAGTGGAATTATGTAACGGATTGATGGACGATTTTAGGGCAACTGATTATACCACTTTTTAAACTCGATCACCCTTCATATTCTGTCAACCTAGAAAGAAAGAAAAAATAGAGGCCGCCGTGAAGGAGAGGGTTCTTCATCCAACACTGTCACGCCCCAGGGCCGGCCGACCCCGGGACGCGGCAAGTGTATATATGATATCAGTAACAGGAGTTTAATAACATACTCACACAACAGCTAAAATGACAACACAACAACAAAAGCAGGGCTGACATGATATATACACCAATTGTGGAAGCTAAAAGACTGAATCTGTAATCCAAAAACATATTACAGACTCGATACATAATCAATTGCCCTGTGACACCCAATATATACAAGACATCCAAATACAATACAAACGCGTGCCAAAGCACGAAATATAATACATACAAGCAAAAGGGATACTGATAGCCTCTGATACTCGCGGGACGTTGCGCTACTCCGCTACTGATGAAGTCCCTCGGGGAGCTCCTCCTCCAGATCCGACTCAGATGACACTGGAGAAAATATTATGCGAGGGGTGAGCCACACGCTCAGTGAACAGCACAACCCATGCCCCACAATTTATATTAACCACCAGAAATTATTATCCCACAATCACATTATTAAAAGCCACAAAATGGCAACAGCTATACAGGCCAGGGGGGGGGGTGGCTATCGCCAACCCACTACACCCTCACCCTCACCCCTCAATATGGTGACATAGGATATTGGGACTGACTAGCCTGATAAACATCCATACACATCCATACACCCTCACCCTCACCCCTCAATAGGTGGCATAGGATATTGGGACTAACAATCCAGTGGGTCGCTACATCGCCAACCCACCACACCCTCACCCTCACCCCTCAATGGGTGACATAGGATATTGGGACTGACTAGGCTGATGGTCGCCCTTGGTCCACCGATAGTCTCTCCCCCACTCCGTAGGCTATTTGGCCACTCCCACATTCAGCACAGTCCGAGTCCAAGATCAGGAGGTGCCTACAGATGGGAGCCCCTGCACGGGACAGTCTCTCTACGCCGGGGCAGTCTCTAAAGGATCCAACGAAGGGAACAGATCAGCCCATCCATCGCATATGATCCACTTGGATCCGCTGACAAACACATCTCAACAACTCTAATGTCATGAATTCCTCAGAATTCCTCCAGGGCGCATAACCAAGATGCGGGGAACATGTATAATAATAATAATAACAGGGGTATAATATTATTGGGAAAGAAACCTTGGGAGGGCAGCGTGAGGTCCCGATATAGGACATCCCGACAACCAAACAAGGAACACGGAGTACCCTAGCATGGGTCTCAATGTTGACCTCGCAAGGCCCCTCCCTATAATATTATCTAAGGCATGCAATTAAACATATTCTAGCATTTAATTTAACAAATTAAACTAGTAGGACACATGCATAGGCCGAGGCTTCCTAGCATAATAACAAGGTGACAGGATGCACGGCTCTTACACAACCTAAGGGTGCAAGTCCCTAACATACAAGTCTAGGGTGGCATGCATTCTACATTTTTCATGCTTGCATGGATTTCACATTACAACAGTTAATATAATCCATGGTGCCCCAGGGGAGGACGGTACACGCCCAAGTGCGTATACGCCTCCCTACTGGGTTGGATTGTCCCACTCACCGATAGCCAGGTCGTCGCGCGACCGTCCGTCAAGATCTGCAAGATAGCGTAATTAAATCGGTGAGTATAACACCCAAATAAATCCACAAATACATTAAAATACACAACACTCGGACAAGCGTACATACGGCCTGTACGCACGCGAGCCCGAGCACCCCAACTCACTCTCGAACTCCCGGGCAGCCGCACGCACGGCCACCCGCCCCGGGCGCACAGCCGAGCCCCGGCCCGTGCCCCCAGACGCCCTGCCGAGCCCAGCCCGCACGCCCGGACACCCTGCCGAGACCTCCCGGGTGCACCGCGCGCTCACTGCGCCCCAGCGCAGCCACCCGCGCGCACGCACACCCTGCGCCACTACGCCTCGCTCCGCGCGCATCCTGTGTGTACCACCGGCTCGACCAGCCCCAGGTGCACCCGCGCGCACTGCGCCCCAGCGCAGCGCCCCGCACGTGCGCCCGCCCGCACTACGCCCCAGCGCAGCGCCCGCACACCTGACCGCTCACATTCCCCGCTCGCACCGCACCGCGCCCTCCGCGCAGCACCCGCACACCTCCCGCTCACCACTCCGCGCGCATAGCATGCCCTGCGCCCCTACGCAGCGCTCCGCGCACTCTCTGCCCGCACGGCGCCCAGCGCCCGTGCCCGGCGCCCAGCACCCGCGACCAGCATCTGCGCCCAGCGCCCGCGACCAGCACCCAGCACCCGCGACCAGCCTCTGCGCCCAGCGCCCACGCGCACACCTTGCAACACGCGCCCAACGCGCCTGGCAGCACGCGCCCAGCGTGCCTGCCAGCCTGCCAGCGCTGCTCGCCCGCGCGCACTGTCGAGGAGCCCGAGCACTGCCCGCCTGCCAGCCCGAGCACCGCCTGCTTGCTGCCCGAGTCCTGCCTGCGCTGCCCCCCTGCCTGCCTGCCAGCCTACCCGAGCCATCCCTCCACCACTCCCACGGCCACCAACGGCCTCCAACCACCTCCAACCGCCACCGACGGCCACCCACAGCCACCCACAGCCAGCCCAACTCAAAAACATCCTCCTAACATACATCTAAACAAGAAAAGGGAGGAAAGAAGGCTTACCCAAGGGAAGGGAAGGAAAGGAAGGGAACCGGGAGCTCTTCGTGCACCGAAATGCCTCTCCAAAGACCTCCACCACCAAGCTCTTCTTCAGCCTTCAAAGGGGCTGAAATCAGAGGAGAAAAGAGGGGGTAAGAGGGGGCTAAACACACCGGAATTTGAATCCAAAACCACCGGTGGATAGATCGGGAACTCCCCTTACCTTTCTCTTCTTTGGGTTTTAAGGTTCAAGCCCTCTAATTAGCTCTAATAGAGGAAAAAGAGAGAGGGGAGAGGGGAAGAAGATGAATAGTGGGGAGATATTTTCGATTCCACTTATATATAATCCCGACACTTAGATTAGGGTAATCAAGGTTACTTAGGGTTTAAGGCTTGATTAATGAGGTTTAAGTGGGTTTTGACTTAGGTCAACTCAACCACAAATAAAAACAAAAGGGTTTGACCAAGTCCATGGGCCCACTTTGACCAAGTCCACTCCCCCAATGACTTCTCGCTCGGTCAAAACCCAGATACGTCCCGGAACTGCGAAATTCTGAAACGTTACCGGAATTCGACAAAATTTTCGTGAGCGGCTTGGAATGGCACCAGGGCACATAATATGCAGTTACATTTTCAATCGGAGCCCTCTATCTCTGGGCGATAGCTAACAGCCCGAAATTTTAGCGGTTCCGATCGAAAAATGAAAAAAACTGAAAAACTGCCAGAATGGTCCAACGGTTACCAGAAGGTTAAAAGTGACACATATATAACAAACACAGGTATCTTTTAATCCTTCCTTGAAATTTTTGGTGATTATAGGTCTAGATTCTTAAGTCTATTAGACGAGGCCATGGATCTCTTACTTCATGGATAACAGAAGTGTCAATAGAATGAGAGGGAGAGGTGCCTGTGTGTCTTCGGAGAGGTTACCGATGCCGTTTATAGGAGAAAAAAAAGGGTCTAGTGTAAATGCCGATGAGAGGAATAGATGGGTTGATGACTTTATATATTTAAATGGGTTTGCATCTGTTATATAGTCGGTGATTGGCATGGATATTTTGGATTCGTCATATTCATGTTGTTAAATGATAAACGGGTGAAGATGATGAAGGCCCAGCCCATGTGTTTTGTTTTAAAGGTTTGGTTGGTTTGGTGGCCACATGAGGATGGATGGATTATTTGACCCGCATGAATTAATCTTATGTTACAGTAGTATTGGATTGTGAGTTGTCAATTAATTGTTATTGGATGCTGGGTGTATAGTCTAAGTCGGTCAAGTTAAATTCATTGGGATGATTTGAGTTAAAAAAATAGGCAGTTTATTTAATATAGTTATTCAATTTTTCCTTTATTTATTAGAAATATTATTTTTATTTTTCAGGCGATTCTCATACTACTTAGACTGATATTTGTCACGAGTGTTCTTGTTAAAGGTGAGTGGATGTCTCTATATTATTTGAAAAGAATCATATTATTTTATGATTATGAAATCTATCTTGTATGAAGCATATGAGCATGTTGTTATTTTGGATATATTATATGCATTTGAAATTATGAGATTTATGAAAATTGTCGCATGCTGTATACTTGAAAGAATAAGTAGTTTTGATTGTGCATGCATTAAATCGTCTAGGTGGCTCAGTCTAGGTGGCTGCGGTCTAAATTTGACCCAAGTCTAGGTGGCTATGTCTACGTGGCCCGATTTCCAAAGTGAAATCTCTGCGGCTAGGTGTCGTGGAAAGCGGGCATGCGTGTCCGTTGCATTCATATACATCATGTAGTTTGAATTCAGGAGAAGATTCTTTATGACATCATAAAAGAGAATGTTATTATATCCTTGTATGTTTTAAATGGTTTCTTTATTATAAGATTTCCATTATATTATAACAATTGTTCCATAGACACTTTATAACTGATTATTTTAAAGTACAACATATTATTATTGGGACACTTGTGTCCATTCACTGAGCGCGTGGTAGCTCATCCCTCTATTTTCCCAACTTTTCAGATTAGCTATTGGTGGTTGTCAATCTCGTTAAGGCGTTGGAGATTGAAGCTCATATTTTGTTTCCGTTGCATTGTAGGCGTTGAATAAGCCTTTCGTTTGGCATGTAGTTTCCTTAGTCCTTTCAGCAAAAACAGATGGCATCTATGTTTAAACTATTTTGTGTGTATCTCATCCGCGTTTAGGATGAATCTATGTGTAGATCCTGGTTGAGTTTTATGATTTGGATGTTTGACTAAAATTTCAGTTATTTTATTTTATTTTTATTTATTTATTTACTTATTTAAAAAAAAAAAAGTTTCAAATTGGAAGCTATATATTTTAAGGATGTAAAGTAGCGTAACCGATTTCATTGCTTCGAAATGGAGTAGTGAAATTATTGGGGCGTTACAGAGTGGTATCAGAGCCTAGATTTTTCCTGTTAGGGCTAAGGACATAAGATAGAACTAATAGGCCTGCACTGCATATAGGATGCGTTCTAACTATGTGTTACTCTTATAATAGGGAAAAACTTGAGATGGCGAACAACAACAACACTTTGCGTCAGGATCTCCAAACATTGACCAATTTGGTGGCGCAGTCCATCCAACATCAGAACGATATGGCGCTGCGTCGTTTGGGAGAGAATCAGAACCAGCCGGAGCAATTGGTGATGCGATTCAAGAAGATGGATCCGCCAGTGTTTCAGGGCATGGGTACCAACCCATTGGCCCCTAAGCATTGGATCACCGAATTGGAGCAAATCTTTAAGTCGATGCAACTGATTGATAGCCGTCGTATCCTCATGGCGGTTCATCAGTTCCGAGGAACTGCTGTCCAATGGTGGACCGTTCATTTGCAGTCCCTAGACCGCGGTATCGAGCAACTTACTTGGGATGAGTTTGTGGAGATGTTCTATAAGAAGTATTTTCCTCCTGCGGAGCGCGATCGCATGGTTCAAGCATTCTTGGAGCTTCGCCAAACACAAGACATGACGGTGGCCCAATACGAGGAGAAGTTTTTGGAGCTGTCAATCTTTGCGCCCCAATACATTCAAGATGAGGGCGAGAAGTGTCGTCGCTTCCAAGAAGGACTAAGGAGCGACATCCGACATAGACTACGGAACCTCCGAATCCGTGTTTATGATGAACTGAAGGATTGCGCCATCGTTACGGAGCAAGATGCTATCGAATGGAAGAAGGAAATCGTGTCTCGGATGAAGAGTAAGGCTGATGCTCGTTCCAGCGGTGGTCAGAGGTTCGACAATCGCAAGCGAAACTATGAAGATGCGGGTCATGGTCGAGGAGTTCGAGGCAAGATCGTTTGCTACTTCTGTAGGGAGCCAGGGCACAAATCTAATGTGTGTCCTAAGAAGCAAAATGACCCTCGTGCGTGCTATAATTGCGGGAAACTGGGTCATCGTCAAGCCGAGTGCACGGAACCGAAAAAGCCGCGTGGTGGTTATCCGCAGGCGCCAAATGGCGGGTCCGTTGGAGGAGGACAAGGAGTGTCGGGTTCACGTGGTCAGCCAACTCAACCACAACAGCGTGGACAGGTTCATGCCTTATCTGTGGGGGATGTTCGCGCTACTGATGAAGTCGTCCAAGGTACTGTTTCAATTGCCGGACATGATGCTTTCGTATTATTTGACTCTGGAGCTTCTCATTCTTTCGTATCTGCCACATATGTAAAAAGAGCATTTTTAGTTGATAGTCCTCTAGAGAAACCCTTTATTGTTGCAACTCCTACTGGCGAATTGATTGCCATTCGATCGGTCTACCGCGGATGTATGGTCCGGATAGAGGATCAGTGTCTTGTTGCGAATCTGCTGCTGTTGGAGATACAAAAGTTTGATGTCATTCTTGGCATGGATTGGCTCTCAGCCTATCACGCTAGCATTGATTGCTTTTCGAAGACGGTGTTGTTCAAGATTCCAGGATTGCGGACCTTGAGCTTTGTTGGCGATGGAGGCATCGCACCGTTGGGCTTGATTTCGGCGTTGCAAGCACATCATCTTTTGGAAAGCGGTTGTATAGGGTACATTGCATGTATCATAGACTGCAATGCGAAAAAGTCAAAGATCGAAGATACGACGGTGGTCTCAGAATTTTCAGAAGTTTTTCCGGATGACCTACCGGGATTGCCGCCTGATCGTGAAATTGAATTTTCGATTGACCTAATCCCTGGTACTGAACCAATATCAAAGGCTCCTTATCGGATGGCGCCTACAGAGTTGGCAGAATTGAAGGCTCAATTGGAGGAACTACTAGAGAAAGGGTTTGCAAGGCCGAGTGTTTCTCCTTGGGGTGCGCCAGTGTTGTTCGTCAAAAAGAAGGACGGTTCATTGCGTCTATGCATCGACTACCGTCAGCTAAATCAGAAGACGATCAAGAACCGATATCCTCTTCCAAGAATAAATGACTTGTTCGATCAACTTCAGGGAGCTGAAGTCTTCTCCAAGATTGATCTAAGGTCAGGTTATTACCAGTTGAAGATCAAGAGGGAGGATATTTCGAAGACAGCATTTCGCACTCGGTATGGGCATTATGAATTCCTGGTCATGCCGTTTGGGTTGACTAATGCCCCTGCAGCATTCATGGATATGATGAATAGGGTCTTCAAGCCTTTCCTTGATGAGTTCGTTGTTGTCTTCATCGATGACATTCTAATATACTCAAAGAACAAGGAAGAGCATGCTGAACATCTTCGTTTGGTACTCCAGAAGTTGAAGGAGCATCAACTCTATGCAAAGTTCAGCAAGTGCGAGTTCTGGTTGGAGAGCGTGACATTTCTTGGTCATGTCATCTCTAAGATGGAGTTGCGGTTGACCCCTCAAAGATTAAGGCGGTGATGGAGTGGAAGCAACCGATGAATGCTACAGAGATTCGGAGTTTTCTGGGCTTAGCAGGGTACTACCGGAGGTTCGTTCAGGACTTCTCAAAGATTGCAGTTCCGTTGACCCGTCTAACTCAGAAAAATGCCAAATACATCTGGTCTGAGCAGTGCGAGAAAAGTTTCCAAGAGTTGAAACAGAGACTTACGTCGGCTCCTATTTTGACTATTCCATCTGGGCTTGGTGGGTATGTGGTGTACTGTGATGCTTCCCATCGAGGGTTGGGTTGTGTGTTGATGCAACACGGGAAAGTAGTCGCCTATGCATCTCGTCAGCTGAAGGTGCATGAACTAAACTATCCCACTCATGACTTGGAATTGGCAGCAGTGATCTTTGCGTTAAAGATTTGGAGGCATTATCTTTATGGCGAAGAATTTGAGGTCTTCACTGACCATAAGAGCTTGACATATCTGCAGTCTCAGCCAGATTTGAATAATCGTCAGAGGCGATGGGTGGAATTTCTGAAGGACTATGATTGTAAAATCCAATACCACCCTGGTAAGGCTAATGTGGTTGCAGATGCATTGAGTCGTCAACCTTCGGGGGTTTTGTCATACTTGATGGTTGGCCAGTGGAAGCTTTTGGGTGAAGCTGCCAATCTATTCAGTGTGGTGCGTCTTTCAGAGAAAGGTTTCTTTGCTCGACTTATTGTTAAGCCAGATCTCATTGATGAGATAAAGAAGGCGCAATTGGTGGATGAAGAGTTGAAGAAGGTTTCATTGGAGAAGGACCAAGGGTTGAGGCCGGACTTCGCCATCCGGGCTGATGGGGTTCTCTGTTATCGTGGGCGTGTTTGCATCCCCGCGGATGCTGAATTGAAAAAGAAAATTTTAGATGAGGCACATAGGTCTCGGTACACCGTACACCCTGGAGGTACCAAGATGTATCGGAACCTTAAATTAAATTTCTGGTGGTATGGAATGAAGAAGGACATTGCAGAGTTTGTGTCAAAATGCTTAGTGTGCCAGAAAGTTAAGGCGGAACACCGAAGCCCTGCTGGAAAATTGCAACCATTGGAGATCCCAGAGTGGAAGTGGGAGCATGTCACTATGGACTTCGTGACTGGCTTGCCAAAGTCGAAGAAAGGACGTGACGCAGTTTGGGTTGTAGTGGACCGATTGACGAAGTCCGCACATTTTCTAGCTATGCGTGTGAACGATTCACTGGAGGCACTGGCTAAACTATATGTCCAGGAGATTGTTCGTCTCCATGGAGCACCAGTCAGCATTGTCTCGGATCGAGACTCGCGTTTCATCTCACGCTTTTGGAACACTCTTCAAGCGGCGTTGGGAACAAGGTTAAATTTCAGTACAGCTTTTCACCCTCAATCAGATGGACAGTCTGAAAGGACGATCCAAATTTTGGAGGATATGTTGAGGGCTTGTATAATTGATTTCGACGGAAGCTGGGAGGATCACTTAGCCTTGGCAGAGTTTGCTTACAATAATAGCTTCCAGGCAAGCATTCAAATGTCACCTTTCGAAGCGTTGTATGGAAGGAGTTGCCGTACACCTTTGTGTTGGGATGAGGTTGGTGAGCGAAGTCTCGTTGGGCCAGAACTCGTCCAAGATACGTTCGACAAGGTGAAATTGGTTAGAGATCGGCTTCGAACAGCACAGAGTAGGCAGAAGAGCTATGCCGACAATCGAAGGCGGGAGTTGGAGTTCACAGTGGGAGATCATGTATTTTTAAAGGTTTCTCCATCCAAAGGCATAGTTCGATTTGGTCAACGGGGAAAGTTGAATCCACGTTTCATTGGACCGTTCGAAGTATTGGAGAAGGTTGGACCGTTAGCATATCGTTTGGCCTTGCCGCCACAATTGGATCGTGTACACAACGTATTTCATGTATCAATGCTAAGAAAATACGTGTATGACCCTTCTCATATCATCGAACCAGATCTGGTTCAAGTGCAAGATGACTTATCTTTTGTCGAGCGGCCGGTGAAAATTTTGGATCGAAAGGAGCAGGTCTTGCGTAACAAGACCATTTTGTTGGTCAAGGTGCAATGGCAGTATCATCCGGGAGTACCCGAAATGACTTGGGAGCGTGAGGAAGAGATGCAAGAGAAGTATCCACAATTGTTTGTTCCTTCTTGAGGTATGCTTCGAATTTAGAGGACTAAATTCCTTTAAGGGGGGAATAATGTAACACCTGTAGACTTTTACTATTTATATATTGATTTAAATATATAAATAGAGCTATTATATTATTGGGTTCTCATTATGTGCATATAGGTTGGCCCATAGAGGTAGGCCCAAATAGGTTCAATTTCATTTGTAATTTTTAAAATTATTAAATGAAATTGAAATATTTATTTTATAATTTTCTGGATATCATAATGGTCTCAAGAACCATTGTGTGGGGTTGTGTAAAATTTGGAGTTGGAGAAGTCATGTTTTGAGGTCTTTGGAAAATGAGCATGTGGTAATGGATCTTATTGTGAATATTAAAAGTCTGATATTTATATATATTTTTTGTAGAAGTATCCCTCTAGGACCTTAGATAAGTATGATAGGACTCGTTTGAAAATAAAGAGTTAGCTTGGGCTTTTTCAAAAAAAAATTCATCTCATATCCCATGGAATTATGTAACGGATTGATGGACGATTTTAGGGCAACCGACTATACCACTTTTTAAACTCGATCACCCTTCATATTCTGTCAACCTAGAAAGAAAAAAAAAATAGAGGCCGCCGTGAAGGAGAGGGTTCTTCATCCAACACAGGTATCTTTTAATCCTTCCTTGAAATTCTTGGTGATTATAGGTCTAGATTCTTAAGTCTATTAAACGAGGCCATGGATCTCTTACTTCATGGATAATAGAAGTGTCAATAGAATGAGAGGGAGAGGTGCCTGTGTGTCTTCGGAGAGGTTACCGATGCCGTTTATAGGAGATAAAAAAAGGGTCGAGTGTAAATGCCGATGAGAGGAATAGATGGGTTGATGACTTTATATATTTAATGGGTTTGCATCTATTATATAGTCGGTGATTGGCATGGAATATTTTGGATTCGTCATATTCATGTGTTTAGAATGATAAACGGGTGAAGATGATGAAAGCCCAGCCCATGTGTTTTGTTTTAAAGGTTTGGTTGGTTTGGTGGGCCACATGAGGATGGATGGATTATTGGACCCGTATGAATTAATCTTATGTTACAGTAGTATGGATTGTGAGTTGTCAATTAATTGTTATTGGATGCTGGGTGTATAGTCTAAGTCGGTCAAGTTAAATTCATTGGGATGATTTGAGTTAAAATAAATAGGTAGTTTATTTAATATAGTTATTCAATTTTCCTTTATTTATTAGAAATATTATTTCTATTTTTCAGGCGATTCTCATATTGCTTAGACTGATATTTTGTCACGAGTGTTCTTGTTAAAGGTGAGTGGATGTCTCTATATTATTTGAAAAGCATCATGTTATTTTATGATTATGAAATCTATCTTGTATGAACCATATGAGCATGTTGTTATTTTGGATATATTACATGCATTTGAAATTATGGGATTTATAAAAATTGTCGCATGCTGTATACTTGAAAGAATAAGTAGTTTTGATTGTGCATGCATTAAATCGTCTAGGTGGCTCAGTCTAGGTGGCTGCGGTCTAAATTTGACCCAAGTCTAGGTGGCTATGTCTACGTGGCCCGATTTCCAAAGTGAAATCTCTGCGGCTAGGTGTCGTGGAAAGCGGGCATGCGTGTCCGTTGCATTCATATACATCATGTAGTTTGAATTCAGGAGAAGATTCTTTATGACATCATATTTTATTTGAAAAGAGAATGTTATTATATCCTTGTATGTTTTAAATGGTTTCTTTATTATAAGATTTCCATTATATTATAACAATTGTTCCATAGACACTTTATAACTGATTATTTTAAAGTACAATATATTATTATTGGGACACTTGTGTCCATTCACTGAGCGCGTGGTAGCTCATCCCTCTATTTTCCCAACTTTTCAGATTAGCTATTGGTGGTTGTCAATCTCGTTAAGGCGTTGGAGATTGAAGCTCATATTTTGTTTCCGTTGCATTGTAGGCGTTGAATAAGCCTTTCGTTTGGCATGTAGTTTCCTTAGTCCTTTCAGCAAAAACAGATGGCATCTATGTTTAAACTATTTTGTGTGTATCTCATCCGCGTTTAGGATGAATCTATGTGTAGATCCTGGTTGAGTTTTATGATTTGGATGTTTGACTAAAATGTCAGTTATTTTATTTTATTTTTATTTACTTATTACTTATTTATTTTAAAAAAAAAAAAGTTTCAAATTGGAAGCTATATATTTTAAGGATGTAAAGTAGCGTAACCGATTTCATTGCTTCGAAATGGAGTAGTGAAATTATTGGGGCGTTACACTCCAGCTCCACGCCCAACACTGCCCCTGAAAAGAAACAGTATGCGAGGGGTGAGCTACAAGCTCAGTGAGTGGATGGAAACCAATCACCATACTATAGTTAAATACAAAATCAATTTCCTTTCAAGGAAAACATGGGTGGAAACCCATGGATAACTGGGTCACGCGGCGGCGCGACCAACCTCACCCGCACCCTCACTCCCGGAGGGAGTCTCTTGGGACTTTTGGGGAGAGACCATAGCATCGGTCGAAGAGACCTGGATTTACTGGTCTGGGTAGAGACCATACCGTCGGTCGAAGAGACCCGGATTTACTGGTCTGGGGAGAGACCATACCGTCGGTCAAAGAGACCCGGATTTACTGGTCTACACAACACTACTGGATCATCTACATCTAGATAATCGCCCAACGATGCCTTTAAACATCGACACGGGACCGGACCCAACAACTATGGGAACGGTCGAACAACGAATGGGTCATGCGGCGATATTCTTCACCTCACCCTTACCCTCACTCCAGGGGGGAGACTCTTGGGACTTCTGGAAGAGATTTAGACTGCTCTACACCCAACGAAGGGGAGAACGATTCCCACGCCCGCAACATCATTCGTTAACCCTCTCCCGGGTAGTATCTACAACCCGATCTCTTCAACTCACCGCTCTACACCCTTGGTCCGCCAGTAGCCCTTTCCTCGGGTAGCCTCTACCTGGTATACTCCCACGATCGGTGGTACCTATGGATGGGAGCCCTCTGTCAGGACAACTAAACCCGAGAAGTTCCTACGTCAGATCCAACGAAGGGGAGAACGATCCCATGTTCGCAAGCGAACCCAATGGAAAACAACTACTCTCGATACTCACTTATCGAGATATCAAAACACAGGCATAACAACAATCAACACACTCATATTAACCTTAAAGTAGTCATAGTCCCTATACGGGAGTAGCTACACAAGTTAGAGGGTCGTAACATCGCCGACCCACCCCACGCTCACCCTTTAGGGGTGTCATGGGCCTTTTGGGACAGACTAGACCGCTCTCCACCCCTGGTCCACCCGGTAGCCTCTACCTGGTATACTCCCACTATCAACACTGTCTGACGCATCGGAGGTACCTACAGATGGGAGCCCTCTGTCAGGTCGATCAGCTTTCCAACGCCGGGGAGTCCCTACATCGGATCCAACGAGAAGGAGAAGACAGCCTACTCACGCGGATACGATCCTCTTGGATCCGTCGACAACGATTTCTAACACTACTAATGTCATGAATTCTCAAGAATTCCTCCAGGGCGCATAACTAAGATGCGGGGAAACATTATATTATAACAACAAGGTTATAATATTCTCTAAGACAGGCTCATAACAATATGCTCTCATTTCGATTTAAATAAATTAAACAAAATGGGAAACATGCATAGGTCGGGGCTTTCCAATCAAGGGACATGGTGTCTAGGCATGTATGGGCCTCTATACATGATATATGGATGCATATCCCTGGCATACAAGGTCTAATGTGGCATGGTTACATCATATAAATCATGCATTGCATAGTTTTTCATACTATAGCTAGGGGGCCCCATCGATGCGCGACGCGCGTCTATGCGGGTCGAGCGCATCCCTAGAGAGGGGGGGGGGGGGGATTGGAATCGAACCACTCACCTTACAACCCGGGACCTCGCGCATCCCATCCGACGAGATCTGCAAGGTAGGGGCATCCAATTTGGTGAGTAACAACACAATTTACACATAGAAATCATTAGAAATACCCAATACTCGGACAAGCATGCATACGGACTCGCACGCATGCGAGCACGCACGTACGCACGCGAGTCCGAGTGCCCCGACACCTACCCGAACCCTCGGGCAGCCACACGCATGGCCCCCCGCACGCGCACGCACGCACCCCAGCACCCTCGGCGCACTGCCGCGCGCCTGCCCGCGCGCCCAGACGCGCTGCCGCACGCGCGCGCACGCTCGCGCGCGCCCACGCGCACTGCGCGTCCAGCCTAGTGCGTAGCCGCGCGTACTGTGCCCCCGCGCAGCACCCTGCGTGCACTCCCCAGCACGCGCACGCACGCGCGCGCGCGCACTGGTCCCCAGCCCCGCCCCCAGGCGCATGCCCAGGCGCACTGCTCTGCGCGCGCCCGCGCGCACCCGCACGCACGCACCCGCGCGCGTCTGCTCGCCCGACAGCGCCCGCCTGCGCCCGCACGTGCACAGACAGCTCCCGATGCGCGTCCAGCCAACCCTAACCCCATTTTAACCCTCTCCAACCCCTCACACACACCCTAACACATCTACCCAACATGCATGACCTTCCCAACCATCCCTAAGCCATAAAAATCAAGAAAAGAAGGGGAAAGGCTCACCTTTGGAGGGGAAATGAAGGGGGGAGGCCCGGGGGCCCTCGATGCACCCGCGACCACCTCAACCGCCACCACCACTACCACCACCTCCTCAGCCTCTCCTCAGCCTCCTTCTTGGCTGCAAATCAGGGGGGAAGGATCATGAGAGGAGACTTGAGAGAAGAGAGGAGATCAACAACTACAACACAAACACTCACCATCACTTCCTCCTCCACCATCTCCTTCTCTTTGAGGAATTTAAACAAACACCTTGGGGGGGCTTGAGAGAGAGGAAGAGAGGGCAAGAAAAATGCGCGTGGAAGTGAGAGAGAGAGAGAGAGAGAGAGAGAGAGAGAAAAGGTATTTGTTGCACACAAATATCTAAAGAGTGGAAATGACCTAGTCGTCCCTGACTTAGAAATTCTGCGCATGCTTCACTAGAACAGCCATAACTTCTTCGATATAGCTCCGAAGTACACAATTCTAATTCCGTTGGAAAGCTAAGAAGATTATCTACAACTTTCATGTTTATACCAAGAGCAAATAATCTCTCCACCTATTCCGAAATTAGAGCTAAACATAGAACAGGGCTGCTGCCAGAATTTCCCTCCCCGGGGTATACTTAGTAAAATACCCATAACTTTTACTACAAGAATCCAGTTGATCTAATTCCACTTTTGTACGAAAGCTAACTCAAAACTGGATATCTCATAATAAAATCATATTTAAACCTCTTCATCTTGGATTTTAACAAAATCAAATCCAAATGCCAAATTGGAAATACATAACTTCAAGGAAAAAAATTATGTAGCCAAATTTTCAATCAGAGCGCTCCAAATGACACAGGCACAACATTCTCCCCCCCTTAGGAAATTTAGTCCTCGAAATTTAAGGAAACCCAAAGGGAAGACCGAATATAGCAAGTATCTCGCATAGACCTTTTGCTCCCAAGTGGTCTTTGCACCGGACTGGCGCTACCAACACACTATAATCAAAGGAACGGTCTTAGCGTGGAGCCTCTTCTCATGCTGGTCTCTGACCTCGATCCACTACTCCACGAATGACAAATCCAGCTCGAGAATGAGATGGTCGAACGGAGTGACATGAGCAGGATCTTGGACATAACGCCTCGGCCATGAGACAAGGACAACGTCGTGGGCATGAGCCAGCTGTGGGGGAAAGGCTACATGATAAGCCACCTCCCCAATCCACTCAATGACGAGAAATGGTCCCATTAAAGAGCAAACTCAGCTTGCCCCGAACGTCGAAACAGAGGGTGCCCTTAAACCAGGACACCTTCTTGAAAATATGATCGCCAAACCCAAAGGTAAGCTCTTGGCGACGATGACCTGTGTAGCCCTTCTGTCGGTTCTGGGAGGTGCAGATGCACACATGAACCAATCTGGCAACCGCAAGGTCAAACAACTAACTTATGGCCCCTCCAACTGGCGCTCCTCAACCGTCCCAACACAAGGGAGGTATAAAACTGCGCCTGTAGAGTGCCTTTCACAGATCCATCTGGGTGCTCGAATGGCAGTCGTCTTGCAGGCATACCCCAACAAATGGGTGGTGCCTCACCCAACTGCCCTCATCATCGAGCACGCAGGCACTTAGCATGTCCTCCAAGGTCTGAATCGTCCTCTTTGCCTGGCTGTCCATCGGCGATGAAATGCTATACTTAAATGGAGGCTCGCGCCAAAGCCTGCCAAGGCTGTGCCACAACCTCAAAGTAACCCTCGCGTCTCAACCGAAAATAGCGCCGACTGGAGTGCCATGAAGACGAACAATCGCGAAGGTGAAAACCCATGTCAAGGCGTCTAGAGACTCAATCAATCGGATAGGGAGGGAAGCGCGGATTTAGTCAGTCAGTCAATGATCACCTAGACGGCGTCGTGACCCGAACGTGACATTAACGAGTCTGCAACAATCCCTGATAACCCACTCCCACGTCCACTGAGGAATCTCGATGGACTGACGCTTTCCACTCAATGATGATTCTCGAACTTTGTCTGAGGGCATGCCAACCTGGGGAAACAAGGTCACCCACATCATCCTTTTCATCGCACTACTAGCAATCTCTATGAAGACTACCTCAAAGTAGTCCACGGAAGCCCAATAAAACTTTTGAGATCCACGAAGGCATCCGGCGCATTCGTCAACCCCGATGGCAGTACTTAAAACTCGTAGTGCCTGAACGGTCACGAAAGGCCATCTACAGGATGTCCAACTCTCGGATCTCTAACTTGTGGTACCCTTGTGCGAAGATCGATCTAACAGCAGACACTCGCTCCCAGAGCTGGTCAAATAGATCCTCAATTCGCGACAAAGGTAATTGATCTTCAACCTCCACGGGGAGATCAAAACAACACCTCAAACAATTAAGTCCAGATTCTGCTCCTCGAGCATGGCTGGCGCTCATGATGACACTTACACGCTTGGTAAGCCGCTCAACCGCACTTAATCCACAAGACACACAATAAGGGGTCGTCGGACCTCGACAATGCCTATGCGACGTCATCTATCTGATAGGGCGGTTGAGTCCCATCACGAACGCTAGCATCGCGTCTCCTTATTTGCGACCAATGTGGGGCAAAACGCGACAGTATCCACAACTGTGCTTCACATGCCACCAGAGATAGGTCGCTCATCTATAACCATTGGAACTCCAGCATCCTGCACTCCATGGGCAGATTCATAACGGGGAGTCCACGCTCTCGACATCATTTAGCAGCACTCTCCCGGTGTGGCCTCTACCTGGTAGCCTCCCAAGCCCGCTATCTCTGCCATATGGGCGCACCAACAAGCATAGCATCTGGGAGCACCTCACAGGGCTCTGGCCTCAACCGGGCAGCTACAACGCACAATGATATATCGAAGCGACTCCAGATGCCACTATGGAACCCAGTCCACAAGCAATCACCCACCAAGCTGCAATAGGATGCACCCAATCCCGATCGTACGCATCACCACTCGCTACAGCACCTTCCAAGTGAGAGGGAAAAATCCACCATCAATTTGATGCTTCTAAGGTATTCCTTGACTGGGAAAAGAAACCTTGGGAGGGCACCATGAGGTCCCGATATAGGATATCCCGACAACCAAACAAGGAACATGGAGTACCCTAGCCCGGGTCTCAACGCTGACCCTGCAAGGCCCCTTAATCCTGAGTAGGAAGACTAGAAGAAGACATCGCCCCTTAATGAGCAATACTCCATATCCTCAACACTTGAAACTGGCACCGCACGCGAACTCCATGGTTACCAGCGATACTGATACACGGGAAAGAGCTCCATTATTGAGACGCAATCCATACCTTAGAAATTGTGACCAATTCATCACTATCACACTACTGGGCTGGAATCTCCTACCCAAACCTTAATCCCGCACAAGAGATCTAACAACTGACCCTAACCAGTCGACCCAGTCGACAACTTAAGGGTGGGTCCAGGGGGTCACGTCCACATCAACGGATGCGAGGAGGCATGTCAGCAACCTAAGATAACTTCTAAAACAAGAGTACTCGGATGACAATCCTACGACTCATCATCTATACGACTAGACTTAGGCTTTGACAGGACCAGGCTCTGATACCAACTTTTTGTCACGCCCCAGGCGTCCCCGAGACGTGGCAAAATATAATATAATATCAGCTATCAATACCTGAGGTCAATAAAGACACCAACAACAATACACAAGGCGGCAAAGCACGATAATGCTAACTGACTGAAAAGTGGAAGCATAATATATAAACAATGTCTGTAAATCAAAAACATTATTACAGACTCGAATACACAATCACTGTCCTGTGAGAGCCAAGTCTAGACCAAAGAAAATATAACCTGTGCCACATGCACGATTTACAAAGCATAAAATGACTCTAGGAATGCTGACAGCCTCGCACTCGCCACCCGCCGGCAGAACGCTCCACGCACATAAGACCACGCCACAGGAAAGCTCCAGCTCCACGCCCAACACTGCCCCTTAAAAGAAACAGTATGTGAGGGGTGAGCTACAAGCTCAGTGAGTGGTTGGAAACCAATCACCATACTACAGTTCAATACAAAATCAATTTCCTTTCAAGGAAAACATGGGTGGAAACCCATGGATAATTGGGTCACGCAGCGGCGCGACCAACCTCACCCCCCCACCCTCACTCCCGGAGGGAGTCTTTTGGGACTTTTGGGGAGAGACCATACCGTCGGTCGAAGAGACCCGGATGTACTGGTCTAGACAACACTACTGGATCATCTACATCTAGATAATCGCCCAATTTTAAACATCGATTCAAGAGCGGACCCAACAACTATGGGAACGGTCGAACAACGAATGGGTCACGCGGCGATATTCTTCACCTCATCCTTACCCTCACCTGGGGGGAGACTCTTGGGACTTCTGGAAGAGATTTAGACTGCTCTAACCCAACGAAGGGGAGAACAATTCCCACGCCCGCAACATCATTCGTTAACCATCTCCGGGTAGTATCTACAACCCGATCTCCTCAACTCACCGCTCTACACCCTTGGTCCGCCAGTAGCCCTTTCCTTGGGTAGCCTCTATCTGGTATACTCCCATGATCAGTACTCTTCGAGTGCATCGGTGGTACCTACGGATGGGAGCCCTCTGTCAGGACAACTAAACCCGAGAAGTTCCTACGTCGGATCCAACGAGGGGGAGAACGATCCCATGTTCGCAAGCGAACCCAATGGAAACAACTACTCTCGATACTCACTTATCGAGATATCAAAACACAGGCATAACAACAATCAACACACTCATATTAACCTTAAAGTAGTCGTAGTCCCTATACGGGAGTAACTACACAAGTTAGAGGGTCGTAACATCGCCGACCCACCCAACGCTCACCCTTTAGGGGTGTCATGGGCCTTTTCAGACTAGACCGCTCTCCACCCCTGGTCCACCCGGTAGCCTCTCCCACACTCCGTAGCCTCTACTGGTATACTCCCACGATCAGCACTGTCCGACGCATCGGAGGTACCGACAGAGGGAGCCCTCTGTCAGGTCGATCAGCTTTCCAATGCCGGGGAGTCCCTACATCGGATCCAACGAAAAGGAGAAGACAGCCTACTCACGCGGATACGATCCTCTTGGATCCGTCGACAACGATTTGTAACACTAATAATGTCATGAATTCTCAAGAATTCCTCCAGGGCGCATAACTAAGATGCGGGGAAACATTATATTATAACAACAAGGTTATAATATTCTCTAAGACAGGCTCATAACAATATGCTCGGACAAGCATGGGAAACATGCATAGATAGGGGCTTTCCAATCAAGGGACATGGTGTCTAGGCATGTATGGGCCTCTATACATGATATATGGATGCATATCCCTAGCATACAAGGTCTAATATGGCATGGTTACATCATATATGTGCGCACCCCCGCTAGCGCCAGCACCTGAGCGCACCCACACGACCACTCCGCGCGCATTGCGAGCGTCTGCACGCCCGACAGCGCCTGCCAGCGCCTGCCTGCGCGTGCACGTGCGCAGACAGCTCCTGATGCGCGCCCAGCCAACCCTAACCCCATTTTAACCCTCTCCAACCCCTCACACACACCCTAACACATCTACCCAACATGCATGACCTTCCCAACCAACCCTAAGCCATAAAAATCAAGAAAAAGAGGGGAAAGGCTCACCTTTGGAGGGGAAATGAAAGGGGGAGGCTCGGGGGCCCTCGATGCACCCGCGACCACCTCAACCGCCACCACCACCTCCTCAGCCTCTCCTCAGCCTCCTTCATGGCTGCAAATCAGGGGGGAAGGATCATGAGAGGGGACTTGAGAGAAGAGAAGATCAACAACAACAACACAAAAACTCACCAACACTTCCTCCTCCACCATCTCCTTCTCATTGAGGACTTTAACCAAACACATGGGGGGCTTGAATGAGAGGAAGAGAGGGCAAGAAAAATGGGCGTGAAGTGAGAGGGAGAGATAGAGAGAGAGAGAGAGAGAGAAAAATATTTGTTGCACACAAATATCTAAAAGGGGAGTGGAAATGACCTAGTCGTCCCTGACTTAGAAATTCTGCGCATGCTTCACTGGAACAGCCATAACTTCCTTGATATACTCCGAATTGCCCAATTCCAATTCCGTTGGAAAGCTAAGAAGATTATCTACAACTTTCATGTTCATGCCAAGATCAAATAATCTCTTCAGCTATTCTGAAATTAGAGCTAAACATAGAACAGGGCTGCTGCCAGAATTTCCCTCCCCGGGGTATACTTGAAAAAATACCCATAACTTTTACTACAAGAATCAGTTGATCTAATTCCACTTTTGTACGAAATCTAACTCAAAACTGATATCTCATAATAAAATCATATTTAAACCTCTTCATCTTGGATTTTAACAAAATCAAATCCAAATACCAAATTGGAAATACATAACTTCGAGGAAAAAATTATGTAGCCAAATTTTCAATCAGAGTGCTCCAAATGACACAGGCACAACAATACGTGTGATAGGAGGTTCCATAATTTAATTATGGATCATTGGTTGTGTTTTGCAGATCTCGTAGACCGGACGCGCGGCGATCTAGGTATCGGTGAGTGGTTTGATCCAACCCTTCGGGAAGCGTTGGATGCACGTAGTCGTGCATCGCGCATCCGTTGGGCACCCTGACTATACTACTTAATTAGATAAGTAGTATGGTCATGTCTAACTCATAATATGTTAGATATCTTGCTTGCTAGGCTTATATTGCATGTATTGTATCAATGTATGAATGATTGTATCACATGCGCCCCTCTAGTATGGGCATGTATTTCTATAATGTGCATGGATATATTAAATAGGCATGCCTTAGGTAGTATTGTAATACTACTCCCACCATATTAATTGGAATATCCAGCATGATTAAGTCTGGGTTAATAACGGGCACTTGCCTAATATTCCCTTGCGTTAAGACTCGAGGGCGTGGTGTAGTTGTTGCGCCCATGCTAATGGGGCAAAGCTATGACCAGCTTCAAGAGATGATGATCTCTCTCTCGCCCTCTCCCTCTGCACGAACTGAGTAAGTAGAGGCGATTTCCTACTCGACTCAAGTTCATTTGGAATATTGGCATGCACCTGTTAGTGCGCGAGATCGCGCTTGACCCTTCCCTTTTAAGTTGGTGATATCCAACGCATGCTTAAGTAATGGCCATGTATGCATGTTGTATGATTTGTTGTTTATGATGTAAATCCATGTTAGGGATTATCCCTATAATTATTTGATAGGTTATCATGCATGTAGTTCATGTACATAACTAAGATATAATTCTCCTGGATATATATGCGCATGTTAAAACTGATTAGGCCTATCTGAAATAGGCGTGGGTATGACCCGTTGTCGGGTTGTACCTTATTAGTTAGAGCGCTAGCGATGTAATTGTCACGCCTCAGAGCGGCCGTCCCCGAGACGTGGCAATAATAATATATCAGCTATCAATGCCTTAGGTCAATAAAGACTCCAACAACAACACACAAGGTGGCAAAGCAAGGATAATGATAACTGACTGAAAAGTGGAGGCATAATATATAAACAATGTCTGTAAACCAAAAACATTATTACAGACTCGAATACACAATCACTGTCCTGTGAGAGCCAAGTCTAGACCAAAGAAAATACAACCTGCGCCACATGCACGATTTACAATACATACAATGACTCTAGGACTGCTGACAGCCTCGCACTCGCCACCCGCCGGAAGAACGCTCCACGCCCATAAGACCACGCCACAGGAAAGCTCTAGCTCCACGCCCAACACTGCCCCTGAAAAGAAATAGTATGCAAGGGGTGAGCTACAAGCTCAGTGAGTGGCTGGAAACCAATCACCATACAACAGTTCAATACATAAACAATTCCCTTTCAAGGTAAACATGGGTGGAAACCCATGGATAACAGGGTCACGCTGCGGCGCGACCAACCTCACCCTCACCCACGGAGGGAGACTCTTGGGACTTTTGGGTTGAGACCATACCGTTGGTCGAGGTGACCCAGGATTACTCGTCCACACAACATTACTAGATCACCAACATCACCCTCACCCTAACTCCCGGAGGGAGACTCTTGGGACTTTTGGGGAGAGACCATACCGTTGGTCGAGGAGACCCGGGATTACTGGTCTACGCAACACTACTGGATCATTTACATCGAGATAACTGCCCAACGATGTCTTTGAACATCAATACGAGACCGGACCCAACAACTATGGGAAGGGACGAACAACGAATGGGTCACGAGGCGACGTGTGTTCACCTCATCCTCACCCTCACTCCCGGAGGGAGACTCTTGGGACTTTTGGAAGTGACTTAGACTGCTCTACATGTCACGCCCCAGGGCGGCCGTCCCCGGGACGCGGCAAGTGTATACATGATATCAGCAGTAAATACAGGAGATCAATAAAATACCCTGAACAACATCAACAATTTCAATACAGACAACAAAGGGGATGACATGATATATACACAAATAGCGGAAGCTAAAAGACTGAGTCTGTAAATCAAAAACATATTACAGACTCGATACATAATCAACTGTCCTGTGAGAGCCAATATATATAATGACATCCAAATATAATACAAACATGTGCCCAAGCACAGAATACAATACATATAAATAAAAAAGGGATGCTGATGGCCTCTAACACTCACGGAAATGTGGTGCTGCACCGCTACTGCTGAGGTCCCTCGGGGAGCTCCTCCTCCTGATCTGACTCAGATAACACTGGAGAAAAATATGCGAGGGGTGAGCCACACGCTCAGGGAATAGCACAACCCATGCATCACAATTCATATTAACCACAATTAATTACTCGAGCCTCAAAGTGGCAAGAACTCCACAATCCAGTGGGTCGCTACATCGCCGACCCACCACACCCTCACCCTCACCCCTCAATAGGTGACATAGGATATTGGGACTACACAATCCAGCGGGTCGCTACATCGCCGACCCACCACACCCTCACGCTCACCCCTAAATAGGTGACATAGGATATTGGGACTGACTAGGCTATTAATCACCCTTAATTACACAAATCCAGTGGGTCGCTACATCGCCGACCCACCACACCCTCACCCTCACCCCTCAATATGGTGACATAGGATATTGGGACTGACTAGGCTGTTGGTCACCCTTGGTCCACCGATAGTCTCTCCTCCACTCCGTAGGCCGCTTGGCCACTCCCACATTCAGCACAGTCCGACCCAAATCAGGAGGTGCCTACTGATGGGAGCCCTCCACGGGACGGCCTTTCTAACGCTGGAGCAGTCTCTACACGGATCCAACAAAGGGAACAGAATAGCCTATGCATACGCATATGATCCACTCGGATCCGTCGACATTCCACCCGACCCAGGCGCACAGCCGCGCCCCAGCCCGCGCACCCAGGCGCACTGCCGAGCCCCTGCCCGCATGCCCGGACACGCTGCCGAGCCTCCCGGGTGTACCGCGCGCCCACTGCGCCCCAGCGTAGCAACCCGCGCGCACATCCGCACGCCCTTCACCCCAGCGCAGCACCCCGCGCGCACCACCCGCTCGCCCTGCGCCCGAGCGCAGCACCAGCGCGCACCACCCGCTCGCCTCTCCCCCCGCGCACAGCACGCCTGCGCCTCTGCGCAGCGCTCCGCGCGCACACCTCCGCACGGCGCCCTGCACGCAGCACCCGCACGCGGCCCCGCACGCACGGCACGCACTGCGCCTCTGCGCAGCGCTCCGCGCGCACGCCCTCGCACGGCGCCCAGCGCGCAGCACCCGCACACCCTGCTCAACCCGAGTGCACGCTCGCGCGCACGCGGGCGTGCCCTGCCCTGCGCCTGCCAGTCTGCCTACCCTGCCAGTCGGCTCTGCTCGCCTGCGCTGCCAGCCTACCCGAGCCACTCTACCACCTCCCCGACGGCCACCAATGGCCTCCAACCGCCACCAACCGCCACCAGCAGCAGCCACCAACAGCCAAAATCACCCTCCTAACATGCATCTAAACATGGAAAGGAAGGAAAAAAACCTTACCCAAGGAAGGAAAGGAAGGAAGGGAAGATCGGTTGCTCTTCGCGCACCGATTCACCACCTCAAGGACCACCACCACCAAGGTCTCTACTCAGCCAAAAAGGGGCTGAAAACAGAGGAGAAAAGGGTCCATTAGGAAAAACAAAGGGAAATGAAGATCCAAGACCATGGATGGGTAGATCGGGTCTTTACCAATCCTTTCTCCTTCTAGGGCTTCTTGATCCAACACGTCTAGCTAGGTCTTAAATGGATTTAAAGAGAGGGGAGAGAGAGAAATTTTGGTGGAGAAGATGATGAATAGTGGGGGATTAAATTTAGCTTGACTTATAAGCCACCACACACACACCTCACAGACTCACCACTTAGATTAGCCCTAATTAGGTTTAGGCTAGGTTTAGGTGCACTTAAATGAGGTTTGACCCTAGTCAACCCATCTACACTAAAATCCAAACACATTTGATCAAGTCTTGGGCCCACCTTGACCAAGTCAAGTCTCCCAAAGACTTCTCGTGCGGTCAAAACCTGGATACGCTTCGGAACTGTGAAATTTGAAACGTTACTGGAATTCGATGAAACTTTCGTGAGTTGCTTGGAATGGCACCAGGACACATAATATGCAGTTAGATTTTCAATCGGAGCCCTCAAACTCAGGGTGATAGCTAAAAGCCTGAAATTTTAGCGGTTCCGATCGAAAAACGAAAAAAAAACGAAAAACTGCCAGAATATCCCAATGGTTACGAGAAGGTTAAAAGTGACACATATATAACATCTACACCCTTGGTCCACCGGTACCCCTTTCCCCGGGTAGTCACTACCTGGTATACTCCCACGATCAGTACGCTTCCGAACGCCTCAGTGGTACCTACGGATGGGAGCCCTCTATCAGGACAGCTTTTCCAACGCCGGGAAGTTCCTACATCGGATCCAACGAAGGGGAGAACGATTCCACGCTCGCAATATCATTCGTTAGCCCTCTCCCGGGTAGCCTCTACCTGGTACACTCCCACGATAAGTACGCTCCCGAACGCATCGGTGGTACCTACGGATGGGAGCCCTCTGTCAGGACAGCTACAACCCGACCCTCTTCAACACAGACGACATTGGGAGTAAACATTCCATGTTCACAAAGCGAACCCAATGGAAAAACACTACACTTGATAATCACATATCGATGATAGCGAACACTATTGTACTCCCACACGGTTGCGTCGCTCGGACACAGGGGGGGTGTCACGCCCCAACTACCGGCTTAACAATCCGATAAGATAATGAATTCTCCTGAATTCCAAACGAGTGCATCGCTCGGATGCACGGGGCGATTACATCGCTAGTGCTCTAACTAATAAGGTACAACCCGACAGCGGGTCATACCCATGCCTATTCCAGATAGGCCTAATCAGCTTTTAACATGCGCATATAAATATATCCAGGAGAATTTTATATCAGCTATGTGCATGAACCATATGCACAATCATCTAATAATTATAGGGACACTCCCTAACATGGATTTACATCATAATAATTCATACAACATGCATACATGGTCATTAATCACATAAACATACAAAATATACTCTAACATCCGTTGGATATCGCCAACTTAAAAGAAAGGGGCAAGCGCGATCTCGCGCACTAACAGGTGCATGCCAATATTCCAAACGAACCTGAGTCGAGTAGGAAATCGCATCTACTTACTCAGTTCGTTCAGAGGGAGAGGGCGGGGGAAATCATCATCTCATGAAGCTGGTCATAGCTTTGCCCCATTAGCATGGGCGCAACAACTACACCACGCCCTTGAGTCTTATCGCAAGGGAATATTAGACAGGTGCCCGTTATTAACCCAGACTTATTCATGTTTGATATTTCAATTAATATCGTGGGAGTAGTATTACAATAGTACCTAAGGCATGCCATATTCTATACATCCATACACATTACACAAATACATGCCCATACTAGAGGGGCTCATGCAACACAATCATTCATACATGAATACAATACATGTATATAAGCCTAGCATGCAAGATATCTACATATTATAGCTTAAGCATGGCCATACTACTTATCTACACAAGTAGTATAGTTAGGGAGCCCCATCGATGTGCGACGCGCGACTACGCGCATTGAGCGCATCCCGAGGGGGGGATTGGATTGAACCACTCACCATTACCCGGGACCTTGCGCATCCCATCCGACGAGATCTACAAGGTAAGGGCATCAAATTTGGTGAGTAACATCACAATTTAACACTTAGAAATCACTAGAATTACTAAAGACTTAGACATGCACGCATACGGCCTTGCACGCATGCGAGCACGTGCGTACGCACGCATGCCCGGGTGCCCCAGCACCTACCCGAGACCCTGGGCAGCCCCACGCATGCCCCAGCACGCGCACGCACGCACGCGCGCGCGCGCACTGGCACCCAGCTGCGCGCCCAGACACACGCCCAGGCGCATTGCCCCGCGCGCGCGCACGCTCGCGCACGCCCACGCGCACTCGTGCGCACGCCCTATGCGCACTGCACGCGCTGCCAACGCCCGCGCGCACCCGCACTCCCGCTCCGTGCGCACTCGCGCGCCCGCGCACGCGTGCGCCTGCGCGCCTGCCTGCGCCTGCCAGCGCCCCTCTGCGCGCGCGCCCAGCACTCCCCAACCCTCTTTTAACCCCTTTTAACCCCTCCCCCACACTTCTCACTCACCCTACAGACCCCTACGCGCGCCCAACACTCCCCAACCCTCTTTTAACCCCTATTAACCCCTTCCCCACACTTCTCACTCACCCTAAACCAATTGTCTAGCATGCATGACCTCCCAACAACCCCTTAAGCCATGAAAAACCAAGAAAAGAAGGGGAAGAGCTCACCTTGGGAGGGGGAATGAAAGGGGGAGATTCGGGGGCCTTCGATGCACCCGCGACCACCTCAACCACCACCACCACCTCCACAGCCCTCCTCAGCCTTTTTTGGCTGCAAAACAGGGGGGGGGGGGAAGTTCATGAAAAGGGAGCTAGAGAGAGGAGGATCAACAACAACAACAACACTTACACAAACTTGCTCTTCCTCCTTCACCTTCTCCTTCTCTTCTCTTTGAGACATTAACACAAACACATGGGGGGAGTGAAAAGAGAGAAAGGGAGACCCCAAGAAAGTCCACGTGAGAGTGAGAGGGGAAGAGAGAGAGAGATATTTTCCACTTGGGGGGGGGGGTGAGAACAAGATTGGGAGAGGGGGGTGAACCTAAGTCTATTCTCACCCTCTAACAAACAAAATAACCAAGTGATTGCTTCACCACTAAGCAAAGGGGGGTAAGGTTACCCAAGGTCACCCCATTCAACAAAATATCTCACACTATTTGATTAACAAAACCAGGAACTCTTGAAAACCCGGATACGATTCAGAACTGCATATTTTTCCAAACGTTACTGGAATTCGATGAAATTTTTATGGGTAGTACTAAACGGTACCAGGACCCATAATATGCAGTCAGATTTCCAATCAGAGTACTCTAACTCCCGCAGGTGGCTAAAAGCCAAAATTTTAGCGGCTCCAATCAAAAAATTCATTATCTGGTCAGAGACGATTTGGTCTTGTCCAAGGCACATAACCCAACAGGCGGTTCATATACTCGCCTAGCATGTGTTGTCGGCTGGAAAGTGGGTCGCTACATCGCCGACCCACCACACCCTCACCCTCAACCCTCAATATGGTGACATAGGATATTGGGACTGACTAGGCTGTTGGTCACCCTTGGTCCACCGATAGTCTCTCCCCACTCCGTAGGCCGCTTGGCCACTCCCACATTCAGCACAGTCCGTCCCAAATCAGGAGGTGCCTACTAATGGGAGCCCCACCACGGGACATCCTTTCTAACGCTGGGGCAGTCTCTACACGGATCCAACGAAGGGAAAACAGAACAGCCTATCCATAAGCATATGATCTACTCGGATCCGCCGACAACACATCACAACAACTCTAATGTCTTGAATTCTTCAGAATTCCTCCAGGGCGCATAACCAAGATGCGGGGAACGTATATAATAATAATTAATAAGGGTTATAATATTATTGGGAAAAGAAACTTCGGGAGGGCAGCATGAGGTCCCGATATAGGACATCCCGACAACCAAACAAGGAACACGGAGTACCCTAGCCCAGGTCTCAATGTTGACCTCGCAAGGCCCCTCCCTATAATATTATCAAAGACATGCTAATAATCATATGCTAGCATTTAATTTAATAAATTAATCTAGTAGGACACAAGCATAGGTCGAGGCTTCTAGAATGCGGACAGGGTGACAGGATGCATGGCTCTTACACATATCCTAAGGCTGCAAGTCCCTAACATACAAAGTCTAGGATAGCATGCATACTACATTTTAATCATGCTTGCATGGATTACACATTAACAAGTTAATAAAGCCTATGGTGCCCCAGGGGAGGACGGTATACGCCCAAGTGCATATAGCGCCTCCCTACTAGGTTGGGTTGTACCACTCACCAAAGACCAGGTCGTCGCGCGACCGTCCATCAAGATCTGCAAAACAGGGTAACCAATTCGGTGAGTAAAATACACAAATAAATCCAAAAATACAATAAAATACACAACACTCGGACAAGCGTACATCCGGCCTGTACGCACGGGAGTCCGAGCACCCCGACTCAATCCCGAACCCCCGGGCAGCCGTGCGCACGACCACCCGACCCAGGCGCACAGTCGAGCCCCGGCCCGCGGCCCAGCGCACTACAGAGCCCAACCGCACGCCCGGACACCCTGCCGAGCCCCCCCCCCCCCCCACCGGTGCATCGCGCGCTCACTGCGCCCTAGCGCAGCGACTCGCGTGCACACACGCGCGCCCAGCGCCCCATCGCCTCGCCTCACGCGCACCCCGCGCTCACCACCGGCTCGCCTCACCGCGCGCGCACAGACTGCTCGCCCTGCGCGCACTGCGCCCCTTGCGCAGCACCCGCACACCACCCGCTCGTCCAGCCCCGTGTGCACCCGCGCGCACTGCGCCCCAGCGCAGCGCCCCGCACGCGCACCCGCCCGCACTGCGCCCCACCGCAGTGCCCCGCACACACTCCCCGCTCGGTGCCCTGCGCGCAACACTCGCACGCGGCCCCGCGCGCACGGCACGCACTGCGCCTCGCGCAGCGCCCCGCGCGCACGCCCCAGCACGGCGCCCAGCGCGCAGCACCCGAGCACCCCTGCTCCACCCGTGCGCACGCCCGACAGCGCCCAGCCCTGCGCCTGCCCACCTACCCGAGCCAACCTACCACCCTGCCCGAGCCACCCTACCACCCCCACCGGCTACCAATGGCCTCCAACCGCCACCAACCGCCACCAACATCAACCAGCACTCAAAACCTCCCTCCTAACATGCATCTAAGCAAGAAAAGGAAGGAAAAAGAGCTTACCCTAGGAGAGGAAAGGAAGGGAAGGGGACCGGGAGCTCTTCGGGCACCGAAACACCTCCCCAAAGACCACCACCACCTAGATCTCTTTCAGCCTTCAAAGGGGCTGAAATCAGAGGAGAAAAGAGGTCGTGAGAAGGGGCCACGCATGTGGGAACTCGAATCCGAGACCATCGGAAGGTAGATCGGGAGCTCACCTATCTTTTCTCTTCTTAAGATTTTTGGATCCAAGCCCTCTAGCTAGGTCAAAAGGGAGAAAAAGAGAGAGGGGGAGAGAGAAAATCAATTGGGGAAGATGATGAATAGTGGAGGAAGATATTTTAGCTTCACTTATATATAATCCCCACACTTAGATTAGGCTAAGCTAGGTTAATTAGGGTTTAAGCTAGCATTAGGGAGGCTTAAGTGTGGTTTGACCCTAGTCAACCCAACCACACTAAAAGCCAAAAAAATTTGACCAAGTCATGGGCCCCACCTTGACCAAGTCAAGTCTCCCAATGACTTTTCGCTCGGTCAAAACCGGGATACGCCTCAGAACTGTGAAATTCTGAAACGTTACCGGAATTCAACAAAATTTTCGTGAGCGGCTTGGAATGGCGCCAGGACACATAATATGCAGTTAGATTTTCAATCGGAGTCCTCAAACTCAGGACGATAGCTAACAGTCCAAAATTTTAGCGGTTCCGATCGAAAAATGAAAAAACCCGAAAAACTGCCAGAATGGTCCAATGGTTACCAAAAGGTTAAAAGTGACACATATATAACAAAGGAAGCTCCAGCTCCACGCCCAACACTGCCCCTGAAAAGAAACAGTATGCGAGAGGTGAGCTACAAGCTCAGTGAGTGGCTGGAAACCAATCACCATACAACAGTTCAATACATAAACAATTTCCTTTTAAGGTAAACATGGGTGGAAACCCATGGATAACAGGGTCACGCAGCGGCGCGACCAACCTCACCTCACCCTCACTCCCTGAGGGAGACTCTTAGGACTTTTGGGGAGAGACCATACCGTTGGTCGAGGAGACCCGGGATTACTAGTCCACACAACACTACTGGATCACCAACCTCACCCTCACCCTCACTCCCGGAGGGAGACTCTTGGGACTTTTGGGGAGAGACCATACCGTTGGTCGAGGAGACCCGGGATTACTTGTCTACGCAACACTACTGGATCATCTACATCGAGATAACTGCCCAACGATGTCTTTAAACATCGATACGAGACCGGACCCAACAACTATGGGAACGGACGAACAACGAATGGGTCACGAGGCGATGTGTCTTCACCTCATCCTCACCCTCACTCCCGGAGGGAGACTCTTGGGACTTTTAGAAGAGACTTAGACTGCTCTACACCCTTGGTCCACCAGTAGCCCTTTCCCCGGGTAGTCACTACCTGGTATACTCCCACGATCAGTACGCTTCTGAACACCTCGGTGGTACCTACGGATGGGAGCCCTCTGTCAGGACAGCTTTTCCAACGCCGGGAAGTTCCTACATCGGATCCAATGAAGGGGAGAACGATTCCACGCTCGCAATATCATTCGTTAACCCTCTCCTGGGTAGCCTCTACCTGGTACACTCCCACGATCAGTACGCTCCCGAACGCATCGGTGGTACCTACGGATGGGAGCCCTCTGTCAGGACAGCTACAACCCGGCCCTCTTCAACACAGACGACATTGGGAGTAAACATTCCATGTTCGCAAAGCGAACCCAATGGAAAAACAACTACTCTCGATAATCACTTGTCGAGATATCGAATACTACTGTACTCCCACACCGTTGCGTCGCTCGGACACAGGGGGGTGTCACGCCCCAACTACCGGCTTAACAATCCGATAAGATAATGAATTCTCCTGAATTCTAAACGAGTGCATCGCTCGGATGCACAGAGCGATTACATCACTAGCGCTCTAACTAATAAGGTACAACCCGACAGCGGGTCATACCCACGCCTATCCCAGATAGGCCTATCAGTTTTTAACATGCGCATATAAATATATCCAGGAGAATTTTATATCTAGCTATGTGCATGAACCATATGCACAACATCTAATAATTATAGGGACACTCCCTAACATGGATTTACATCATAATAAATCATACAACATGCATACATGGTCATTAATCACATAAGCACACAAGGCCTAACTTAAACATGCGTTGGATATCACCAACTTAAAAGAAAGGGTCAAGTGCGATCTCGCGCACTAACAGGTGCATGCCAATATTCCAAACGAACCTGAGTCGAGTAGGAAATCGCATCTACTTACTCAGTTCGTTCAAAGGGAGAGGGCGGGAGAGATCATCATCTCATGAAGCTGGTCATAGCTTTGCCCCATTAGCATGGGCGCAACAACTACACCACGCCCTCGAGTCTTATCGCAAGGGAATATTAGGCAGGTGCCCGTTATTAACCCAGACTTATTCATGCTGGATATTCCAATTAATATGGTGGGAGTATTATTACAATACTACCTAAGGCATGCCATATTCTATACATCAATACACATTACCAAAAATACATGCCCATACTAGAGGGGCTCATGCAACACAATCATTCATACACGAATACAATACATGTATATAAGCCTAGCATGCAAGATATCTACATATTATAGCTTAAGCATGGCCATACTATTTATCTACACAAGTAGTATAGCTAGGGGGCCCCATCAATGCGTGACGCATGACTACGCGCGTTGAGCGCATCCTGAGGGGGGGGGGATTGGATCGAACCACTCACCGATACCCGGATCGCAGCGCGTCCGGTCTACGAGATCTGCAAAACACAACCAATGATCCATAATTAAATTATGGAACCTCCTATCACACATATAAGCTTACTTCATGAAGACCCTAACCCCTGATACTTCCATATTATCACCCAAGACACATGCAACCAACTCCTTGACACTCAACCAAGCAAAACTGCTAAACCTGCTGCAACCAGCCCTACTAATTGGTCTTCACAGCACCCACTACACTTCCACGAATTATGAAATAAATCATGCACATTATATGATATGCTGGGATCATAATCTATGAAGACATTAGAACCTAATTTTGCCTCTAGAAGCCCGAAACAAATCATTTCCCGAAGCAGGTCAATTCCTACGCGAATCTGAATAGGTCATGCAAAACTGGTTCTAACTTACACCACAGATATCATAATGACCCCAAATTTCATATATAACATCTAGACACATATCTGATCAAATCATAAGAAGACATAATCCTAAAAATATGCCTCTAAATACTAGATTCACTGAGATCTTTAAAAGACAGTGAGCTGCCTTACCGAAATAGGGGGAGGGAAATGGGGAGATGTGGGGTTATCGACACACCCACGACCACCTCAACCACCACCACCACTACCACAATATCTTCAGCCTCTCCACCAGCCCTTCTTGGCAGAAAACAGGGGTGCAAGGGCATGAGAAGGGGATTGACAGAAGAGAAACAACAACAACAACAACAACAACAACACATGCTAACCTTTTCTCACCCTTTCTCATTCTTTCTTGAGCTTCTTCTTCATCCTTTCCTCCATTAACAACACACACAATCAAAAAACAGAGAGGGAGAGGGAGACGAGAGTGAGAGAGTGAGAGGTTTCCACAAAAGGGGGGTTTTAAATGGAGAAAAAGTGAGTTGGTGGGGGGGGGGGGGGGGGGGGCAGGGTGGGACAAGACCAAATCGTCCCTGACCCAAAATTCTGGACGTGCCTCACTAGAACAGCCATAACTTCCACGATATAGCTCCGAATTGCACAATTCAAAATCCTTTAGAACGCCAAGATGATTATCTACAACTTTCATGTTTATGCCAAGATCAAATAATCCCTCCAACTATTCCGAAATGAGAGCTAAACATTGAACAGGGCTGCTGCCAGAATTTTTCATCCCCGGGGTATACTTGAAAAAATACTCATAACTTTTACTACATGAATTCAGTTGATCTAATTCAACTTTTGTACGAAAGCTAACTCAAAACTGAGCATCTCATGATAAAATCATATTTAAACCTCTTCATCTTGGATTTTAACAAAATTAAATCCAAATACCAAATTGGAAATGCATAACTTCTAGGAGAAAAATTATGTAGCCAAATTTTCAATCAGAGTGCTCCGAGTCCTGCAGGTGGCTAAAAGCCAAAATTTTAGCGACTCTGATCGAAAAATAAGGCTCCAAATGACACAGGCATAACAATGCTATTTCATAGTCTATAGAACGTTTTAACATGCTTGCATAGTGGGTTTGTATATATAGATATGGTGTATGTTCTAGTACAAGAGATGGTGGTGGGTCTTCATATGCATGAGTATGCGAGTTTTTTGGGGAGGGACGACTTTTGAAATAGATATGCTTTGATGTGATAATGGCATAGAAAGGCAAGTAAGCATGTGTTGATGATCACGGTGGGAGTTTTATAAGCATGCTTTACGGGGATGAATAGGTTTATAAAAAAAGAAAATGTGTTTGTGTGGTTTTAAGGAGGGTAAATTTTGAATAGTCTTCGGTTGTCTTGAGAGATAGGTCATGGTGGGATTTTTTTTGGGTAAGTAGAGGTGTATTTCGTGCTTGACTATTTTCATGCTTTGTTTAATTCGAATATTTTTCTAAGCATGGTTTAGAATGAAAATTTCGTTTAGGATTCTCACCTTTCGGGCGTCTTTTGTTTTGGACTAACACCCTTCTTCTGTTGTTTCAGCGGCCGAATCGCATTCGAGCCTTATGGCACGGGACGTCTTTTGTTTTGGACTAACCCCCCTTCTCCTGGGGGGCCTCTGGTCTGCAGGAGGGGTTGGAACCCCCAAAGGGACCCCAAGGTCTCGCTCAACTGTCCTCGCACGAGACACCAAGTCTGAGTACCTCATGAACGCCTGTGATGTGACATGCACCCTGATGGTGCTAATGAGACCCATCTCGAAACGACGGCATCACGTCTCCTCATCCATCACCAAGGCGGGGGCGAACCGGGAAAGCCTCGTGAAACATGTAGAGTAATCAGCGACTGACATGGAGCCCTGCGTCAGCTGCTCGAACTCTCGCATCACGATCTGGCGTGTCGAAAATGGGAAGTACTCCTCCAGAAAGTAGCTCCAGAATCTGGCCCATAGAAGTCGCCCCACGCCCTCGGGGATGTCCACCGATCGGGTAGCCCACCAGTCGGCGGCGCTACCCTTCAACATGAAGGTGGCCAGGGAGACACGCTGGCGGTCGGTGCAGTGCATGGTCGAGAAGATCTTGTCTATCTCCATCAACCAACGCTCAGGGGCAAGGGGGTCCGTCGACAGGCCATGGAACTCGGGAGGGTGAAGCTTCAGAAAGGCAGTGAGGCCGCTCTGATGCACTCGTGCCGCAGCCTCTAGCTCCACCTCCCTCTCCAGGGGATCCTGACCTCCCTCTACTGGGATCTCCTCAGGGACAGGGGGTACCTCGGGCACCACCCGTGGATCTGCCACCAAGGGGACCTGTGGAACTGCCTCGCGGGCCGCCCGCAGCTCCTGGATCTCTCACGCCTGATCAGCCAATGCCCTAGTCTGGGCCTCCAGTGCCCTAGTCTGAGTCTCCAATAGATCTGTGATACGAGCGTAAGCACGCTCCCATGCAGGAGGCTCCTGCGCTGGTCCTGGCCCAATAGCCGAGGACCCTCCAGTAGACTCCTCGCCTCTGGTAGGTTCGGAAACCTCCAAGGCCCGAGGGGGACCACGTCCACGCATTCCTCTGCGAGGAGGCATATCAGCAACCTAAGAAACAGACACTAGGATCAGAATACTCATATAGAAATCCTAGGACTCATCTCTAAGAAAAACAATTGGCTCTGATACCAACTTTTGTCACGCCCCAGGGCGGCCGTCCCCGATACGTGGCAAATATATATAATATCAGCAATCCATATAGGAGATCAATAAAAGACTATAAACAACATCAAAAATGATAACACAATCAATAATGTAGCTGACATAATATATATACATATAGCGGAAGCTTAAACGACTGAGTCTGTAATTCAAAGACATATTACAGACCAGAATACATAATCAACTATCCTGTGAGAGCCAATATAAACAAAGACATCCATATACAAGTATTGTGCCCAAGCACGGATAACAATACATACAAGCAAAGAAGGGGATGCTGATGGCCTCTCACTCGTAGAACCCAAAACGTGAACGCTGCTCCGCTACTGATGTGATGCCTCGGGGAGCTCCTCCTTCAGATCCGACTCAGTAACAACTAGAGGAAAAGATATGCGAGGGGTGAGCCACACGCTCAGTGAATGGCACAATCTATGCAACACAACTCATATTAACCTTAAAATAATTAAAGTCCCTAAACAAGAGTAACTGTATAAGCTAGTGGGTCGTAGCATCGCCGACCCACCCCACCCTCACCCTTTAGAGGTGACATAGGCCTTTTGGGACAGATTAGACTGCTCCACACCCTTGGTCCACCGGTAGCCCTTTCCCCGGGTAGCCTCTACCTGGTATACTCCCATGGTCGGTACATTCCCGAATGCATCGGTAGTACCTACCGATGGGAGCCCTCTGTCAGGACAGCTTTTCCCAACCCGGTTAGTTCCTACTCGGATCCAACGAAGGGGAGAAAACAACCTACTCTCACGGATACGATCCTCTTGGATCCGTCGACAACGATTACTAACACTACTAGGGTAATGAATTCTCAAGAATTCCTCCAGGGCGCATAACTAAGATGCGGGGAAAACATACATTATAATAACAAGGTTATAATATTTTTTAAGGCATGCTTATACTAACATAATCTCATTTTGATTTAATTAAATTAAACTAAATGGGAAACATGCATAGATCAAGGCTTTTCAAGCATGGGACATGGTGTCTAGGCATGTATGGGCCTCTATACATGATACATGGATGTATATCCCTAGCATACAATGTCTAACATGGCATGGTTACATCATAGCAAAACATGCATTAACATAAGTTTTCATTCACACAAGTTAATATGCAGTTATGGTGCCCCAGGGGAGGGCAATGCACGCCTACGTGCATCGAACGCCTCCCTACTGGGTTGGATTGACCCACTCACCGCAACCCGGGTCGTTGCGTGACCGATCGCCAAGATTTGCAAGACAAGGGCATTCTACCCCCGCACGCGCACGCACCCATACGCACGCACGCCAGCGCCCTAGCACCCTTGGCGCACTGCCGCGCGCACTGCGCGTCCCGCCTGCGCGCACTCGTGTGCACTGCGCGCTCGCACAGCACCCTGCGCGCACGTTTGCGCTCCTGCGCGTACGCGCGCGCGCCTACCAGCGTGCCCGTCTACGTGGGCCGACTCATCTCTGGTGGAGGTTCTGTAGGTTCAGCTCCTTCTTCTTCTCTTACCCTCTTAGGTTTTTGCCCCTGATCGAGCATATCTTTGGGCGAGTAATTCTTCATTTTGTACGAGTACATCTCCCACTTGATGTGCATGGCGTAGATGGTCAAGTTGTGGACTCGTGCTCCGTTGAAGGGTGCCTCACCCGAGACAGATACTACTTCTCCATGATACGGGAGGTGAAAGCATTGGTGCCATGTTGACGAGACAAGCTTCGATACCGTCAAGCCAGGTCCTTCCAACAATTAGGGGATGTAGTGACCTGATGTCCATCACCATGCAAATGACTATGGTGGAGACTGGACCAATTTTTAGAGGAAGTGTCACTAATCCACAGACGCCTCTCCATGTGTTGTCGAAAGCGAAGATGAACTCGTCTGTCGGCTGCAGCTTGTAGGTTCGGTTTTTGATCTTGTTGTAGGCTGAGTAGGTCAGGACATTGGTTTCTGCCCCGGTGTCCACCAAGATGTGTCAAAATTCTCTCCCTCTAAGGCTTGCAGTTATCATGAGGGGCACTGAGCGTACTCCAGCTGGTGCGACCTCGTTAGATAGGAAAGCAATGAGGTGGGACCCATGTTGTTGTTAGCTAAATTCATTGTCACGCCCCAGGGCGGCCGTCCCCGATACGTGGCAAATATATATAATATCAGCAGTCTATACAGGAGATCAATAAAATACTCTAAACAACATCGAAAATGACAACACAGACAATAAGGTAGCTGACATAATATATACAAATAGCGGAAGCTTAAACGACTGAGTCTGTAATTCAAAGACATATTACAGACCCGATACATAATCAACTGTCCTGTGAGAGCCAATATACACAATGACATCCAAATACAAGTGTGTGCCCAAGCACGGATAACAATACATACAACCAAAAAGGGGATGCTAATGGCCTCTCACTCGCAGAACGTGACGCTGCTCCGCTACTGCTGTGGTACCTCGGGGAGCTCCTCCTTCAGATCCGACTCAGATATAACTGGAGGAAAAGAAAATGCGAGGGGTGAGCCACACGCTCATTGAATAGCACAACCCATGCATCACAATTCTTATTAACCTTAAATAATTCATAGTCCCTAAAACGGGAGCAACTACACATTCTAGGGGGTCGTTTCATCGCCAACCCACCCCCCCCCCTCACCCTCACCCTTTACTGGGGGTAACATGGGCCTCTTGGGGCATACTAGACCGCTCTCCACCCCTGGTCCACCCGGTAGCCTCTCCCACACTCCGTAGCCTCCACCTGGTATACTCCCACTATCAGAACTGTCTGACGCATCAGAGGTACCTACGGACGGGAGCCCTCTGTCAGGTCAGCCAACGCCGGGGAGTCCCTACATCGGATCCAACCAAAAGGAGAAGACAGCCTACTCACACGGATACGATCCTCTTTGATCCGTCGACACCGATTTGTAATGCTAATAATGTCATGAATTCTCAAGAATTCCTCCAGGGCGCATAACTAAGATGCGGGGAAACATATATTATAACAACAAGGTTATAATATTCTCTAAGGCATGCTTATAACTATATGCTCTCATTTTGATTTAATTAGATTAAACTAGATGGGAACATACATAGTTCGGGCATGGTGTCTAGGCATGCATAGGCCTCTATACATGATATATGGGTGCATATCCCTAGCATACAAGTCTAATGTGGCATGGATACAACATATTAATCATGCATAGCATAGTTTTACATTTATTACATGTTAATAAACAATTATGGTGCCCCAGGGGAGGGCAATGCACGCCTACGTGCATCGAACGCCTCCCTACTGGGTTGGATTGTCCCACTCACCGAAACCCGGGTCGTTGTGTGACCGTCCGTCAAGATCTGCAAGACATGGGCATTCAATATGGTGAGTAAACTACACAAATACATAAGAAATTTACTAGAAATACCCAATACTCAGACAAACATGCATACGGACCCGCACGCATGCTTGCGGACCCGCACGCATGCGAGCACGCGCGTACGCACGCGAGTCCGAGTGCCCTGACACCCTCTCGAACCCTCGGGCAGCCATACGCATGGCCCCCCGCACGCGCACGCACGAATGTGCACCCTGGAGCACTGCCGCGTCCCTGCCCGCGCACCCAGACGCCCTGCCGCGTGCGCGCGCACGCTCTCGAGCGCCCGCGCGCCCAGCCAGCGCATACCCGCTCACACTGCGCGCCCGGGCAGCACCCTGCGTGCACGCCCACGCGTCTGCGCGTACGCGCACGCTCTCCCAGCGAGCCCGTCTGCACGTGCTAGTGCCTGCCTCCGCGCGCAGAAGCGCGCGCGACCGAGCCCCTTCCACCCCCTCCTCAGCCCACCCACACCCCCTCACACCCATGCATAGCATGCATACCCAAATACACACCCTAAACAAGCATCTAAGCAAGCTAAGGGAGGACGAAGACTTACCCAAGAGAGGAAGAACAAGGGAGGAAGCTCGGGTGCCTTTCGCGCACCAAATCGCCACCACCAAGACCACCACCTCCTCAGCCACTCTCAACCCTAAAAATGGCTGAAACAGGGGGGAGGGGAAGCCATGAGAGGGAGGTAAACAAAGGGGAAAACAAAACAAAGACCATAGAAAGATAGATCACAACCTTACCTATCTTTTTTCCTTCTATGGCTTTCTATTTCTTCTTCTTCTACTAGCTCTAATGGAAGAAACAAAGGGAAGGGAGAGAGAGAGAGATGAAGAGAAGAGGAAAGAAGGGGGACGCCCACAAATAGGGCTTCACACACACACACTCACACACTTGTAACAATTGGTTTTGGTGGCTTGACTTTGAGTCAACCTAACCACACAAAAAAAAAACAATTGACCAAGTCAATGGTCAAACTTGACTTGGTCAAAGTCTTCTTTGACTTGGTCAAGTCCCCCTTTGACATTCCCACTCGGTCAAAACCCGGATACGATTCAGAACTGCCAAATTCTGAAACGTTACCGGAATTCGATGAAATTTTTGTGAGTGGATAATGTGCAATTAGATTTTCAATCGGAGTTCTCAAGCTCATGATGATAGCTAAAAGTCTAAAATTTTAGCGGTTCCGATCGAAAAAAGAAACGTTGAAAAACTGCTAGAAATGTTCCAAAGGTGACCAGAAGGCTAAAAGTGACACATATATAACATTCATAGTCCCTGTCACGCCCCAGGGCGGCCGTCCCCGGGTCGCGGCAAGTGTATACAAGATATCAGCAGTCTAAACAGGGAATCAATAAATCACTCTAAACAACAACTAAAATAACAACAGCACAGATGAAAGCAAGGCTGACATAATATATACACAGATAGCGGAAGCTAAAAGACTGAGTCTGTAATCCAAAAACATACTACAGACTCGATACAAATCAAATGTCCTGTGAGAGCCAATATACACACATACATCCAAATATAATCCAAACTCGGTGCCCAAGCACAAAAATATATACATACAATAACAAGGAAGGATGCTGATGGCCTCAGAAACTCGCGGAACGTAGTGCTACTCCGCTACTGGTGCAGTCGCTCAGGGAGCTCCTCCTTCAAGTCCTCCTCAGTAATCACTGGAAAAATATTATGCGAGGGGTGAGCCACACGCTCAGTGAACAGCACAACACATGCATCACAGTTTATATTAACCACAAATAATCAACAACCACCTCAAAGTGGCTTAACAATATAATCCAGTGATTCGTTACATCGCCGAACCACCATACCCTCACCCTCACCCCTCAATAGGTGACATAGGATATTGGGACTTATAATCATCCATACACATCCATACACCCTCACCCTCACCCCTCAATAGGTGACATAGGATATTGGGACTTATAATCATCCATACACATCCATACACCCTCACCCTCACCCCTCAATAGGTGACATAGGATATTGGGACTGATAATCATCCATACACATCCATACACCCTCACCCTCACCCTTCAATGGGTGACATAGGATATTGGGACTGACTAGGCTGTTAATCGTCCTTGGTCCACCGATAGCCTCTCCTCCACACCGTAGCTTGCTTGGTCTACTCCCACATTCAGCACAGTCCGAGTCCAAGATCAGGAGGTGCCTACTGATGGGAGCCCTCTGTCAGGATAGCCTGTCTAACGTTGAGGAGTCCCTACACGGATCCAACGAAGGGAAGAGAAACAGCCTACCCACACGCATATGATCCACTCAGAATCCGCTGACAACACATCTCTACAACTCTAGTGTCTTGAATTCATCAGAATTCCTCCAGGGCGCATAACCAAGATGCGGGGAACATGCATTAGTATAGACGGGAAAAGAAACCTTGGGAGGGCACCATGAGGTCCCGATATAGGACATCCCGACAACCAAACAAGGAACACAGAGCACCCTAGCCCGTGGCTCAATGTTGACCTAGCAAGGCCCCTTAATATTCCATAAGGCATGCAATAATATTACCAGCTGCATTTAATTTAACAAATTAAACTAATAGGAGCATACAAAGGCCGAGGCTTTCCTAGCATGATAACAAGGTGACAAGATGCATGGCTCTTACACAACCTAAGGGTGCAAGTCCCTAACATACTCAGTCTAGGGTAGCATGCATACTACATATCAATCATGCTTGCATGGATTACATATTAAACAGGTTAATATTAATCTATGGTGCCCCAGGGGAGGACTGTATACGCCCAAGTGCATATAGCGCCTCCCAACTGGGTTGGATTGTCCCACTCACCGGTAATCGGGTCGTCGCGCGACCGTTCGTCAAGATCTGCAAGACAGGGTATCAACTTGGTGAGTAAAATCCACAAATATACCAAAAATACACAAATAAATACCCCACACTCGGGCAAACGTGCATACGGCCCGTACGCACGCTAGCCCGAGCACCCCGGCTCACTCCCGCACCCCCGGCAACCACCCGCACGGCCACCCTCCCCAGGATGCACCGCCGCGCCCCAGCCCGCGCACCTAGGCGCCCTGCCGAGCCCCTGCCCGCACGCCAGGACACGCCGCCGAGCTCCCCGGGTGCACCGCGCACTCGCTGTGCCCTAGCGCAGCAGCCCGCGCGCACCACCACGCGCGTCACCCACTCGACCAGCCCCGGGTGCACCCTGCACGCGCACCCGCCCGCTCGCACCGACTGCTCTCCCCGCCGCGCGCGCACAGCCCGCCTGCGCCTCTGTGCAGCGCTCCGCGCGCACGCTTCCGCATGGTGCCCAGCGCCCAGCGCCCTAGCGCCCACGCCCAGCACACCCGGCGCGCAGCACCCGCGCCCAGCACACCCGCGCCTGCGCCACCCGAGCGCACGCCCGCTCGCACGTCCGCGCGCACGCGCGCGCGCGCCCTGCCACTGCACGCCTGCTGCGCTGCCTGCTGCGCCTGTGCTGCCATCCTGCCCGGGACAGACAACCACCCTGCCCGAGCACCTCTACCACCACCCACCGGCCACCAATGGCCTCCGACCGCCCCCAACCACCACCGACAGCCACCAGCCGCCCTCCACACTCAACCCCACCCTCCTAACATGCATCTAAACATGAAAAAGAAGGAAAGAACCCTTACCCAAGGAAAGGAGAGGAAAGGAAGGGAACCGGAGGCTCTTCGTGCACCGAAACGCCTCCCCAAGGATCTCCACCACCAAGACCTCTTCCTACCTCAAAAGGGGCTGAAAACAGGGGAGAATAGAGGGGGTTAGAGGGGGCCAAACTTGTCGGAACTCGAATCCGAGAACACCGGGGGATAGATCGGGATGGGATCTAACCTTTCTATGTTTTGAGTTTTGAGTTTCAAGAACTCTATGTCACGCCCCAGGGCCGGCCGACCCCGGGACGCAGCAGGTGTATATATGATATCAGTAACAAGAGTTCAATAACATAATCACACAACAGCTAAAATGACACACAGACCAAAGCAGGGCTGACATAATATATACACCAAATGCGGAAGCTAAAAAAACTGAATCTGTAATCAAAACATACTACAGACTCGATACATAATCATATGTCCTGTGAGAGCCAATATATACAAAGACATCCAAATACAACACAAACGCGTGCCCAAGCACGGAAAATAATACATACAAGCACAAGGGATGCTGATAGCCTCTGATACTCGCGGGACGTGGCGCTACTCCGCTACTGATGAAGTCCCTCAGGGAGCTCCTCCTCCAGATCCGACTCAGATGACACTGGAGAAAAATATTATGCGAGGGGTGAGCCACACGCTCAGTGAACAGCACGACCCATGCATCACAATTTATATTAACCAAAACCAGTTATCATTAATCCACCAACACATTACACAAGCCACAAAATGGCAACCACAGCACAAATCCGGGGGTTCGTCACATCGCCGAACCGCCATATCCTCACCCTCACCCTCACCCTCAATAGGTGACCAAGGATATTGGGACTAATTACACAAAACCAGCGGGTCGCTACCGCCACCCGCTACACCCTCACCCTCACCCTCACTGGGTGACCTAGGATATTGGGACTTACAATCCAGTGGGTCGCCACATCGCCGGCCCACCATACCCTCACCCTCACCCTCACCCTCAATAGGTGACCTAGGCTCTTGGGACTGACTAGGCTGTTGGTCACCCTTGGTCCACCGATAGTCTCTCCCCACTCCGTAGGTCGTTTGGCCACTCCCACTTTCAGCACAGTCCTTCTACCAAATCAGGAGGCGCCTACTGATGGGAGCCCCTGCACGGGACGACCTTTCCAACGCCGGGGTAGTCTCTAAAGGATCCAACGAAGGGAACAGAACAGCCTATCCATCGCATATGATCCACTCGGATCCGCAGACAACACATCCTAGCAACTCTAATGTCCTGAATTCCTCAGAATTCCTTCGAGGCGCATAACCAAGATGCGGGGAACATGCATAATAGTTATAACAGGGTTGGAATATTAACGGGGAAAGAATCCTTGGGAGGGCAGCGTGAGGTCCCGATATAGGACATCCTGACAACCAAACAAGGAACACGGAGTACCCTAGCCCGGGTCTCACCGCTGTCCTCGCGAGGCCCCTCCCCTATGATATTCACTAAAACAGACTAATACTCACATGCTCGCATTTTATTTAAATAAATAAACTAAATGGGAACATGCATCGGTCGGGGCTTTCCTAGCATGGAAACATGATAACAGGGTGCATGGTTCTTATACGGGTCCTAAGGGTATAAGTCCCTAGCATACAAATCTAGGGTGGCATGCATACTACAGATTATCATGCTTTCATAGCTTTTCATATTTAAACAGGTTAATATTTACTATGGTGCCCCAGGGGAGGGCGGTACACACCCAAGTGCATGTAACGCCTCCCTACTAGGTTGGATCGTCCCACTCACCGAAGATCGGGTCGTCGCGCGACCGTCCGTCGAGATCTGCAAGACAGGGTAACAACTTGGTGAGTTAAATGCACAAATACATCTAAATACTCAAATAAATACCCAACACTCGGGCAAACGTGCATACGACCCGCACGCACGCTAGCCCGAGCACTCCGGCAACCACCCGCATGGCCACCCGACCGCCTGGGTGCACCGCCGCGCCTCAGCCCACGCACCCCGCGCACCGCGGGGCCCTTGCCCGCCGCCTGGACACGCCGCCGAACCTCCCTGGTGCACCGCGCGCCCCCTGCGCCCCAGCGCAGCCGCCCGAGCACACCCCGCACGCCTCGCGCCGGCCCGCGAGCACCCCGCATGCCCTGCGCGCAGCGTCTCACCCCGCGCACACCCCGAGCGCACCTCCAGCCGCTATCCGCGCGCACTCCGCGCCACCTACCAGCCTCTACCAGCGCGCACCACGCGCGCACTCCGCCCAGCACACCCGGGCGCCCCTGCGCCCAGCGCTTAGCACCCTCGCCCAGCACACCCGGTATCCTCGACCAGCTCCCAGTGCTCAGCGCCCAGCACCCGGGACCCTCACCTAGCGCCCACGCGCACGCCCGCGCAACACGTGCCCAGCGCGCCTGGCAGCACGCGCCCAACGCGTCTGCCAGCCTACCCGCGCTGCTGCCCGCGCTGCCTGCCTGCGCGCATCGCCGAGTGGCCCGAGCACCGTTCGCCTGCACGCCCGGCACTGCTCGCCTGATGCCCGAGCACCTCCTGCCTTGCTCGCCTGCGCGCCCAGCCTGCCAGCCCGGCCTGCCCGCGCGCACAGCCCAGCCATCCTGCCCGAGCTAGCCCTGCCAGTCTACCCTGCACGCCCAGCGCCAACCCGAGCGCACGTCCGCGCGCACGCGCGCGCGCGCCCTGCGCTGCACGACCTGCTGCGCCTGCCTGCGCTGCCTGCTGCCGGGACTGCCAGCCTCCATACCCGAGCACCTCCACCACCCATCCCCGGCCACCAATGGCCTCCGACCACCACCCCACAGCCCTCCGACGGCCACCCACCACCGCCGACCACCACCCAACCTCATTTCCACCCTCCTAACATACATCTAAGCATAAAAAGAGAGAGAAAGAGGGCTTACCAAGGGGAGGAAGGGAGTCCGGTTGCTCTCCGCGCACCGAAACCTCTCCCAAAAGGCTTCCAACGCCCGGATCTTCCTCGGCCCTCGAATGGCCCAAATCAGAGGAGAAGGAGGGGGGATGGAGGGGCAAAACTCGCCGGAATCCCGATTTGAAAGCACCGGGGTGTAGATCGGGACCCGATCTACACTTCCTATGCTTTAGGTTTTGAAGTTTGAGGGCTCTAGGGGGCTCAAAAGAAAAATGGAGAAGGGGAGAGAGAGAGCTCAAGGAGGGAGATGATGAATAGTGCCAAGATATTTTTAGATTCCATTTATATAGCGAGTCACTTAAAATACCCGGATACGCCCCGAAACTGCGAAATTTCAGAAACGTTACCGGAATTCGATGAAATTTTCGTGAGAGGCCTAAAATGGCACCAGGACACCAAATATGCAGTTAGATTTCCAATCGGAGTCCTCTAACTCAGGACGATAGCTAACAGTCCAAAAATTAGCGGTTCCGATCGAAAACCGAAAAAAATGAAAAACTGCCAGAACGCTCCAACGGTTACCAGCAGGTTAAAAGTGACACATATATAACATTCTTCCCCCCTTAGGAAATTTTGTCCTCAAAATATGCAAAAACATCTAGGAGGGGAAAAGATGCGGATACGCGTCACACCTGGCATCCTTGAGCTCCCAAGTGTCCTCGACACCGGAACGGTGCTGCCATCGCACCTCGACCAACTGGACGGTCTTGGTGCAGAGCCTCCTCACGCGGCGGTCCATGATCTCAATCGACTGCTCCACGAATGACTGTCCGGCTCAGAGACGAGCGGCTCGAACGGGATGACGTGAGCAGGATCGTGGACACACCTTTACCCAACTGCGAACCCACCACTCCAAGACGGAGAGGTAAGAATTGGCGCTGAGGTGAGCCTCCGATAAAACTCCAGGAAGCTCTCCTCGCAAGACGGGGACCACTCGAACCGGACATCCTTCCGAGTAAGGCGGTTAAGAGGAACAGCTATCTTCGAGAGTCCCTCGTCAAACCTCCTGCAATAACTCGCCAAACTCGGGAAGCTCCGAATCCTTGCGGGGTTCGACGGCCTACGCCAATTCGACATAGCAAGCGTCTTACCCGGGTCCACAGATATACCTTCACCACAATCACATAGCCCAGAAAGGCCATAAGCTCCATCCAAACTCACACCTGATCCATCACCAGCTGATGCTTCCAGGGCATCCCTTGACTGGGAAAAGAAACCTTGGGAGAGCAGCATGAGGTCCCAATATAGGATACCCCGACAACCAAACAAGGAACACGAAGTACCCTAGCTCGGGTCTCAACGCTGACCTCACGCGGCCCCTTAAACCAGAAAAGGAACACTAAAAGAAGACATCACTATTAAAGAACATTACCAACCTCACCGGATCATCTACATCTAGATAATCACCCACCGATATCCTTCAACATCCATTCTCAAGGCCGGACCCAACATCCGTGGGAACGGTCGAACAACAATTGGGTCACGAGGCGACGCGTCTTTGTCTCATCCACACCCTCACTCCCATCAGGAGACATATTGGGACTTTGGGAGAGATTAGACTGTTCTACACCCCTGGTCCACCGGTAGCCTCTCCTCCACACCGTAGGCCGCCTGGTCCGCTCCCACAATTCAGCACAGTCCGAAACCAAATCAGGAGGTGCCTACTGATGGGAGCCCTCTGTCAGGAAGGCCTCTCTAACGCTGAGGAGTCCCTACTCGGGTCCAACGAAGGGGAGAACGATTCCACGCTCGCGACATCATCCATTAATCCATTTCCGGGTTAGCCCCTACCTGACATACTCCCACGATCAGTACCCCTCCGACTGCATCGGCGGTACCTACGGATGAGAGCCTCCTGCCAGGACGGCTACAACCCGGCCTCTTTAACTCGAACAACCACACTCCTTACCCACTCAACTAGACATCACACACATGCTTAACCGCAATCAACACATATATATTCATAGGGAGCTGGGAAAACAAAACATTACCTCGAACCATGATGCCCGAAGACTGCGCCTCCTCGGCCGAAAGAGCTGCAACTCTGCCCTGAACGAACTGCGGCTGAGGAGCAGGGGCACGCCTCGCCGGCTGCACTGGCTGCCTCCACTGGTCAACTCGACCATCCTGTGGCTGCTGCTGACGTGGAAGCTGCTGCTGCAAGAACTGCGGCTACTGAGGTAGCACTCGGGGTCGGCCAGCATCAGGGCAATTGTATCTGATATGCCCGATGCGCTGACAATGGAAACAGCGCCGCCTCTCCGGCCGCCAGGACTGGATGGGCACTGCCGCAATGGGTGCTGGATCCCACTCTGGCACCGCATCTGCTGGGGGAGAGGCAGCCGCTGACTGATCAAAACGGGGCCTCCTCCTCTTGCGCTGCCCCTGGTCCCGACTCCCGGAAGGACCCTGATCTGCAGAAGGGGTCGGAGCCCTCACCTGGATCCCGAGGTCTCTCTCGACGGTCTTCGCTCGAGACACTAAGTCGGAGAACCTCGTGAATGCGTGGGAGGAGACATGCACCCGAATGGCGCTGCAGAGACCAAGCTCGAAACGGCGGCACCTCGCCTCTTCGTCCATCACCAATCTGGATAGCCTCGTGAAGCGCGTGGAGTAGTCGGCGACAGACATAGAGCCCTGCGTCAACCGCTCAAACTCCTGCATCACGATCTGCCGCGTCGAGAACGGGAAGTACTCCTCCAGGAAATACCTCCGGAATCCTGCCCAAGAAAGCTGCTCCAATCCCTCGGGGATGTCCACCACTCGGGTAGCCCACCAGTCGGCAGCGCTACCCTTCAGCATGAAGGTGGCAAGGGAGACTCGCTGGCGATCGGTGCAAAGCATGGTCGAGAAGATCACCTCCACCTCCATCAACCATCGCTCTGGGGCAAGGGGATCCGCCAACTGGCCATAGAACTCGGGAGGACGGAGCTTTAGGAAGGCTACGAGGCTACTCTGCTGCACCCGCGCTGCAGCCTCCAGCTCCACCTCCCTCGCCAGGGGATCCTGAACTCTCGCAGCTGGAATCGCCACGGAAAATGGGGGTACTTCGGGTACCGCAGGCAGATCCGCCACCAAGGGGACCTGTGGAATTGCATCACGGGCCGCCCTCAGCTCCTGGATCTCCCGCGCCTGCTCTGCCAACACTCTGGTCTGGGCCTCCAGTGCCCTGGTCTGAGTCTCCACTAAATCCGCTAACCGAGCGAACGCACGTTCCCATGCGGGAGGCTCCTGCGCCGATCCTGGCCTCACGGCCGTGGACTCTCCAGTAGCATCCTCGCCTCTAGTAGGTCCGGAAACCTCCAAAGGTCGAGAGGGACCATGTCCGCGCCGTCCTCTGCGAGGAGGCATATCAGCAACCTAAGAAAACCAGACACTAGGATCAGAATACACATACAGCAATCCTAGGACTCATCTCTACGAAAAGAAGACCATTGGCTCTGACAGGACCAGGCTCTGATACCAACTTTTGTCACGCCCCAGGGCCGGCCGACTCCCGGACGCGGCAGGTGTATATATGATATCAGTAACAAGAGTTCAATAACATACTCACACAACAGCTAAAATGACACACAGACAGCAAAAGCAGGGCTGACATGATATACACACCAAAATGCGGAAGCTAAAAGACTGAATCTGTAATCAAAACATACTACAGACTCGATACGTAATCATATGTCCTGTGAGAGCCAATATATACAAAGACATCCAAATACAACACAAACGCGTGCCCAAGCACGGAAAATAATACATACAAGCACAAGGGATGCTGATAGCCTCTGATACTCGCGGGACGTGGCGCTACTCCGCTACTGATGAAGTCCCTCGGGGAGCTCCTCCTCCAGATCCGACTCAGATGACACTGGAGAAAAATATTATGCGAGGGGTGAGCCACACGCTCAGTGAACAGCACGACCCATGCATCACAATTTATATTAACCAAAACCAGTTATCATTAATCCACCAACACATTACACAAGCCACAAAATGGCAACACAGCACAAATCCAGGGGTTCGTCACATCGCCGAACCGCCATATCCTCACCCTCACCCTCACCCTCAATAGGTGACCAAGGATATTGGGACTAATTACACAAAACCAGCGGGTCGCTACCGCCACCCGCTACACCCTCACCCTCACCCTCACTGGGTGACCTAGGATATTGGGACTTACAATCCAGTGGGTCGCCACATCGCCGGCCCACCATACCCTCACCCTCACCCTCAATAGGTGACCTAGGCTCTTGGGACTGACTAGGCTGTTGGTCACCCTTGGTCCACCGATAGTCTCTCCCCACTCCGTAGGTCGTTTGGCCACTCCCACTTTCAGCACAGTCCTTCTACCAAATCAGGAGGCGCCTACTGATGGGAGCCCCTGCACGGGACGACCTTTCCAACGCCGGGGTAGTCTCTAAAGGATCCAACGAAGGGAACAGAACAGCCTATCCATCGCATATGATCCACTCGGATCCGCAGACAACACATCCTAGCAACTCTAATGTCCTGAATTCCTCAGAATTCCTCCAGGGCGCATAACCAAGATGCGGGGAACATGCATAATAGTTATAACAGGGTTGGAATATTAACGGGGAAAGAATCCTTGGGAGGGCAGCGTGAGGTCCCGATATAGGACATCCCGACAACCAAACAAGGAACACGGAGTACCCTAGCCCGGGTCTCACCGCTGTCCTCGCGAGGCCCCTCCCCTATAATATTCACTAAGACAGGCTAATAATCACATGCTCGCATTTTATTTAAATAAATTAAACTAAATAGGAACATGCATCGGTCGGGGCTTTCCTAGCATGGAAACATGATAACAGGGTGCATGGCTCTGATACGGGTCCTAAGGGTATAAGTCCCTAGCATACAAATCTAGGGTGGCATGCATACTACAGATTATCATGCTTACATAGCTTTTCATATTAAACAGGTTAATATCTACTATGGTGCCCCAGGGGAGGACGGTACACGCCCAAGTGCATGTAACGCCTCCCTACTGGGTTGGATCGTCCCACTCACCGAAGATCGGGTCGACGCGCGACCGTCCGTCGAGATCTGCAAGACAGGGTAACAACTTGGTGAGTTAAATGCACAAATACATCTAAATACTCAAATAAATACCCAACACTCGGGCAAACGTGCATACGACCCGCACGCACGCTAGCCCGAGCACTCCGGCAACCACCCGCACGGCCACCCGACCGCCCGGGTGCACCGCCGCGCCTCAGCCCGCGCACCCCGCGCCCGCCGGGCCCCTGCCCGCCGCCCTGGACACGCCGCCGAACCTCCCTGGTGCACCGCGCGCCCCCTGCGCCCCAGCGCAGCCGCCCGAGCACACCCCGCACGCCTCGCGCCGGCCCGCGAGCACCCCGCACGCCCCGCGCGCAGCGTCTCACCCGCGCACACCCCGCGCGCACCTCCAGCCCCTATCCGCGCGCACTCCGCGCGCACCTACCAGCCTCTACCAGCGCGCACCACGCGCGCACCACCGCTCGCACCCACTGCACCCCCACGCTGCGCCCAGCACGCCTCCGCCTCTGCCCTCCTCACCGCGCGCACGCCTGCCTCTGCCCAGCGCCCGCGCGCATGCACCTCTGCGGTGCCCAGCGCCCAGCGCTCAGCACCCTCGCCCAGCACACCCGGTATCCGCGACCAGCTCCCAGCGCTCAGCGCCCAGCACCCGGGACCCTCACCCAGCGCCCACGCGCACGCCCGCGCAACACGTGCCCAGCGCGCCTGGCAGCCCGCGCCCAACGCGTCTGCCAGCCTACCCGCGCTGCTGCCCGCGCTGCCTGCTTGCGCGCATCACCGAGTGGCCCGAGCACCGTTCGCCTGCACGCCCGGCATTGCTCGCCTGATACCCAAGCACCTCCTGCCTTGCTCGCCTGCGCGCCCAGCCTGCCAGCCCGGCCTGCCCGCGCGCACAGCCCAGCCATCCTGCCCGAGCTAGCCTGCCAGTCTACCCTGCACGCCCAGCGCCATCCCGAGCGCACGTCCGCGCGCACGCGCGCGCGTGCCCTGCCGCTGCACGCCCGCTGCGCCTGCCTGGGCGCTGCCTGTGCTGCCTGCTGCCCGGGGCTGCCAGCCTCCATACCCGAGCACCTCCACCACCCATCCCCGGCCACCAATGGCCTCCGACCACCTCCCACAGCCCTCCGACGGCCACCCACCGCCGCCGACCACCACCCAACCTCATTTCCACCCTCCTAACATACATCTAAGCATAAAAAGAGGAGAAAGAGAAGGGGAGGAAGGGGAGTCCGGTTGCTCTCCGCGCACCGACACCTCTCCCAAAAGGCTTCCAACGCCCGGATCTTCCTCGGCCCTCGAATTGGCCCAAATCAGAGGAGAAAGGAGGGGGGATGGAGGGGCAAAACTCACCAGAATCGGGATTTGAAAGCACCGGGACCCGATCTACACTTCCTATGCTTTAGGTTTTAAGCTTTGAGGGCTCTAGGGGGCTCAAAAGTGAGAAATAGAGAGAAGGGGAGAGAGGGAGCTCAAGGAGGAAGAAGATGAATAGTGCCAATCTAATTTTAGATTCCATTTATATAGCGAGTCACTTAAAATACCCGGATACGCCACGAAACTGTGAAATTTCAGAAACGTTACCGGAATTCGACGAAATTTTTGTGAGAGGCCTAAAATGGCACCAGGACACCAAATATGCAGTTAGATTTCCAATCGGAGTCCTCTAACTCAGGACGATAGCTAACAGTCCAAAAATTAGCGGTTCCGATCGAAAACGGAAAAAAACTACCAGAACGCTCCAACGGTTACCAGCAGGTTAAAAGTGACACAAATATAACACTCTAGGTGGCTCAAAACCAAGAAAAGGAGAGAGGGGGAGAGAGAAAATGAGTTGGGGAAGAAGATGAATAGTGGGGGGCAACTTTTAGATCTCACTTAAATAATCCTCACTTAGATTAGGGTTAACCAAGCTTAATTAGGTTTAAGAGAGGTTTTAAGTGGGATTTGACTTAGGTCAACCCAACCACACAAAAAAACAAAAAGGGTTGACCAAGTCATGGGCCCACTTTGACCGAGTCAACTCTCCCAATGACTTCTCGCTCGGTCAAAACCCGGATACGCCACGGAACTGTGAAATTCTGAAACGTACCAGAATTCGATGAAATTTTCATGAGTGGCTTAGAATGGCACCAGGACACATAATATGTAGTTAGATTTTCAATCGGAGTCCTCAAACACAGGACGATAGCTAACAGTCCAAAATTTTAGCGGTTCCGATCAAAAAATGAAAAAACTCAAAAACTGCCAGAATGCTCCAATGGTTACCAGAAGGCTAAAAAGTGACACATATATAACAGTGCCAACTAGTCCTTCGACTGGACATAAACCATTGTGGGGTGATCTGGGTGGATTGTCACCTTCGGATTCAGCTCCTGGATGTACGGCAAACATGAACATATTATGCAATACCTAGTTGTCTTCGTTCTCGTATTGGAGGGGTGCTTCCTTCCAGATGGTCAGTATGTGACCCATGAATGACAGCCGAAGACATTGATGTCTTGGGGAGCAGATGGCCTGGATGCTTTCTAGCCATGGACGCCCTAGCATCAGAGGGTATCTCGTGTTGATGTCAGCTACGAAGCACTCCATCTCGTAAATCAGAAGACCAACAACCAGTTTGAACATCCTGAGACCGTAGATGGTCTTTACGGAATGGTTGAAAGCCTAGATAGTGGAGTGTACTAGTCGAACAAAGGGGCGACCTCGCCTGGGCATTTCGTGGTAGGTAGAACAAGTCATGATATTCATCCCTAATCCTGGATCGATGAAGATGTTATTTAGCGGGATGGCATGGAGTTGCCCGCGAACATGGAGGGCATATACTCGCAGCCTTTAATCAGGAAGGTCTTTGTCGGTGAAGGAGATGGTCATTGGACGGCAGGGACCGTCTACTGTATTAGTGCTTTTGGAGGACCCATTGTCGTCTGGATGTAGATCTTCCGACGTACATTCCCCTTCTTCAGATCCTTCATTCGCTCCTTCAAGAACTTCTTCGAATGGTTCCTCCTCTTCCTCTTCTTCTGGGTTGTCCAATCCGCTTTCATCGGACTCTATGTTGATGTCTTCAAGTAGGATGGGGACTACTTGTTCTTCCTCCCCATACAGTACGGCGAGGTCGTGGTCATCGAGGTTCAGCTGGAACGGCTCATCCTGTCCTTCCTCCTCAGACTCTTCGGATGAACTGCCACCGATAGTATTTTCTGAGCTGCTTGGCTCTTGTGATGGATGTCTCTCCCTCCTAACCATGTTGAAAGCGTGGGCTCTGGAAGTGGAGGCTTGGTCGTGATCTGGCATAGGGTAGTGAATATGCCAAGTGGCTTGTTTGCTTGGGGATTGCCCCGGCTTAGATGACCTTTGATCATGGCCCAATTAAGACGCATGTCATCATTTAAATCATAAAGCATTGTTCTATTGTGTGACCATGTTGTTGATGTTGGCCCCGGGGAGTGAGGGCCTAGCAGCAGGGAGGGAGATACCATTGGTGTCCATCATTACCCTAAAAATCGTCGTTAAGGTTTCGGGGAGGGGCGGGTAAGAGTCTCTCATTCCCATCCGTCTTGGGCCATAGGATGTTGGAGGGGAGACTTCATTGTGTGAGCTTTGTGTAGGCTGCCTAGGGGTTAGGTTTTGCGCTCTTGGGGGAGTGGAATAAGCAAGCCTTGGCTTTGAATTATGGGGCTTTGGACTGGAGGACTTCGGACTACTTGGTTTTGTCGTATCGGCACGGGGGCGGGTACTAATCGAGGAATGAAGTTTTGATTGGCTTGCTGAGGTGGCACATATCCGGATGGACCGGGTGTATACTATCTCAGAGCTGGTCCTTGATCAGGAACTCGCGCTCCGTTCGGGTAGAGTGCTGAAATTTGTGTTATCCCCTCTACCGTGGGGGTGCGCGCCTTTCTCGGTGATTGTCCAACCCTATGACTGATAGGTAGGGACTGGGTTTGGACTGCTGGGGTTGCACAACGGGAAATCCTGTTATGGTGGTCAATGAGAAGCTGGTACGTGGTACAGTCTCCGTACGAAAGACTCGTACGGAGCTCTGGACTCAGGCTTTGCAACATCATGTCAATTTCTTGACATTCTGTTAATTGCAGGCCAGTTCGGTGGACGACGGTGTGCCACCTGGACACGTACTGCTCAAATTCCTCCCTAGGCCTCATTCTTTCTACGGATAGGTCTAAAATAGAGGGGTCCTAATCCTCTAATAACCGTAGCAGCCTAGAAACTTCTCGCTTACAGCCGAGAAGTTTGACAAATGATCTACAGGGAGGGTGGAGAACCATTGCAGTGCTTCTCCTTCCAATGATTTTTGGAAGAGGAATACTAGCAGAGGTTGGTTATCTAGAAACGGTCGGGCGTCTAGATAAAAGGCGGTCAAATGAACGTTTGGGTCTCCATGACCGTTGTACCGGTGAAATTTTGGGATTTTATATCTCTCCGATAGGTGAACTGACAGGATCTGTCACAGGTTGTGCAGAGACATGTGTTTGGGGGCAGAAGGGCCAGTCTCGGAGAGGATTCTCCGGATGGTTTCATCCAACGTTTCTCCCCTGGGAGGGCTGTTTAGTGGTCCCGGGTTGGAGGTGGCCTAGTAAGGGCTCGGGGCAGAAGCGGTTGGGAATATTGGATTCGCGGGGGAAGGTGGGGCAAAGGAAAAGAGGCTTGGACTCGGATTTACCGAGAAGCCGGGTGTTGGTAGTGTATTGGGGGTGGGGCAAGCCTTGGGGGTCTTAATAGGAGTTTCCTGCTTCAAGGTCTTGGCCTGGTGATAGTCGGTGAGGTCATTGAACATGTCCTCGACCGACTGGTATCCTAGGGTAGCCATCCTCTCCTCTAGGTGGCTGAGGAATTGGGCGGTTTGGTCTCCCTAGTTGTCTTTCTCCTCTACTATTTTCTCCTGGGTATAGGCCTCCATGGTGTGAATATGGAAAAGCCTAGGTGTAAATGAATGCAAAGTTAAAGCGTTAAATAAAGCGGTAAAGGGGTGCACAACTGTGTGCGGCTTAAAAAAGTAAAGGGGTGCGCAGGTGTGTGTGTCACGCCCCAGGGCGGCCGTCTCTGAGACGTGGCAATAATAAAATATCAGCTATCAATACTTGAGGTCAATAAAGATTCAAACAACAATACACAAGGTGGCAAAGCAAGATAATCATAACTGACTGAAAAGCGGAAGCATAATATATAAACAATGTCTGTAAATCAAAAATATTATTACAGACTCGAATACACAATCACTGTCCTGCGAGAGCCAAGTCTAGACCAAAGAAAATACAACCTGTGCCACATGCACGATTTACAAAACATAAAATGACTCTAGGAATGCTGACAGCCTCGCTCTCGCCACCCGCCAGAAGAACGCTCCACGCCCATAAGACCACGCCACAGGAAAGCTCCAACTCCACGCCCAACACTGCCCCTTAAAAGAAACAGTATGCGAGGGGTGAGCTACAAGCTCAGTGAGTGGCTGAAAATCAATCACCATACTACAGTTCAATACATAATCAATTCCCTTTTTCAAGGAAAAACATGGGTAGAAACCCAATGGATAATGGGCACACGCGGCGGCGCGACCAACCTCACCCTCACCCTCACTCCCGGAGGGAGACTCTTGGGACTTTTGGGGAGAGACCATACCGTCGGTCGAAGAGACCCGGAATTACTGGTCTACACAACACTACTGGATCATCTATATCTAGATAATTGCTCAAACGATGCCTTTAAACATCGATACAAGACCGGACCCAACAACTATGGGAACGGTCGAACAACGAATGGGTCACGCGGCGATATTCTTCACCTCATCCTCACCCTCACCCTTTAGGGGTGACATAGGACTTTTGGAAGAGATTTAGACTGCTCTACACCCTTGGTCCACCGGTAGCCTCTCCCTCACTCCATAGCCTCTACCTGGTATACTCCCACGATCAGCACCCTCCGACGCATCGGAGGTACCTACAGATGGGAGCCCTCTGTCAGGACAGCTTTCCAACGCCGGGGAGTCCCTACTCGGATCCAACGAAGGGGAGAACGATTCCCACACTCGCAACATCATTCGTTAACCCTCTCCTGGGTAGTATCTACAACCCGATCTCCTCAACTCACCGCTCTACACCCTTGGTCTGCCGGTAGCCCTTTCCCCGGGTAGCCTCTACCTGGTATACTCCCACGATCAGTACTCTTCCGAATGCATCGGTGGTACCTACGGATGAGAGCCCTCTGTCAGGACAGCTAAACCCGAGAAGTTCCTACATCGGATCCAACGAAGGGGAGAACGATCCCATGTTCGCAAAGCGAACCCAATGGAAAACAACTACTCTCGATACTCACTTATCGAGATATCAAAACACAGGCATAACAACAATCTATGCAACACACTCATATTAACCTCAAAATAATTAAAGTCCCTAAACGGGAGTAACTACACAAACTAGTGGGTCGTAACATCGTCGACCCACCTCACCCTCACCCTCACCCTTTAAGGGGTGACATGGGCCTTTTGGGACAGACTAGACTGCTCTCCACCCTTGGTCCACCGGTAGCCTCTCCCACACTCCGTAGCCTCTACCTGATATACTCCCACGATCAGCACCCTCCGACGCATCGGCGGTACCTACAGATGCAAGCCCTCTGTCAGGACAGCTTTCCCGTCGGGGAGTCCCTACTTGGATCCAACGAAGGGGAGAAAACGGCCTACTCACACGGATACGATCCTCTTGGATCCGTCGACAACGATTTCTAACACTACTAATGTCATGAATTCTCAAGAATTCCTCCAGGGCGCATAACTAAGATGCGGGGAAACATATTATAACAACAAGGTTATAATATTCTCTAAGGCATGCTTATACCAATATAATCTCATTGGATTTAAATAAATTAAACTAAATGGGAAACATGCAAAGATCAAGGCTTTTCAAGCATGGGACATGGTGTCTAGGCATGTATGGGCCTCTATGCATGAATCATGGGTGTATATCCCTAGCATATAATGTCTAACAAGGCATGGTTATATCATAGCAAACATGCATTAACATGGTATCTACATATTATACCTAGGGTGGCCCATCGATGCGCGACGCGCGTCTACGCGGGTCGAGCGCATCCCTAGAGAGGGGGGGGATTGGAATCGAACCTCTCACCTTACAACCCAGGACCTCGCGCATCCCATCCCACGAGTTCTGCAAGGTAGGGGAATCCAATTTGGTGAGTAACAACACAATTTACACATAGAAATTTACTAGAAATACCAAATACTCGGGCAAGCATGCATACGGACTCGCACGCATGCGAGCACGCACGTACGCGCGCGAGTCCGACTGCCTCGACATCTACCCGAACCCTCAGGCAGCCACACGCATGGCCCCACGCACGCGCACGCACGCAAACGCACGCACGCACGCGCCCCAGCACCCATGGCGCACTGCCGCGCGCCTGCCCGAGTGCCCAAACGCGCTAAAGCGGGTCTGGCACACGCTCGCGCGCTCCTGCGCGCACTGCACATCCAGCCCACGCGCCCTCACGCACACTGCACGCCCGTGCAGAACCCCGCGCATGCCCCAGCACGCGCACGCACACGCGCGGGCACTGGCCCCCAGCCCCGCGCCTAGGCGCATGCCCAGGCGCACTGCCTCGGGCGCGCGCACCCCCTCTCGCGCCCGCACCCGCGCGCTGGCGCGCACGCACCCGCGCTCGTGTGCGCGCCCGCCTGCGCTTGCCAGCGCGCCCCTGCACGCGCAGACAACTCCCAACGCGCGCCCAGCCAACCCTATCCTTCTTTTAACCCTCCTCAACCCCTCACACACACCCTACCTCCTATTCATAGCATGCATGAACACCCTAACCATCCCAACAGCCCTAAAAATTAAAAAAAAAAAAAAGGGGAAGGGGACTTACCAAAAGAGGGAAACGGAAAGGGGGAGATGCGGGGCTCTCGACGCGCCCACGGCCACCTCTACCACCACCACCACCTCTTCAGCCTCTCCTCAGCCTCCTTCTTGGCTGAAAATCAGGGGGGAAGGATCATGAAAAGGGAGCTTGAGAGAGGAGAATCAACAACACCACACATGCACAAACCCTTCTCTTCTTCCTTCACCTTCTCCTTCTCTTCTCTTTGGGGAATAAACACAAACACTTGGGGGGCTTTGAAAGAGAGAAAGAAAGCCCAAGAAAATGTTGACGTGGGAGTGGGAGAGAGATAGGAAGAGATATTTTGGGGCACATAAATATCTAAAGAGGGATGGAAATGACCATTTCATCCCTGACTTAGAAATTCTGTACATGCTTCACTAGAACAGCCATAACTTCCTCAATATAGCTCCGAATTGCACAATTCTAATTCTGTTGGAAAGCCAAGACGATTATCTACAACTTTCATGTTTATGCCAAGATCAAATAATCTCTCCAGCTATTCCGAAATTAGAGCTAAACATAGAACAGGGCTGCTGCCAGAATTTTTCATCCCCGGGGTATACTTGGTAAAATACCCATAACTTTTACTACAGGAATCCAGTTGATCTGATTCCACTTTTGTATGAAAGCTAACTCAAAACTGGACATCTCATAATAAAATCATATTTAAACCTCTTCATCTTGGATTTTAACAAAATCAAATCCAAATACCAAATTGGAAATACATAACTTCTAGGAGAAAAAAAATTATGTAACCAAATTTTCAATTACTGCGCTCCAAATGACACAGGCACAATATTCTTCCCCCCTTAGGAAATTTAGTCATCGAAATTTAAGGAAACCCAAAAGGGAAGACCGAATATAACAAGTATCACGCATAGACCTTTTGCTCCCAAGTTGTCACGCCCCAGGGCGGCCGTCCCCGGGACGCGGCAAGGGTATATATGATATCAGCAGTCTATACAAGAGGTCAATAATATACTCAAACAATATCAACAATGGCAACACAGACAACAAAGGCACTGACATGATATATACACAAATAGCGGAAGCTAAAAGACTAAGTCTGTAATTCAAAGACATATTACAGACTCGATACATAATCAACTGTCCTGTGAGAGCCAATATATACAACGACATCCACATATAATACAAACGTGTGCCGAAGCACAGAATACAATACATACAATCAAAGGGGGGGATGCTGAATGGCCTCTCACACTCAGAGCGTGACGCTGCTCCGCTACTGCTGACGTGCCTTGGGGAGCTCCTCCTGCGGATCCGACTCAGATATCACTGGAGAAAAATATATGCGAGGGGTGAGCCACACGCTCAGTGAATAGCACAACGCATGCATCACAATTCATATTAACCTCAAATCATTCATAGCCTCTAAGTGGCAACAACTACACAAACCAGTGGGTCGCTCATCGCCAACCCACTATACCCTCACCCTCACCCTCAAACTGGTGACATGGTCTTTTGGGACTGACTAGGCTGTTAATCACCCTTGGTCCACCGATAGTCCCTCCTCCACTCCGTAGCTCGCCTGGTCTACTCCCATGATTCAACACAGCCAGAAACCAAATCAGGAGGTGCCTACTAATGGGAGCCCTCTGTTAGGACGGCCTGTCTAACGCTGAGGAGTCCCTACACGGATCCAACGAAGGGAAGAGAAACAGCCTACCCACACGGATACGATCCACTTGGATCCGCCGACACCGATCTCAACTCTACAATTGTTATATATCTGTCACTTTTTGCCTTCTGGTAACCATTGGAGCATTTTGGCAGTTTTTGAGTTTTTTTCGTTTTTCGATCGGAACCGCAAAATTTTGGACTGTTAGCTATCGTCCTGTGTTTGAGGACTCCGATTGAAAATCTAACTGCATATTATGTGTCCTGTTGCCATTCCAAGCCACTCACAAAAATTTCATCGAATTCCGGTAACGTTTCAGAATTTCACAGTTCCGGGGCGTATACGGGTTTTGACCGAGCGAGAAGTCATTGGGAGAGTTGACTCGGTCAAAGTGGGCCCATGACTTGGTCAACCTCTTTTGTTTTTTTGTGTGGTTGAGTTGACCTAAGTCAAAACTCACTTAAACCTAATTAATCAAGCCTTAACCCTAGTTAACCCTAATTAAAGGGGTGTTGACTTATTTAAGTGAGTAGGAAAAGCTGCCCTTCACTATTCATCTTCTCCTCCAAGTGATTTTCTCTCTCCCCCTCTCTCCTTTTCTTGATTTTGAGCTAGTTAGAGAGCTTGAAATAAAAACACAAAGAATAGAAAGGTTAGATCCCATCCCGATCTATCTACCAGTGGTTTCGGATTCAAGTTCTGACGTGTTTAGCCCCTTCTCACCCCCTCTTTTCTCCCTGATTTCAGCCAATTCAAGGGCTGAGGAAGAGCTTGGTGGTGGAGGTCTTTGGGGAGGTGTTTCAGTGCACGAAGAGCCCCCGGCCTCCCCTTCCTTCCTTTCCTTCCTTGGGTAAGGTTTCTTTCCTTCTTTTCCATGTTTAGATGCATGTTAGGGGGTGTTTTTGTGTGTGTGGTCGAGGTTGGTGGCTGTGGGTGGTGGTTAGGGGCGGTCGGAGGCCACTGGTGGCCGGTGAGTGGTGGTAGGGGGCTCGGGCAGGGTGGTTGGCTGTCTCTAGCAGGATGGCAGCACAGGCGCAGCAGGCAGTGCAGCAGGCAGCGCAGCAGGCGGAGCAGTTGGCAGGGCGCGCGCGCGGGTGTGCGCCTGGGTGGAGCTGGAGGGCGTGCTGGGCGCGTGTGCTGGGCGCTGTTCGCGGGTGCTGGGCGCTGGGGCGCTGGGCGCTGGGGCACAGGGTGCTGGGCACCGTGTGGGAGGCAGTGCAGCAGGATGGCAGCACAGGCGCGTGTGCTGGGCGCGTGGGCTGGGCGCTGGTCGCGGGTGCTGAGCACTGGGGCACTGGGCGCTGGGGCGCTAGGCGCTGGGGCACAGGGGCAGGATGGCAGCACAGGCGCAGCAGGCAGTGTAGCAGGCAGCGCAGCAGGCGGAGCAGTTGGCAGGGCGCGCGCGCGGGTGTGCGCCTGGGTGGAGCTGGAGGGCGTGCTGGGCGCGTGTGCTGGGCGCTGGGGCACAGGGCGCTGGGCACCGTGCGGCAGCGTGCGCACGGAGCGCTCCGCAGAGGCGCAGGCGGGCTTTGCGCGCGCGGTGGGCGAGCCGGTGGTGCGCGCGGGGCGAGGCGCTGGGCGAGGGAGTGCGGTGTGCGCGCAGGCTGCTGCGCTGGGGCGCAGTGAGCGCGCGGTGCACCTGGGGAGCTCGGCGGCGTGTCCTTGCGTGCGGGCAGGGGCTCGGCAGGGCACCTGGGTGCGCGGGTTGGGGCGCGACGGTGCATCCGGGGGCGGGTGGCCGTTCGGGTGGTTGCCGAGGGTTCGGGAGTGAGTCGGGGTGCTCGGGCTCGCTCACGTACAGGCCGTATGTGCGTTTGTCCGAGTGTTGGGTATTTTTAGCGTATTTTTGTGTATTTTTGTGGTATTTTGTGTATTTTACTCACCAAGTGGATTACCCTGTCTTGCAGATCTTGACGGACGGTCGCGCGACGACCCGGTTATCGGTGAGTGGGACAACCCAACCCAGTTGGGAGGCGCTATATGCACTTGGGCGTATACCGTCCTCCCCTGGGGCACATAGTTAATATTAACTAATTAATATGTAATCTGTGCGAGCATGATTAGTGTGTAGAATGCATGCCACCCTAGACTTTGTATGTTAGGGACTTGCACCCTTAGGATATGCGTAAGAGCCGTGCATCCTGTCACCTTGTTATCATGCTAGGAAAGCCTCGACCTATGCATGCGACCTATTAGTTTGATTTATTTAATTAAATGCAAGCCTATGATATTGTTAGCATGCCTTAGGGATTACAAGGGGGCCTTACGAGGTAAACATTGAGACCCGGGCTAGGGTACTCCGTGTTCCTTGTTTGGTTGGCGGGATGTCCTATATCGGGACCTCAGGTTGCCCTCCCAAGGTTTCTTTTCCCTATCATTATTTTATATGATTCCCCGCATCGTGGTTATGCGCGCTGGAGGAATTCTGAAGAATTCAAGACATTAGAGTTGTTGAGATGTGTTGTCGGCGGATCCGAGTGGATCATATGCGCATGGATAGGCTATTCTGTTCCCTTCGTTGGATCCGGGTAGAGACTGCCCCGGCGTTAGAAAGGCTGTCCCGTGCAGGGGCTCCCATCAGTAGGCACCTCCTGATTTGGGACAGACTGTGCTGAATGTGGGGATGGCCAAACGGCCTACGGAGTGGGGAGAGACTATCGGTGGACCAACGGTGACCAACAGCCTAGTCAATCCCAATAGCCTATGTCACCTGTTGAGGGGTGAGGATGAGGGTGTGGTGGGCTGGCGATGTGGCGACCCACTGGATTGTGTAAGGATGATTATCAGCCTACTAAGTCCCAATATCCTTTGTCACCTATTGAGGGGTGAGGGTGAGGGTGAGGGAGTGGTGGTTCGGCGATGTAACGAACCCCCGGATTTGTGTTGATTATGCCACTTTGAGGCTTTTACTGATTAATTGTGGTTAATATAAATTGTGATGCATGGGTTGTGCTATTCACTGAGCGTGTGGCTCACCCCTTGCATAATTATTTTCTCCAGTGATTACCGAGGCGGACTTGAAGGAGGAGCTCCCCGAGAGACTGCACCAGTAGCGGAGTAGCGCCACGTCCCTCGAGTTTTTGAGGCCATCAGCATCCTTCTTGATTGTTTGTATATATTTCTGTGCTTGGGCACCTAGTTGGATTGTATTTGGATGGTTATGTATATATTGGCTCTCACAGGACATATGATTATGTATCAAGTCTGTACTGTGTTGTTGATTTACAGATTCAGCCTTTTTAGCTTCCGCTATCTGTGTATACATCATGTCAGCCTCCTTGTTGTTTGTGTTGTCTTTTTAGTTGTTGTTTATGACATGTTATTGATCTCCTGTATTGACTGGTGATATCATGTATACGCTTGCCGCGTCCCGAGGACGGCCGCCCTGGGGCGTGACAACAATGTCATGAATTCTTCAGAATTCCTCTAGGGCGCATAACTAAGATGCGGGGAAGCATATATTATAACCACAGGGTTATAATATTCTCTAAGACATGCTAATTACAAAACTCACATTTGATTTAAATAAATTAAACTAAATGGGACGCATGCGTAGGTCGAGGCTTCCCTAGCATGAAAACATGGTATCAAGATGCTTGGGCCTTTACACATATCGTAAGGGTGCATATCCCTAACATGCAAGGCCTAGGGTGGCATGGATACTACATAATAATCATGCATGCATAGTTTACAATTAACAATAGCTAATATGCAACTATGGTGCCCCAGGGGAGGGCAATGCACGCCTACATGCATCGAACGCCTCCCAACTGGGTTGGATTCTCCCACTTACCAATACCCGAGTCGTCGCGTGACCGCTCGTCAAGATCTGCAAGACATGGGAAATCAAAATGGTGAGTAAAATACACAAATACGCATGAAATACGATAGAAATACCCCACACTCGGACAAGCATGCATACGGCCCGTACGCACGCGAGTTCGAGTGCCCCGACACACTCCGCACCCCCGCGCAGCCATGCGCACGGCCACCCGCACGCACACGCACGGGTGCGCGCACCCCCGTGCCCCAGCCTGAGCACCCAGGCGCGATGCCGCTCCTTTGTCCGCACGCGTCCAGCCCCGGGTGCACCCGCGCGCACTGCGCCCCAACGCAGCACAAGCTCGCACACCCGCACGCACTGCGCCCCAACGCAGTACCCCCGCGCGCACTGTGCCCCCTGCGCAGCACCCGCTGGCACGCCCGCGCGTACAGCCCGCGCGTATGCGCGCACGTCCGCCAGCGCGCTCGGCTGCGCGCCTACGCCTACCTGCGCTTACCTGCGCCCGTAGGATCGCGCGCACGCGCGCGGATGACCCCGCATGCGCAACCGAGCCACTCCGACACCCCCAACAGCCACCAATAGCCCCCCTCCAACCCCCCAACCACCATGCATGCCATGCATACCCATATGCAACCCTAAACAAGCATCTACACAAGAAAAAGGAAGGAAGAAAGCTCACCCAAAGAGAGGAAGGGAAGGAGGGATCTTCGGGTGCTCTTCGCGCACCGATTTGCCACCACCAAGCCCTCTTCTCAGCCTAAAAGGGGCTTAAAACAGAGGAGAAAAGGAGGTAAGAGAGGAGGTTACATAAGGGGGAATGAAGATCCAAGACCATAGGAAGATAGATCGGGTCCTCACCTTCCTTTTCTCCTTCTAGGGTTTCTTCTTTCAAGCACCCTAGCTAGATCAAATAGTGGATTTAAAGAGAAGATGAGAGAGCTTGAGAGAGATGGAGAAGAAGATGAATAGGGAGGGCACAAGTGTGGGCGTGGACTTCACTTAAAGCCACACACACACACCACACACACACACACATACCACTCACACTCACTTAATTAGGTTTAGCTAGGTTTAGTTAGGTTTAAGTGAGCTTTGACCTTAGTCAACCCAACCACACTAGAAAACAAACCCAATTGACCAAGTCAAGGGTCAACATTGACCAAGTCAAGTCTCCCAATGACTTTTCGCTTGGTCAAAACCCGGATACGATTCGGAACTGTGAAATTCTGAAACGTTATCGGAATTCGATGAAATTTTCGTGAGTGGCTTGGAATGGCACCAGGACACATAATATGCAGTTAGATTTTCAATCGGAGTTCTCAAGCTCATGATGATAGCTAAAAGTCTAAAATTTTAGCGGTTTCGATCGAAAAAAGAAAAAGTTGAAAAACTGCCAGAATGCTCCAATGGTGACCAGAAGGATAAAAGTGACACATATATAACACAAGTGGTCTTTGCACCGGACTGGCGCTACCAACACACTATAATCAAAGGAACGGTCTTAGCATGGAGCCTCTCCTCATGCTGGTCTCTGACCTCGATCAACTGCTCCATAAACGACAAATCCAGCTCGAGAATGAGACAGTCGAACTGAATGACTGAGCAGGATCGTGGACATAACGCCTCGGTCATGAGACAAGGACGACGTCGTGGGCATGAGCCAGCTGTGGGGGAAAGGCTACATGACAAGCCACCTCCCCAATCCACTCAATGACGAAAAATAGTCCCATTGAAGAGCCAACTCAGCTTGCCGCAAACATCGAAACAGAGGGTGCCCTTAAACCAGGACACCTTCACGAAAACATGGTCGCCAAACCCAAAGGTAAGCTCCTGGCGACGATGACCTGCGTAGCCCTTCTGTCGGTTTTGGGAGGTGCAGATGCACACACGAACCAACCTGGCCACCGCAAGGTCAAACAACTAACTTATGGCCCCTCCAACTGGCGCTCCTCAACCGTCCCAACACAAGGGAGGTATAAAACTGCGCCTGTAGAGTGCCTTTCACAGATCCATCTGGGTGCTCGAATGGCAGTCGTCTTGCAGGCATACCCCAACAAACAGGCGGTGCCTCACCCAACTGCCCTCATCATCGAGCACGCAGGCACTTAGCATGTCCTCCAAGGTCTGAATCGTCTTCTTTGCCCGGCTGTCCATCGGCGATGAAACGCTATACTTAAATGGAGGCTCGCGCCAAAAGCCTGCCAAGGCTGCGCCACAACCTCAAAGTAACCCTCGCGTCTCAACCAAAAATAGCGCCGACCGGAGTGCCACGAAGACGAACAATCGCGAAGGTGAAAACCCACGTCGAGAGACTCAATCAGTCGGACAGGGAGGGAAGCACGGATTTAGTCAGTCGGTCAACGATCACCTAGACGGCGTCGTGACCCGAACGTGACATTAGCGGGTCCGCAACAATCCCTGATAACCCACTCCCACGTCCACTGAGGAATCTCCATGGACTGACGCTTTCCACTCAATGATGATTCTCAAACTTTTCCTGAGGGCATGCAAACCTGGGGAAACAAGGTCACTGTTAGATATTCAAAAGAACATATTTTTATATGCTTTTAAGAGTTGTTTTGGAACATTTTCCTATGTAATTATTCATATATACATGCATATTAGGGAAGTTTCTATTCTTTATATTCAAAGCATATTTTGCACAAATTGACAATATTTATACAATTAATATGCATTATCATATTTTTCATATAGAGCCATATTTTAAAATTCAGAAATCTAAATTTGGCAGTATTTAAATTTGGCAGGTTATAAATTGGAGAAGGAATTAGCATTCAAAGCTTCATCAAAACTTCTAAAAATGATCCACCAAATCAATAAAATCTTCAATCAAATCAGCTTTGACATCTCCAACAAATCAACAAGATCTCTAACAGATTTTGCAATTATATCTCCAACATATTTTGTAAATCAGCATTAACAACTCAAGCAAATCAGCATTTACAACTAATTCAACCCTCAAAACCCCTATAAAAAGGCATTCAGCCAAGGAGGCATCTCTGCATTCAGCCAAGGAGAGATCTCTGCATTCAGCCAGAAGGAATTCTTTTTCAGTTTTTGTTATTTCTTTTCTGTTTTTAGTTTTTGTTTTTATTTCTTTAGTATTAGAGACAGATTCTCGTGTTTTCAATAAAGTATATTATTATTTTATGGAATATTTTTATTTTTATTCTAGAATTTCATCAACCATGGTAGGCTAGAAAATCCTTCCATCAAGGAGAGGATTCCACCCCATGAGATTGAGTGATTGATTATTTTCTTTGTGCATTGATGTTTTCTGATTTGTTCTTCATGTTTATATAGTTTCTTCGACTCAGATTTCTTTTGATTATGGGTATTTTTAGATCTTCCGTCGTTCTACTTAGATGGGATACGGTTGATGCTTTATAAACCCTATTTTTAAATCGAGTAGAAGTGAACTGCCTTTGAAATATTTTGTTTTCATTGAATGCAAAAGAAAGAATTATCACGATATTCGTGGGGTGGATTTCCAATCCTTGATGGTCTTTTTTTATACATTAATTTCAACCTAAGCTTTTCAAATAGTTTTCTTAAATCAATAATTTGTTTTTAAACCTTTTTGTCAAATATTGATAATCTTTTACTTTTATCTGTTTACTTCAATAGCTTCCCTGTGGATTCGACCCCTTGCTACCACTTTCTACCTAGGTAAGGGTTTTATATTTTTGTTGGCAAAGACGAGATTTTAACGACAATCAAAGCCACAATCAAAGCCACCAACAAATTCGGCCAGCAACCATCAATATGCTTCCCAAATTCCATGGGTTCGAGAGTGAGCAACCCTATATCCATCTAAACAAATTCTTGACAATTTGTCAAACATTCAAAAATCAGAACCTAGATGAGGAAGGTGTCAAATTGAGGTTGTTCCCCATGACTTTGGAAGATCATGCAGCTGCATGGCTGTATTCCCTCTCCACCAATTCAATTTCAACATGGGAACAACTCTCTAAAAAATTCATGACAAAATTTTATCCTATGGCAAAAACTGAGAAAATCAAAGATGCCATTAGAACTTTTAGGGGGAGAGCTGAAGATGAATTTTCTCAAATTTGGGAAAAATTTCATGATTTGTTAATCAAATGCCCACACCATGGGCTTGACAAAGCCCAACTAGTTCACTTCTATAAGGGACTACCTCACACACATAGGAACATGATTGAGTCCATGCACAAGGGTAAGTTCATGGATCAGACCCCTGATGAAGCCTATGAGTTCCTTGTAGATTTAGCTGAGAATGCCCAGAATTGGAGTAGCTATGACAATGAAGTTGATGATAGAGGATCTAGAAAGTCAGGTATTTATGAAATAAAAGCAGATCCAGATCTTAAATATGTCATGACCAACTTAGTGGATGGGGTGAACAAATTGAGCAAGAAGTTCGATACTTTTGCGATAACAACAAATCGGAACTCACAGAGAGATCCAAACCCCATAATGAATGTGGAACATGAGCCACACAACATATGTCTCATTTGTGATAGTTCAGAGCATCTAGTGGAGTGTTGCCCTAGTTTGCCCACCATCAAGGCTGAGCAGGCAAATTCGATTAATTCATATAATGCCTTCAAAAAGCCCACTCCCAATTCTTTTGGCCCAGTATACCATCCTGATAATAGGTTTCATCCAAACTTCTCTTATAGGCAGAATGAACCTATCCAATATCAAGGTGGTCCACCAGGGTATCAAAGAAATTTTTCTAGGCCAAGCTCGTCACAAGCTCCTCAGTTGAACCAACCTTTGGTTCCACCTCCTCCTCCTTATGTTGCTCCACTCCTCAACAACCCTCACATCTGGAAGCCATGATGGCTAACATGATGAAGCAACAACAAGAATTCATCCATCAGCAGCAGCAAACCAATTTGTCACAAACCCAGACTAATCAAATCCATGCACAAGCAATTGCAAAACTTGAAGTTAGTCTAAGCCAAATAGCCAGTTCTCTAGTAGATAGGAAGAAGGGTGAATTACCTAGTCAGCCAGTGCCTAATCCTAGTAGGCAACAGAGTCAAGGCCCAATAGGGCAATATCAGGTTAACTCTAATGAAAACTCATCCCATGAAGTCCAGGCCATTACCACCTTAACATGGCAGGCGAGTGGACAAAAGGTCCAACTCCCCAAGGAAAAAAGTGAAGAAATCGCGGTCCATAAGACTGCTGACCAGGAAGAAGGTCAGGAGACCCAAGAGAAGGGAAATGAAACCCAGGAAATAGCACCAAAGCCAGTAGATGTCTACAAACCCAAAGCTCCTTATCCTCTTAGATTGCAAGAACCCAAGAAAAGTTCTCATTTTGATGATATCATGGAAGTATTCAAAAATGTTCAGATCAATATACCTTTCTTAGATGCCATCAAACAGATTCCCTCCTATACAAAATTCCTGAAAGATCTCACCACGGTGAAAAGGAGAACCAGTGTTCCTAGGCACGCTGTGATGGCTGCACAAGCCTCATCTTTCATTCAACAGCAAATTGCCCCTAAATATAAGGACCCTGGTTGCCCCACAATTGCGATCAAAGTAGGAGAGACTATCATCCAAAGAGCCCTCCTAGATTTAGGAGCCAGTGTGAATTTGCTACCCTATTCTGTGTACAAGGAGTTAGGTTTGGGGGAGTTAAAACCCACAGCCATTACCCTTTCATTAGCAGATAGAACTGTGAAATATCCAAAGGGAATTGTGGAGGATGTGATTGTCAAGGTGAAAGAATTCTATTATCCTGTGGATTTTGTAGTCTTAGAAACTGAACCAGTGAAAAACCCAGGCAGCCATATCCCTGTGATCCTAGGCAGACCATTTTTAGCCACATCAGATGCTGTTATTAGATGTCGAAATGGTATAATGACTCTAGCCTTTGGAAACATGACTGTCCAACTCAATGTTTTCCATAGTAGCAACCAATCACCTAATATGGATGATCTTGAGGAAGTTTGCATGATTGAGGAAATGATTAGCAACTCTTTTGAAGAATCGAGTTATTCTGACCCATTAGAAAGATGTTTGGCCCATTTCGGCAAAGATTTTGATGAAGAAAGTTCGATTAGGGAAGTGAATGCACTTTTAGATTCCTCTCCGATCATGGATACGAGCAAATGGGCCACTCGATTTGAATCATTGCCCATTTCTAAATCTCAGCTAGTACCATCTAGTGTCAAGCCACCCCAATTAGAGCTTAAGGACCTTCCTAAGACTTTGAAATATGCATATTTGGGTGACAACAAAACCCTACCTGTTATAATTGCTTCAAATCTAAAGGAAGATCAGGAGGAAAAATTGTTAAGTGTCTTGAGGAAGAATCAGGAAGCTATTGGTTGGTCAATAGCTGACATCAAAGGGATTAGCCCATCTGTGGTTCAACATAGGATCCATCTAGTGGAGGATGCAAAAACCTCTAGAGAATCACAAAGGCGATTAAACCCAGTCATGAAGGATGTAGTTCGAGCTGAGGTCATCAAGCTCCTAGATGCTGGTATTATATACCCCATCTCTGATAGTCAATGGGTGAGTCCAGTGCAAGTTGTACCCAAGAAGTCTGGTGTCACAGTAGTAAAAAATGATCACAATGAGTTGGTTCCCACTCGAATCCAAACTGGGTGGCGAGTGTGTATCGACTATAGGAAGCTGAACGCCGTAACTAGGAAGGATCATTTCCCTCTACCCTTCATTGACCAAATGCTGGAACGCCTTGCAGGTCATTCTCATTATTGTTTCCTTGATGGTTATTCTGGATATAATCAAGTCCCTATTTCCCGTGAAGATCAGGAAAAAACTACTTTCACCTGTCCCTATGGAACTTTTGCCTATCGTCGTATGCCATTTGGGTTATGCAACGCACCAGCCACATTTCAGCGTTGTATGATGAGTATTTTTTCGGACATGGTGGAAAATTTTTTGGAAGTCTTCATGGATGACTTCTCAGTTTTTGGTTCTAGCTTTGATGAATGTCTGCACCATCTGACACTTGTTGTAGAACGTTGCAAGGAAAAGAACTTGGTTCTTAACTGGGAAAAGTGTCATTTCATGGTGGAATCTGGGATTGTTTTGGGACACATTGTGTCAAAGAGAGGAATAGAAGTAGATAAAGCCAAGGTTGATTTGATTGCTAAGTTGCCCCCTCCCAAAACTGTTAGAGAGGTGAGGTCTTTTCTAGGACATGCCGGTTTTTATCGCCGTTTTATAAAGGATTTCAGTAAGATTTCAAAACCCTTGTGTGATTTGTTAGCTAAGGATACTCCCTTCAATTTTTCCTCTGCTTGTCTAGCTGCCTTTGAAAGACTCAAATCTGAGTTAACCTCTACACCTATCATCCGATCTCCTAATTGGAGTGTTCCCTTTGAGGTGATGTGTGATGCCTCAGATTTTGCTATTGGTGCCGTGTTAGGCCAACGAATAGGAAAGCTTCCCCATGTTATTCACTACGCAAGCAAAACTCTTAATGATGCCCAACTCAATTACTCTACTACTGAGAAAGAGTTGTTGGCTGTTGTGTTTGCTCTAGATAAATTTCGTCCCTACCTGATAGGATCTAAAGTGCTTATTTTTTCTGATCATGCTGCACTTAAGTATCTTCTCACAAAGAAAGATGCTAAAGCCCGTCTAATCCGATGGATCTTATTGCTCCAAGAGTTTGATCTAGAGATTCGAGATAAGAAGGGATCTGAAAATGTCGTGGCGGATCACTTGTCAAGATTAATTGTTGAGCCCTCTACTGAGTCCTTACCTATATCGGAGACCTTCCCTGATGAGCAACTAATGATGATCTCCCATACTAATATTCCGTGGTACGCTGACATTGTCAACTACCTTGTCACGGAACAGTTGCCCAACTCTTGGACTAAGCAACAGCGATTCCGTTTTCTAGCTCAGGCAAAATGGTATTTTTGGGATGAACCATACTTGTTTAAATATTGTCCAGATCAGATCATTAGAAGGTGCATCCCTGAGCACGATCAAAGGAAGATCCTTTCATCCTGCCATGATCAAGCCTGTGGGGGTCATTTCGGTGGGAAAAAGACTGCTGCAAAGGTTTTGCAGTGTGGATTCTATTGGCCTACCCTGTTCCGTGATGCACATGAGTATTGTAAATCATGTGATCGATGTCAGCGATTAGGAAAGATCTCAAGAAGAAATGAGATGCCCTTAAACCCGATTTTGATTGTGGAACTCTTTGATGTCTGGGGCATTGATTTTATGGGTCCCTTCCCTACGTCCTTTGGATACCAGTACATTCTTGTAGCCGTTGATTATGTGTCCAAATGGATTGAAGCTATTCCATGTAAAACCAATGATCACAAGGTGGTGGTCCAGTTTCTTAAGGAGTATGTCTTCGCTCGTTTTGGCACCCCTCGTGCTATCATTAGTGATGGGGGGAAACACTTTTGCAATAAGATCTTTGAAGCCTTAATGAGGAAGTACATCATCACTCATAAAGTTGCCACACCTTATCATCCACAGACCAGTGGACAGGTAGAGATCTCCAATAGGGAAATCAAGACAATACTTGAGAAAACTGTCAATACTTCTAGAAAGGATTGGTCCATTAGGTTACCAGATGCATTATGGGCATACCGTACAGCCTATAAAACTCCCATAGGAATGTCTCCATACAGAATTGTCTATGGCAAGGCTTGTCATTTACCTGTCGAATTGGAACACAAAGCATATTGGGCAATCAAATGCCTCAATTTTGATCTCGACAAGGCAGGGGAACATAGGAAACTGCAACTCGATGAGTTAGAAGAGATTAGGAATGATGCATATAACTGTGCCGCAAGGTACAAGGACCGCATGAAGACCATGCATGATAAGATTATCCTTCGTAAGGAATTTTTCCCCGGTCAGAAGGTCCTTTTGTACAATTCTAGACTTCATTTATTTCCTGGGAAATTGAAATCTCGCTGGACTGGCCCATACACAGTTGAGAAAGTTCATCCACATGGGGCGATTGAAATCCATAATGCCAAGGATGGTAGTACTTTCCAAGTCAATGGACATCGTTTGAAACCATATCTTGAGTATCTGAGCCCAGAAGTTGAGGAGACACTTTTGGAAGATCCTGTGTATCAGGATTGATCACTTTGTACATCTATGAGATTTTTAGGTTTAGGGTTAGGACATTTTCAATTATTCTGCTTTTAATTTGAGTACATATTTGTCATTTCTATGTTTCTATGCGGATTCACTGAGCTATTTTGTCACAGGATAAATTATAAGAATTCACATCAAATAAGGTATGCAGTCTCTACCTTCTTTATTTATTTCTATTGTCCTTTTCATTTTTCAGCATCACATGCATCATTTTGTAGTTGTCATTCACATTGAGGACAATGTTAGATTTAGGTTTGGGGGTGTAATCAACAAATTTTGATGTGAAAATTAAAATAAAAAAAAATTTGAGAAAACTTCAATCATTGGGATACCTTTGGCTTGCCAGATTAATTTTCACTTTAGTTGTTAATTCTATCATGTGTCTAAAATGTTTTTCGCAAATTTCAAGTCTTGAAAAAATTTTCAGCACTTATAGCCACATGTATGTAGCCTAAATGGAAAAGTGAAATTTAAGGGAGAGAACTGGATGAATCATTAGCGGAGACTTAACCTAGGAGAGATTTGAGCCATTCTATTCTTGGAGTGTCTTTACATAATTCTGAGTTACAAGTTAACTCAATTAAATGTCGTTTGCTTGATCTCTTTATTCTTGTTTTGATCAAAGACTCATGAACACCATAAAAATTGGATTACTACACTAGAAACTCCTCTGAAATCTTTTCAAGGCATATAATAACCATGTGAAACTTAGGAAATGATTTAGGCCATCTTTGTTAACCCATCTATCATGTTCAACCAACCTATTCTTACACTTATCCACTAGTCAAACCCCTTGAGCCATATAAGCCTTTCTTTGTTCAACCTATTTTTTTCAACCTACACTCCACTCAATGAGTGTAACCTTAAATTTTGCTTTGGGAATGAGGAAAGAAAAAGAAAAAGAAAGATCAATCAATTACTATGAAATTTCATGGAAGGGTTATTACTATCATGATTTAAAAAAAAAAAACAGTGAAAAAAAAAAGAAAAAAAAAGAAAAACTCGATATTCATCAAAAAGTATACAAATTCTCAAAGCATTGTCCAGTTATCAATAATAACCCTAGCCCCATTACAACCTATTGAAAAGACCTACTTGATCCTAAATGTAATGTGGTTAAAATGTGGAGAATAGATGAAGAGGACTTACGGTGTTTAATCCAATGTTCTTGAGTCGATGATATTCCGTTCCTGAGATCAAATTAAATTTTTATTTTTCTTTGATATGGTCCGTCCTTCTATAAATTTTATATGTGGATGATTTGAATTTTGATTCCTTGCCACATATAAGTTGAGAGAAATAAGCCCACTTCTGAGTGATTTCCTTGTTGAGTGTAATATCCAGTGAGTTTTTGAAGTCAAGGCGAAATCCATTCTTAAGGTAATCAAAATTAAGTTTTACTGGGAAAAAGAAAGCTACATCTTTGTTGGCTATGCACACACACACTTCAGGACTTGATTATGAGTGAAAACTTCTAACATGTGTATAGAGTTCTCAACTTTAGTAGATTTTTATAAAGCTCCCAAAGATGTCATTGTTTTCAAAAAAAAAAAAAAAAAAAAAAAAAGAATTTTGTGGGTATATTCGCTGCAAACCCTCACGAGACACAACTCGTCCACTAGGGTGACCTAGGGGTTTAAAGGCTTGTTGCACATGCTAAGTGTAACCGCGATTCCTGCGAAAGTGAGTTAGGATTTTTTTTTAGTTTTGCTCGAGGACTAGCAAAAAGGCGGTTTGGGGGTATTTGTTAGATATTCAAAAGAACATATTTTTATATGCTTTTAAGAGTTGTTTTGGAATATTTTCCTATGTAATTATTCATATATACATGCATATTAGGGAAGTTTCTATTCTTTATATTCAAAGCATATTTTGCACAAATTGACAATATTTATACAATTAATATGCATTATCATATTTTTCATATAGAGCCATATTTTAAAATTCAGAAATCTAAATTTGGCAGTATTTAAATTTGGCAGGTTATAAATTGGAGAAGGAATTAGCATTCAAAGCTTCATCAAAACTTCTAAAAATGATCCACCAAATCAATAAAATCTTCAATCAAATCAGCTTTGACATCTCCAACAAATCAAAAGATCTCTAACAGATTTTGCAATTATATCTCCAACATATTTTGCAAATCAGCATTAACAACTCAAGCAAATTAGCATTTACAACTAATTCAACCCTCAAAACCCCTATAAAAGGAGCATTCATCAAGGAGAGATCTCTGCATTCAGCCAGAAGGAATTCTTTTTCAGTTTTTGTTATTTCTTTTCTGTTTTTAGTTTTTGTTTTTGTTTTTATTTCTTTAGTATTAGAGACAGATTCTCGTGTTTTCAATAAAGTATATTATTATTTTATGGAATATTTTTATTTTTATTCTAGAATTTCATCAACCATGGTAGGCTAGAAAATCCTTCCATCAAGGAGAGGATTCCACCCCATGAGATTGAGTGATTGATTATTTTCTTTGTGCATTGATGTTTTCTGATTTGTTCTTCATGTTTATATAGTTTCTTCAACTCAGATTTCTTTTGATTATGGGTATTTTTAGATCTTCCGTCGTTCTACTTAGATGGGATACGGTTGATGCTTTATAAACCCTATTTTTAAATCGAGTAGAAGTGAACTGCTTTTGAAATATTCTGTTTTCATTGAATGCAAAAGAAAGAATTATCACGATATTCGTGGGGTGGATTTCCAATCCTTGATGGTCTTTTTTTATACATTAATTTCAACCTAAGCTTTTCAAATAGTTTTCTTAAATCAATAATTTGTTTTTAAACCTTTTTGCCAAATATTGATAATCTTGTACTTTTATTCGTTTACTTCAATAGCCTCCCTGTGGATTCGACCCCTTGCTACAACTTTCTACCTAGGTAAGGGTTTTATATTTTTGTTGGCAAAAACGAGATTTTAACGACAATCAAAGCCACCAATAGTCACCCACATCACCTTTTCATCACACCACAGCAATCTCTATGAAGACTACCCCAAAGTAGTCCACGGAAGCCCAATAAAACTTTTGAGATCCACGAAGGCATCCGGCGCATTCGTCAACCCCGACGGCAGTACTTAAAACTCGTAGTGCCTGAACGGTCACGAAAGGCCATCTACAGAATGTCTAACTCCCAGATCTCCAACTCGTGTTACCCTTGTGCGAAGATCTATCCATTAGCAGACAACCGCTCCCAGAGCTGGTCAAACAAATCATCGATTCGCGGCAAAGGTAATTGATCTTCTACCTCCACGGGGAGATCAAAACAACACCTCGAACAATTAAGTCCAAATTCTGCTCCTCGAGCATGGCTGGCGCTCATGATGACACTTACACGCTTGGTAAGCCGCTCAACCGCACTTAATCCACAAGGCACGCAATAAGGGGTCGTCGGACCTCGACAATGCCTATGCGACGTCATCTATCTGATACCTGGTAGCCTCCCAAGCCTACTATCTCTGCCATATGGACGCACCAACAAGCATGGTATATGGAAGCACCCCACAGGGCTCTGGCCTCAACCGGGCAGCTACAACGCACAATGATATATCGAAGCGACTCCAGATGCCACTATGGAACCCAGTCCACAAGCAATCGCCCACCAAGCTACAATAGGATGCACCCAATCCCGATCGTACGCATCACCACTCGCTACAGCACCTTCCAAGTGAGAGGAAAATCCATCATCAATAGATGCTTCAAAGGTATTCCTTGACTGGGAAAAGAAACCTTGGGAGGGCACCATGAGGTCCCGATATAGGATATCCCGACAACCAAACAAGGAACACGGAGTACCCTAGCCCGGGTCTCAACGCTGACCCTACAAGGCCCCTTAATCCTGAGTAGGAAGACTGGAAGAAGACATCACCCCTTAATGAGCAATACCCCACATCCTCAACACTTGAAACTGGCGCTACACGCGAACTCAATGGTTACCAGCGATACCAATGCACGGGAAAGAAGCTCCATTATCGAGACGCAATCTATACCTTAGAAATTGCGACCAATTCATCACTATCATACTACTGGGCTGGAATCTCCTACCCAAGCCTTAATCCCACAACAAGAGATCCAACAACTGACCCTAACCAATCGACCCAGTCGACAACTTAAGGGTGGGTCCAGGGGGTCACGTCCATGTCAACGGATGCGAGGAGGCATGTCAGCAACCTAAGATAACTTCTAAAAAACGAGTACTCGGATGACAATCCTACGACTCATCATCTATACGACTAGACTTAGGCTCTGATAGAACCAGGCTCTGATACCAACTTTTGTCACGCCCCAGGGCCGTCCCCGAGATGTGGCAAAATAATATCAGCTATCAATACCTGAGGTCAATAAAGATTCCAACAACAATACACAAGGTGGCAAAGCAAGATAATGATAACTGACTGAAAAGCGGAAGCATAATATATAAACAATGTCTGTAAATCAAAAACATTATTACAGACTCGAATACACAATCACTATCCTGTGAGAGCCAAGTCTAGACCAAAGAAAATACAACCTGTGCCACATGCACGATTTACAAAACATAAAATGACTCTAGAAATGCTGACAGCCTCGCACTCACCATCCGCCGAAAGAACGCTCCATGCCCACAAGACCACGCCACAGGAATGCTCCAGCTCCACGCCCAACACTGCCCCTGAAAGAAACAGTATGCGAGGGGTGAGCTACAAGCTCAGTGAGTGGCTGGAAACCAATCACCATACTACAGTTCAATACATAATCAATTCCCTTTTTCAAGGAAAAACATGGGTAGAAACCCAATGGATAACAGGGTCACGCGGCGGCGCGACCAACCTCACCCTCACCCTCACTCCCGGAGGGAGACTCTTGGGACTTTTGGGGAGAGACCATACCGTCGGTCGAAGAGACCCGGAATTACTGGTCTACACAACACTACTAGATCATCTACATCTAGATAATTGCTCAAACGATGCCTTTAAACATCGATACAAGACCGGACCCAACAACTATGGGAACGGTCGAACAACGAATGGGTCACGCGGCGATATTCTTCACCTCATCCTCACCCTCACCCTTTAGGGGTGACATAGGACTTTTGGAAGATATTTAGACTGCTCTACACCCTTGGTCCACCGGTAGCCTCTCCCTCACTCCGTAGCCTCTACCTGGTATACTCCCACGATCAGCACCCTCCGACGCATCGGAGGTACCTACAGATGGGAGCCCTCTGTCAGGACAGCTTTCCAACGCCGGGGAGTCCCTACTCGGATCCAACGAAGGGGAGAACGATTCCCACGCTCGCAACATCATTCGTTAACCCTCTCCCGGGTAGTATCTACAACCCGATCTCCTCAACTCACCGCTCTACACCCTTGGTCCACCAGTAGCCCTTTCCTCGGGTAGCCTCTACCTGGTATACTCCCACGATCAGTACTCTTCCGAATGCATCGGTGGTACCTACGGATGGGAGCCCTCTGTCAGGACAGCTAAACCCGAGAAGTTCCTACATCGGATCCAACGAAGGGGAGAACGATCCCATGTTCGCAAAGTGAACCCAATGGAAAACAACTACTCTCGATAATCACTTATCGAGATATCAAAACACAGGCATAACAACAATCTATGCAACACACTCATATTAACCTTAAAATAATTAAAGTCCCTAAACGGGAGTAACTGTACAAGCTAGTGGGTCGTAACATCGCCGACCCACCTCACCCTCACCCTCACCCTTTAAGGGGTGACATGGGCCTTTTGGGATAGACTAGACTGCTCTCCACCCTTGGTCCACCGGTAGCCTCTCCCACACTCCGTAGCCTCTACCTGGTATACTCCCACGATCAGCACCCTCCGACGCATCGGAGGTACCTACAGATGGGAGCCCTCTGTCAGGACAGCTTTCCAACGCCGGGGAGTCCCTACTCGGATCCAACGAAGGGGAGAAAATGGCCTACTCACACGGATACGATCCTCTTGGATCCGTCGACAACGATTTCTAACACTACTAATGTCATGAATTCTCAAGAATTCCTCCAGGGCGCATAACTAAGATGCGGGGAAACATATATTATAACAACCAGGTTATAATATTCTCTAAGGCATGCTTATACCAATATAATCTCATTGGATTTAAATAAATTAAACTAAATGGGAAACATGCAAAGATCAAGGCTTTTCAAGCATGGGACATGGTGTCTAGGCATGTATGGGCCTCTATGCATGAATCATGGGTGTATATCCCTAGCATATAATGTCTAACAAGGCATGGTTATATCATAGCAAACATGCATTAACATGGTATCTACATATTATAGCTAGGGGGCCCCATCGATGCGCGACGCGCGTCTACGCGCGTCGAGCGCATCCCTAGAGAGGGGGGGGATTGGAATCGAACCACTCACCTTACAACCCGGGACCTCGCGCATCCCATCCGACGAGATCTGCAAGGTAGGGGCATCCAATTTGGTGAGTAACAACACAATTTACACATAGAAATTTACTAGAAATACCAAATACTCGGACAAGCATGCATACGGACTCGCACGCATGCGAGCACGCACGTACGCACGCGAGTCCGAGTGCCTCGACACCTACCCGAACCCTCGGGCAGCCACACGCATGGCCCCCCGCACGCGCACGCACGCATACGCACGCACGCACGTGCCCCAGCACCCTTGGCGCACTGCCGCGCGCCTGCCCGTGCGCCCAGACGCGTTGTCGCACGTGCGCACACGTTCGCGCGCACTGCAGGTCCAGCCCGCGCGCCCTCGCGGGCACTGCGCGCCCGTGCAGAACCCCGCGCATGCCCCAGCACGCGCACGCACGCGCACTGGTCCCCAGCCCCGCTCCCAGAAGCATGCCCAGGCGCACTGCCCCCCGCGCGCGCACTCTCACGCGCGCCCGCACCCTCGCTCGCGCCAGCACCCGCGCGCGTCTGCGCGCCCGCCTGCGCCTGCCAGCTCCCTTCTGCGCGCGCGCCTGCACGCGCACGCGCGCAGACAACTCCCAACGCGCGCCCAGCCAACCCTATCCTTCTTTTAACCCTCCTCAACCCCTCACACACACCCTACCTTCTATGCATAGCATGCATGAATACCCTAACCATCCCAACAACCCTAAAAATCAAAAAAAAAAAGAAGGGGAAGAGGACTTACCAAAAGAGGGAAAGGGAGAGGGGGAGATGCGGGGCTCTCGCTGCGCCCACGGCCACCTCTACCACCACCACCACCACCACCTCTTCAGCCTCTCCTCAGCCTCCTTCTTGGCTGAAAATCAGGGGGGGAAGGATCATGAAAAGGGAGCTTGAGAGAGGAGGATCAACAACACCACACATGCACAAACCCTTCTCTTCTTCCTTCACCTTCTCCTTCTCTTCTCTTTGGGGAATAAACACAAACACTTGGGGGGCTTTGAAAGAGAGAAAGAGAGACAAGAAAAATGGACGTGGGATGTGGGAGAGAGAGAGGGAGAGATATTTTGGGGGCACATAAATATCTAAAGAGGGATGGAAATGACCATTTCATCCCTGACTTAGAAATTCTGTACATGCTTCACTAGAACAGCCATAACTTCCTCAATATAGCTCCGAATTGCACAATTCCAATTCCGTTAGAAAGCCAAGAAGATTATCTACAACTTTCATGTTTATGCCAAGATCAAATAATCTATCTAGCTATTCCGAAATTAGAGCTAAACATAGAACAGGGCTGCTGCCAGAATTTTTCATCCCCGGGGTATACATGGTAAAATACCCATAACTTTTACTACAGGAGTCCAGTTGATCTGATTCTACTTTTGTATGAAAGCTAACTCAAAACTGGACATCTCATAATAAAATCATATTTAAACCTCTTCATCTTGAATTTTAACAAAATCAAATCCAAATACCAAATTGGAAATACATAACTTCTAGGAGAAAAAAAATTATGTAGCCAAATTTTAAATCAGAGCGCTCCAAATGACACAGGCACAACAGTGTGTGGCTTAAAGCAGTAAAAGGGGTACGTAGCTGTGTGCGGCTTAAAGCAGTAAAAGGGGTGCGCAGCTGTGTGCGGCTTAAAGCAGTAAAGGATGTTGTGATGCAAAGTAGAGGAGGGTCAGACTTGAGGGGTGGGAAATCTTAGCTTTCCTAGAGGGGTGATGGCATTCTAGTCAGGTTTATCGGAGGAAGCAGAAGAGGATTACCTTTTTGTTGTCTTTCACAAGGAAGGTCCCACCATGATCGCCATGCTGTCGGTATTGGATTTCAGAAAAAGGGGAAGAGGTGCGGTTAGTTGGGGGGATCCTCCAAGAAGCCTTCCTCCTTCTCTTCCTCCTCTTCTTGTCCTCCAGGGTTGTGCGTGTTATGCCTGTGTCGTTTGGAGCCATTTTGGTTAAGCCTTGGTCACATCTTGGTCATTAAGGGCCTTTTTCTTTTTTTCAATCGGAGTCGCTAAAATTTTGGCTTTTAGCTACCTACGGGAGTTGGAGTACACTGATTGGAAATATAACTGCATATTATGGGTCCTAGTACTGTTTAGTACTACCCATAAAAATTTCATCGAATTCCGGTAACATTTTGAAAAATATGCAGTTCCGAACTGTATCCGGGTTTTGAGAGTTCCTGGTTGGTCGAATAGTGTGAGATATTTTGAGGATGTGGTGACCTTTGGTAACCTTACCCCCACCTTGCTTAATGGTGAAGAAACCATTGGTCTTTTGGTATGTGAGTGGGTGAGCTTAACCCTAACCTCACCCCCCCCCTTATGGTCACCCCTAGACACTATTTGGGCATGAAAATGACATTTTTGCCCTCTCTCTCTCTCCCCCTCTCTCCCATTTCGTGGAACACTTTCTCTCCCTCTCTTGGTCTCTTTTTTTTCCCCTCTTTGTGTGTGAAAAAGGAGGAGGAAGAAGCAATTGAACGAGAAGGTGAAGAAGGAAGTGCATTTAGGTTGGTGTTTGTGTGTTCAAGTAGTTGTTGTTGTTGATCCTCTAGTTTTCTCATGACCCCCCCTGGTTTCAGCCATCAAGAAGAGCACCCAAGGATGGAGGTGGTGGTAGTGGTGGTGGTGGTCGAGGTGGTCAAGGCGCTTGCGAGCCCCTACATCTCCCCCTTCCCTTCCCCTTCTCTTTGGTGAGTTTTCCCTCTTCTTTATTTGAATTTTTATGCATGGTTAGGTGTTAGGGAGGTCATGCATGGTAGATAAATGGGTTAGAGTGTGTGTGAGGGGTTGGGGAGGGGTTCAAAAGTGCTGAGCGCGCGCGCGGGTCTGTCCGCGTGCGTGCGCACGCAGACAAGCGCGCAGAGGGGCGCAGGCGGGCGCGCAGGTGGGCGCGTGCACGCGCGTGTGGGCGCGCGGGTGTGCGCGGAGTGAGCGCGCAGGTTCGTGCGGGCGCTGGCAGTACGCGCGGTGCAAGTGGGTCGTGCGCGCGAGTGGCGCGCGCGGGGCAGTGTGTCTGGGTGCGCCTGGGCTTGCGGTAGGGCGCCAGTGCGTGCGGCGCGTGCAGGGGCACGCGCGGGGCTGCCCAGGGGCTCGGGTAGGTGCTGGGGCACTCGGGCATGCGTGCGTACGTGCATGGTCGCATGCGTGCGAGCCCGTATGTGTGCATGTCTAAGTCTTTGGTATTTCTAGTAATTTCTAAGTGTTATAATGTGATGTTACTCACCAAATTTGATGCCCTTACCTTGCAGATCTCGTCGGATGGGATGCGCGAGGTCCTGGGTTGCGGTGAGTGGTTTGATCCAACCCCTCGAGATGTGCTCGACGCGCGTAGTCATGCGTCGCGCATCGATGGGGCACCCTAGCTATACTACTTGTGTAGATAAGTAGTATGGCCATGCTTAAACTATAATATGTTACAGATATCTTGCATGCTAGGCTTATATTGCATGTATTGTATCAATGTATGAATGATTGTATTGCATGCGCCCCTCTAGTATGGGCATGTATTTCTGTAATGTGTATGGATGTATAGAATATGACATGCCTTAGGTAGTATTGTAATACTACTCCCACCATATTAATTGGAATATCCAGCATGATTAAGTCTGGGTTAATAATGGGCATCTACGATAAGACTCGAGGGAGTGGTGTAGTTGTTGCGCCCATGCTAATGGGGCAAAGCTATGACCAACTTCAAGAGATGATGATCTCTCTCTCGCCCTCTCCCTCTGCACGAACTGAGTAAGTAGAGGCGATTTCCTACTCGACTCGGGTTCGTTTGGAATATGGGCATGCACCTATTGGTGCGCGAGATCGCGCTTGACCTTTCCCTTTTAAGTTGGTGATATCCAACGCATGCTTAAGTAATGGCCATGTATGCATGTTGTATGATTTATTGTTTATGATGTAAATCCATGTTAGGGAGTATCCCTATAATTATTTGATAGGTTATCGTGCATGTAGTTCATGTACATAACTAAGATATAATTCTCTTGGATATATATATGCGCATGTTAAAATTGATCATGCTTATCTGAAATAGGCGTGGGTATGACCCGCTGTCGGGTTGTACCTTATTAGTTAGAGCGCTAGCGATGTAATCACCCCCTGTCACGCCCCAGGGCGGCCAACCCAGGGACGCGGCAAGTGTATATATCATATCAGAAGCCAACACAGGAGATCAATAATATATCATACACAGACAACTAGAATGACACACATGCAACAAAAGAGCTGACATGATATATATACACCAAATGCGGAAGCAAAAGACTGAATCTGTGAATAAACATTCTACAGACTCGATACTCAATCATACGTCCTGTGAGAGCCAATATACACAAATACAACTGAATATATACAAACACGTGCCAAGCACGGAAATCAAATACATACAGTCAAGAAGGGATGCTGATAACCTCTGGCACTCGCGGAACGTGGCGCTGCTCCGCTACTGAAGAAATCCCTCGGAAAGCTCCTACGGCTGCTCCGGCTCCAGCTCAGGCTCAGTGGCAACTGGGGAAAAACATATGCGAGGGGTGAGCCACACGCTCAGTGAACAGCACAACCCATGCATCACAGACAATATTTACCAATATTCCATTATTTTATCCAGCCATCAATACATAACAACATAATCCAGTGGTTCGTACATCGCCGAACCACCACACCCTCACCCTCACCCATCAATGGGTGACATAGGATTTTGGGACTGACTAGGCTGTTGGTCACCCTTGGTCCACCGATAGTCCCTCCCTCCACTCCGTAGGCCGCTTGGTCTCCACCCACAACTTCAGCACAGTCCGTCACAAATATCGGGAGGCGCCTACTGATGTGGGTCCTCCGAGGGACGGCCTTTCTAACGCTGGGGGTAGTCTCTACCATACGCATATGATCCACTCGGATCCGCCGACTACATATCATTACAACTCAAATGTCATGAACTCCTCTGAATTCAACCGGGTGCATCATCAAGATGCGGGGAACATGTACAATAATCAGCAAGGCTGGAATATCATTGGGGGAAAGAAACTCGGGAGGGCGGCGTGAGTTCCCGTTATAGGATACCCCAACAACCAAACAAGGAACACGGAGTACCCTAACACGGGTCTCAAAGGCCCCTCCCCTATAATATCCACCAACTATGCTAATAATTATACCAATCATACAATCATTACATATAATATTATTGGGACTAGAACCTTGGGAGGGCAGCCCGAGGTCCCGATACAGGACATCCCGACAACCAAACAAGGAACACGGAGTACCCTAACACGGGTCTCAGCGTTGACCTCGCAAGGCTCCTCCCTATAATATTATCCTAAGGCATGCGATCTAACAGATACCAGCATTTAATTTAATGAATAAACTAGTAGGATGCATGCATAGGCCGGGGTTTCCTAGCATGATGCAAGGACTAGGGTAGCATGCATTCTACACATAATTCACACAAGCATGGATTACATATTATTGTAGGTAATATTTATCCATGGCGCCCCAGGAGAGGTCGGTATACGCCCCAAGTGCGTACAACGCCTCTCTACTGGGTTGGATTGTCCCACTCACCCCTATCCGGGTCGTCGCGCGACCGTCCGGCGCGCAGCGCCTCGCCCCGCGCGCACCCCGCGCGCACCTCCGCCACCTTGCCGCACCTCGCACGCACCTCCGCCACCTTGCCGCACCTCGCGCGCACCTCGCACGCACCACCGCCACCTTGCCGCACCTCGCGCGCACCTCGCACGCACCTTGCCAGCCCGTCCCGCTCGCCCAGCACGACCAGCACCTCGCACCAGACCCGCGCACACCCGCGCGCACACCGCGCGCACGCACAGCGCCACCACCGCCCCTCCCATGACCGCCGACCACCTCCGACCACCTCCGACCACCCTCCGACGACCCCCACTGCCGCCGACCACCCCCAAACACAAAAACCCCCCCTAGCAATCATCTAAGCAAGAAAAAAGAGGAAAAGAAGCTTACCGAGGGGGAGGAAGGGGTGACCGGGTGCTCTCCGCGCGCCGAAACCTTTCCCAAAGGCTCTCTTACGCCCCGATCTACCACGGCCCTCGAAATGGCCCGAATCAGAGGACAAAGAGAGGGGGACGGAGTGGCTAGAGTCGTTGGAATCGGGTTTTGAAGACACCGGAGTGTAGATCGGGACCCGATCTACACTTCCCGTGCTTTAGGTTTTTGATTTTGAGGGGTGTAGGGGGCTCAAACGGAAGAAAAACGGAGGAGAGGAGAGAGAGAGTCCAAGGTCGGGGATGATGAATAGTAACTCGGGAATTTTAGATCCCACTTATATAGTGAGCGACTTAAAATACCCGGATACGCCCCGGAACTGTGAAATTTTTGGAAACGATGCCGGAATTCGATGAAATTTTCGTGAGAGGCTTAAAATGGCACCAGGACACCAAATATGCAGTTAGATTTCCAATCGGAGTCCTCTAGCTCAGGACGATAGCTAACAGTCCAAAAATAAGCGGTTCCGATCGGTGCATCTGAGCGATGCACTCGTTTGAAATTCAGGAGAATTCATTATCTCATCGGTTTTGTTAAGCCGATAGTTGTGGCATTAAGCTAGGCCTACCCGTGCTAGGCGTGTATATGAACCGCCTGTTGGTTTATGTGCCTTGGGATTATTTCTGCGTGAGAGCAGAGGCAACCCCTCCTTGTGTTCGAGCGATGCAACCGTGTGGGAGTACAATAGTATTCGATATCATCGATATGTGATTATCGAGAGTAGTTGTTTTTCCATTGGGTTCGCTTTGCGAACATGGAGTGTTTCCTCCCAATGTCGTCCGTGTTGAAGCGGCCCGGGTTGTAGCTGTCCTGACAGAGGACCCCCACCTGTAGGTACTATCGATGCATGCAGCAAGATGTACTGATCATGGGGGTATACCAGGTAGAGGCTACCCGGGAGATGGCTAACGAATGAAGTGTGGAATCATTCTCCCCTTCGTTGGATCCGTGTAGGAACTCCCCGGCATTGGAAAAGCTTTCCTGACAGAGGGCTCCCATCCGTAGGTACTACCGATGCGTTCGGGAGCGTACTGATCGTGGGAGTATACCAGGTAGAGACTACTCGGGGAAAGGGCTACCGGTGGACCAAGGGTGTAAAGGAGTTTAATCTATCCAAAAGTCCTATGTCACCCTTAAAGGGTGAGGGTGAGGATGAGGTGAAGACACGTCGCCGCGTGACACATTTGTGGTTCGTCTGTTCCCATAGTTGTTGGGTCCGGTTGCGTATCGATGTTCAAAGACATCGTTGGGCAGTTATCTCGATGTAGATGATCTAGTAGTGTTGTGTAGACCAGTAATTCCGGGTCTCTTCGACCAACGGTATGGTCTCTCCCCAAGAGTCCCAAGAGTCTCCCTCCGGGAGTGAGGGTGAGGGTGAGGTTGGTGATCCAATAGTGTTGTGTAGACTAGTAATTCCGCGTCTCTTCGACCAACGGTATGGTCTCTCCCCAAAAGTCCCAAGAGTCTTCCTCCGGAGTGAGGGTGAGGGTGAGGTTGGTCGCGCCGCCGCGTGACCTTGTTATCCATTGGGTTTCCACCCATGTTTTCCTTGAAAGGAAATTGCCTTAACATTGAACTGTTGTAATGGTGATTGGTTTCCAGCTACTCACTGAGCTTGTAGCTCACCCCTCGCATACTGTTTCTTTTCAGGGGCAGTGTTGGGCGTTGAGCTGGAGCTTCCTTGTGGCGTGGTCTTATGGGCATGGAGCGTTCTTCTGACGGGTGGCGAGTGCGAGGCTGTCAGCAGTCCTAGAGTCATATTATGTATTGTAAATCGTGCATGTGGCGCAGGTTGTATTTTATTTGGACTAGACTTGGCTCTCACAGGACAGTGATTGTGTGTTTTTTATTTACAAACATTGTTGATATCTTATGCTTCCGCTTTTCAGTCAGTTATCATTTATCTTTGCTTTGTCACCTTGTGTGTTGTTGTTGAAGTCTTTGTCGACCTCAGGGATGATAGCTGATACTTTATATATTGTCGCGTCTCAGGGACGGCTGCCCTGGGGCGTGACAGTGCGTGTGTGGGGGTTCTTCGGAGGCTCAGGTCCGGAGAGCTGTGCCTTGGCAGGCTCGATCAGATCGTCTCTCGAAAGGGGTGGTGGGGGGTTTCGTTCCTGACTGAGGTGGCTGACGGGTCCTCAAGAGGATTCAGGGGTTCTAGTGATCGAAAAAAGTTGAGGCGGATTTGATCGCCATTGTGAAGGAGTTTGTGGGGTCTCCACTCTGAGACACGGATATGCCGTACACAGAGGAGAAGACAGGGATCCTCTTCTGCTTTGGGAACCTGACTAAAGGAGAATTGGGACTGAGGTGGGCTAAGGAAGGACCAGCTAGTTGGATTTTGCCGGCTAGTTGGGAGTAGCCACCTGGTGTCTGGTTCAATTTGGGCAGAACCTGGGTAGGGTTTGATTTGGGTGTTTGGCAGAGGTTAAGCTGGGTTTAACCTGGGTTTTGGAGAGGGGATTTGGAGAGTGGGTTTATGCAGGGAATGGGTTTCTCTCTCACTTTCTCTCTCAAGGGTTTTTGAAGTTGTGGTGTGGGGGGTATAGGCTTGTATTGGGAAATGAATTGATATTTTTTTGGTGATGAATTGAATTGTGTATGAATTGTTGTTGTGGATATGAATTGGGATGCCCCTATTTATAGTAAAAGAGGTGTAGGGGAGTGTCCACTGGACAATAGATCAAAATGGGTAATAAGGTGCTTGATTTGACCTTCCATTAGATCTTTGTTCTCTGACAATGTCCAGGTGCGGGGCGGCTAGTTGGAACTAGCCGCCCAGTGAGGGGCGGCTACTCTCATAACCTATCAAATGTCCCATCTCTGACAAGCGGTGGCTTGGGTTGGTTACTAAGGATGAACCGGCTGAGATGGGGCGGCTAGAAGGGACAATCCACCGCAATCATGCTTGCTTTATGTCCCATCCAGGAAGGCGGTTTGGGGTCGGTCAATGGGGCGGCTAGTTGGAACTAGCCGCCTGGTATGGGGCGGCTACTCTCAACTAGCCGCCCCTGTCAAGGTCCTAGGTTTTCCTAAGGGTTTGGACCAGGGTTTCCGGTTTTTGGTTTCTAAGGGAGTTTTCTTTTAGATGTCCAAATGTGGTTGTTTCCAATATTACTTGAAGTAAATTTCTTTTCTTTGGATGGTCAAAATTAGGGTATCTACAATTGTCCCTCATCGGACGGAGTCTTTGTGTGAAACAGAAAGACTTCAATCGATGATAAGGAAAGAGACCCTTATTTTGGCCGGCCCAACCTTCAAGAAGTTTAGGACACATGACCAATACCATTCAGGGATTTAATTTAGGTCATCAAAGGCTGGGTTTTGACTAGAATGGTTATCTAAGGACTGATCCAGGTGGGAGAGTGAGTAAAAGTAAGGAAGCGAGTGATCCAACCCCCGGACGGGGTTCTTAGCCATCGTGCACGGAGCAGCCCGGTGTCAGTTTCCTTGTGCCTACCGTACCCGTGCTTGGGTAGCTCAGCAAATCAAGGGGATATCACAGACAGAAAGTAAAATAAAGTGTGTTTGATTTGGTGAATTAGATCATTTGAAAGACAAAGATGCCGGAAAAGAACCAGAACTGAAGAAATTTGAACTGAATGGTACTTGTAATTGTGGTAAAACTTCATGAGAGTTGTGTTTGATCGAATAAAACTGGAAAATAAACCAATAAATGTCCGTTTGTTTTAGAAAACTTGAAGAATAAGTGTGTTTGAGAAGCTGGCAGGGGGCGGCTAGTGGTGTTTAGCTAGCAGGGAAGGGCGGCTAGTTTTTTTTAACCGTCGGATAGGGGGCGGTTAATCGCAGGTAGCCGTCGGCTGACTGGGTCCCTTATAACCAAAAAAAGGACCCTCTCTCTCCCGCACGTTTTCAAAAACGGTTCCTCTCCCTCCAATATTTCTTTCTTCATTTGAAACCGAAAAAAACCTTGATTTCCTTTCATTCTCTCTTCCTCCTAAATCCTTCTTTCTCCTTTGATTTCAAAACCCTAAGTTTTGGTTCTGCCTTTTCTTTCCAATCCGAGGAAGATGATGAGGTCGAAGGTGATTGCTTCGAAGGAGAAATGGCCACGGGCGGCTCTTGGAGAGCGTAGTCCGAGCCCTTCATCATTAGAGAGTGATAGGGTGGAAGAGGAGGTCGTGGGTGAGGTGATGGGTGCGGCGGAGATGCCGTTGGTGGGCGCCGGCACGGGTTCGATCGGGGACATGCCTTCGGGGGCTGTCCCTGGGGTTTCTATGGTCCCTATGGGAAATGTGATCGGGTATACACGCAAGAGGAGGCGCGGTGATCGACCGGTGGTGGCCGAGAGCACGGGTTTGGAGGCCAGAGCGTCGACCGATGGTGCGGTCGAGGGTGTAGGGGCTGTGGGAGTTAGTGAGGAGGTGAGGGCGTCTTTGCACTCTATAGTGCAGATGTTGGATAGGGAGGCCACAGAGGCCAGGGCTGAGGAGGAGGAGAGAAAGGCTATGGGTGCCTTTGAGGCTTTAGCCTCCGGTGCGGTGGGCACAGAGGAAGGTGAGGGTGTAGGGACTGAGGCCGCGGGGGCCGAGAGTGTCCATGTTGGGGTTGGGGCCGAAGAGGCCGTGGGTGTGGACGCAGGGGCCACGGGGGCCGGTGCTGAGATTGAGGCTGAGGAGGCCATGGCTGAGGAGGAGGGGGATGATGAGGAGGGAGACGACGACGGGATGGACGATTCCAATGAGGCTGAGGTGGAGGCTCATGGAGCCACACGAGCCGTGGTATGCCTCTATTTCCCCTTGTCTATTTATTTTATTCTAGATATATATGCATGAAATGTGTAAGAAGTAAATATATGCCTTTTAATAGGCATGCTTGTTTGTGTATGAAAAAATGATCACGGTGGGAATTTATAAGCATGCATTTCTTTATGGCTTATATGATGCTTCATTGTGTATAGAGATATGGTTTTGGTTTTGATAAGAGATGTATGTGTACGTGAAAGGGAATAACTCTTCAAAATAATATGCCTTTAAGTGTGATAGTAATATAGGATGGCATGTAGGCCTGTGTTTACGATCATGGTGGGAGTGTTATAAGCATGCTATTTCATAGTCTATAGAACGTTTTAACATGCTTGCATAGTGGGTTTGTATATATAGATATGGTGTCTGTTCTAGTACAAGAGATGGTGGTGGGTTTGCATATGCATGAGTATGCGAGTTTTTAGGGGAGTGACGACTTTTGAAATAAATATGCTTTGATGTGATAATGGCACAGAAAGGCAAGTAAGCATGTGTTGATGATCACGGTGGGACTTTTATAAGCATGCTTTACGGGGATGAATAGGTTTATAAAAAAAAAAGAAAATGCGTTTGTGTTGTTTTAAGCAGGGTAAATTTTGAATAGTCTTCGGTTGTATTGTGAGATAGGTCATGGTTGGATATTTTTTGGGGTAAGTAGAGGTGTATTTCGTGCTTGACTATTTTCAAGCTTTGTTTAATTCGAATATTTTTCTAAGCATGGTTTAGAATGAAAATTTCATTTAGGATTCTCACCTTACGGACGTCTTTTGTTTTGGACTAACCCCCCTTCTTTTGTTGTTTCAGCGGCCAAATCGCATTCGAGCCTTGTGGCACGGGACAAAGAGATGGTACTCTGCCTTGGGGCAGAGAGAGAGGGACTTGGTGGATGGAGCGGGCTTCTGTTTCTTCTTCTTGATCGAGCCCTTCCACACCCATCGTCCTTATCTAGAGGCGTTGGCAGAGAGATGGGATCAGGAGAGCTGCGCCTTCATCCTCCCCACTGGTGCAGTGATGCCGACGCTCAAGGATGTGGAGCGGATCACAGGCCTCCCGGCCTTGGGCAAGGCGGTGATAGCGGCTACCAGTCCAGACAACAAGGCGCTCTTCCAAGAGTTGATTGGTGACTGGCAGTACGTGGAGTGGGAGAGGACGTTGAACCGGATCCCTCTCGGACAACTTTCGAGGCAGTACGGCCTCAGTTCGTTCATGCGCTGTCAGAAGGGTGAGGCCGCGGCTAGTTTCGAGAGTAGGAGGTTGATGATTGAGGCCAGGGAGGCCACTGGATGCCCACAGAGGGCTGGGAGGGAGTTGAGGGCGTTCTTCCTCTATTTCTTTGGCCAGGTCCTCTTCTTGACGTCCTCTGACAAGGTCTCTTCCAACTTCTTGTTGTTGATGGGGGACTTGGCAACGATGGGCCGCTTTTCATGGGGGGCGGCCATGCTGGCTCATCTCTTCGTGGAGTTGTGAAAGAAGGTGAAGAGGGCCAAGGGCAAGAACCATGGTGGCTTTGCAACGTTTCTACAGGTATAGTTTAGTGACGATAGAAATGATTTGATTTAAGTTCATTAACTTCACCTGACTTTGGTTTTGACTTTCTTTCTTTAGATTTTTGGGTATGAGCACTTCGCCATCGCTCATCTGACCCAGCTGGTCTTCGACCGCACCCTCCCTTAGGCCATGAGATGGGCGCCTCCACGGGATTCTCGATTGCGTCGCCTTGCTTAGTTCCGGGAGGCGTTCTGTGCCTTAAAGGAAGAAGAGGTATATATCTTCTGGATTTCTAGCTTGTACTTGATTTTCTTTTTGACTAAGCTCTCTTCTCATGTATGTCGTATATTGTAGATGACTTGGAGGCCCTATGCTGAGAAGGAGGTCCCAGAGGTGTTTTCAAGAGACATCTGGCTGATCTTCTTCAACGAGGTGGTCTTTCACGGGATCAGCTGGGCAGTCCGCCAGCTAGGGTACCATTAGTGGGTGCCGGATCCTCTGCTGAAGCGTCCTCCAATCTCGATGGCTAGAATTCGTCAGGATACGAACCTCTCGAGGAACTATGCAGTGTACGTGCGGGGATGGGTCGAGAGGGGGACCTTGGTTGAGGGTCGTCCTGAGGTGGTTAGCAGCGAGGAGTACATGGCTTGGTTCCGCCAGGAGTATGTCGACATTCTTAGGACTATGGAGGAGGAGATTCCGGACGCCTATGTAAGAAAAGCTCTCTCTCTTTCTTCTCCGTCCTTTCTTTCTTCTACTACATTTTAAGAGATGTGTTCTTGGTGCAGGCTGAGCTGAATGAGTTGGAGAAGAAGCTCAAGACTGCCAATGAGCACCTCCGAGCACGAGTTGGGCAAGTAGAAGGGTTGCGGGTGTAGAGGCGATGCTTGCAAGACCAGATTCGGGTCCTTGAGGGTCAGGTGGATGCTCTGTTGAGAGCGAGATCCGATGGCGCTTCTTCCTCCTCTGCTCCTCCTCCGACCAGTGCCTTCAATCGAGAGCTTGAGTTGATGAATGAGCTAGGCCTGGTCCATAGCGAGCTCCTGGCTACTCAGATGGAGCTTGATCAGGCGAGGGAGAGGGCCGCGAGGGCCGAGGATGAGGTGGACCTCTTGCGGTCCGAGAGAGCTCTGAGAGAGGGAGAGATGGACCAGTTGCGGTACCGTATCATTCTAAGGGAGGAGGAGTCTTCCATTCTGGGTCGTGAGCAGGAGTCCCTCTAGGCTAGAGTGTCAGAGTTGGAGGTGTTGGCTGGCATGCCTGGTGGTTTGATTGGGGACCTGGTTCGTTCTCTTCACGCGGCAAGGGACAGGGACTAGGAAGCTCTCAGAGTCTCAGAGGCGAGGGCACGGAAGCTGGAAGAGAGGTTGAGGGTGGCCGAGGACCGATCCAGGAGCATGGAGGGCCGCCTTCGCCAGAGTTTGCAGAGAAGAGATCGAGACATGCAGCAAGTCCACCTCTGGGAGGCCACCATGAGGGGGAAGCTGGTTGGCGGAGGGTCTATGACGAAGGCGGACCTCGACCTTCTCCCTCTCGAGCCTGACCATTCGGTCTCCGCTTCCTTTGCTACAATGGCCACCTTCAGTCGTGCTTCTCGTCCTTTGGTGACACAGAGCCTTGGGAGATACGCGAGGGCTGCTTCTTCGGTGAGGGAGACTCCTGCTGCTCCAGATGCTCCAGAAGTTCAGTCTTCTCCTCAGCTACCGCCTCCTTCTCAGCCGAGTCAGGACGTTCCTCCCACTCAGCCTTCCGGGGATGACGACACTCTGAGGTTTTTTTTTTTGTGTCTTGGTTTTGGTAGAAGAAATGTATATATGCAAGGAATTCATGCTTTTCTTCTTTTCTTTTGGCTTAGGTGATTGTTTTGATGATGCACAGCTCATGACATCCGAGTTGAAAGCCTTTGGTGGACCTATCTTTTCTTTTTCTTTATAAAGACTTCGTTTTTCCAGTGGGTTCGCTTTGCAAACATGGAGTGTTTCCTCCCATTGTCATCTGTGTTGAAGTGGCCCGGGTTGTAGCTGTCCTGACAGAGGGCTCCCATCCGTAGGTACCACCGATGCGTTCGGGAGCGTACTGATCGTGGGAGTGTACCAGGTAGAGGCTACCCGGGAGAGGGCTAACAAATGATATTGTGACCGTGAAAGCGTTCTCCCCTTCGTTGGATCCGATGTAGGAACTTCCCGGCGTTGGAAAAGCTGTCCTGACAGAGGGCTCCCATCCGTAGGTACCACCGATGCGTTCGGGACTGTACTGATCATGGGAGTATACCAGGTAGAGACTACCCAGGGAAAGGGCTACCGGTGGACCAAGGGTGTAGAGGAGTTTAATCTCTCCAAAAGTCCTATGTCACCTCTAAAGGGTGAGGGTGAGGATGAGGTGAAGACACGTCACCGCGTGACCCATTCGTTGTTCGTCCGTTCCCATAGTTGTTGGGTACGGTTGCATGTCGATGTTCAAAGACATCGTTGGGCAGTTATCTTGAGGTTGGTGATCCAAAAGAGTTGTGTAGACCAGTAATTCCGTGTCTCTTCGACCAACGGTATGGTCTCTCCCCAAAAGTCCCAAGAGTCTTCCTCCGGGAGTGAGGGTGAGGGTGAGAGTGAGGTTGGTTGCGCCTGTCACGCCCCAGGCGTCCCCGAGACGTTGCAAAATAATAATAATATCAGCTATCAATACCTGAGGTCAATAAAGACTCCAACAATAATACACAAGGCGGCAAAGCAAGATAATGATAACTGACTGAAAAGTGGAAGCATAATATATAAACAATGTCTGTAAATCAAAAACATTATTACAGACTCGAATACACAATCACTGTCCTCTGAGAGCCAAGTCTAGACCAAAGAAAATACAACCTGTGCCACATGCACGATTTACAAAACATAACTGACTCTAGGAATGCTGACAGCCTCGCACTCACCATCCGCCGGAAGAACGCTCCACGCCCATAAGACCACGCCACAGGAAAGCTCCAGCTCCACGCCCAACACTGCCCCTAAAAAGAAACAGTATGCGAGGGGTGAGCTACAAGCTCAGTGAGTGGCTGGAAACCAATCACCATACTACAGATCAATACATAATCAATTCCCTTTTTCAAGGAAAAACATGGGTGGACCCATGGATAACTGGGTCACGCGGCGGCGCGACCAACCTCACCCCACCCTCACTCCCGGAGGGAGTCTCTTGGGACTTTTGGGGAGAGACAATACCGTCGGTCGAAGAGACCTGGATTTACTGATCTAGAGACCATACCGTCGGTCGAAGAGACCCGGATTTACTGGTCTACTCAACACTACTGGATCATCTACATCTAGATAATTTCTCAAACGATGCCTTTAAACATCGATTCAAGACCGGACCCAACAACTATGGGAACGGTCGAACAACGAATGGGTCACGCTGCGATATTCTTCACCTCATCCTTACCCTCACTCCTGGAGGGAGACTTTTGGGACTTTTGGAAGAGATTTAGACTGCTCTACACCCCTGGTCCACCCGGTAGCCTCTCCGACACTCCGTAGCCGTCAGGACAGCTTTCCAACGCCGGGGAGTCCCTACTCGGATCCAACCAAAAGGGAGAACGATTCCCACGCCCGTAACATCATTCGTTAACCCTCTCCCGGGTAGTATCTACAACCCGATCTCCTCAACTCACCGCTCTACACCCTTGGTCCGCCAGTAGCCCTTTCCCCGGGTAGCCTCTACCTGGTATACTCCCACGATCAGTACTCGTCCGAATCATCGATGGTACCTACGGATGGGAGCCCTCTGTCAGGACAACTAAACCCGAGAAGTTCCTACATCGGATCCAACGAAGTGGAGAACGATCCCATGTTCGCAAAGCGAACCCAAATGGAAAACAACTACTCTCGATACTCACTTATCGAGATATCAAAACACAGGCATAACAACAATCTATTCAACACACTCATATTAACCTTAAAATAGTCACAGTCCCTATACGGGAGTAACTACACAAGTTAGTGGGTCGTAACATCGCCGACCCATCCCACCCTCACCCCTTTTAGCTGGGGGACATGGGCCTTTTCAGACTAGACTGCTCTCCACCCCTGGTCCACCCGGTAGCCTCTCCCACACTCCGTAGCCTCTACCTGGTATACTCCCACGATCAGCACAGTCCGACGCATCGGAGGTACCTACAGATGGGAGCCCTCTGTCAGGTCAGCTTTCCAACGCCGGGGAGTCCCTACATCGGATCCAACCAAAAGGAGAAGACAGCCTACTCGCACGTATACGATCCTCTTGGATCCGTCGACAACGATTTGTAACACTACTAATGTCATGAATTCTCAAGAATTCCTCCAGGGCGCATAACTAAGATGCGGGGAAACATATATTATAACAACAAGGTTATAATATTCTCTAAGGCATGCTTATAACAATATGTTCACATTTGATTTAAATAAATTAAACTAAATGGGAAACATGCATAGATAGGGCTTTCCAATCAAGGGACATGGTGTCTAGGCATGTATGGGCCTCTATACATGTATATGGGTGCATATCCCTAGCATACAAGGTCTAATATGGCATGGTTACATCATATAAATCATGCATTGCATAGTTTTTCATACTATAGCTAGGGGGCCCCATCGATGCGCGACGCGCGTCTATGCGGGTCGAGCGCATCCCTAGAGAGCGGGGGGGATTGGAATTGAACCACTCATCAAACGACCCAGGACTTCGCGCATCCCATCCGACGAGATCTGCATGGTAGGGGCATCCAACTTGGTGAGTAACAACACAATTTACACATAAGAAATAATTTGAAATACCCAAATACTCGGACAAGCATGCATACGGGCTCGCACGCATGCGAGCACGCACGTACGCACGCGAGTCCGATTGCCCCGACACCTACCTGAACCCTCGGGTAGCCACACGCATGGCCCCCCGCACGCGCACGCACGAATGCGCACTCCGGCACGCACGCACCCCAGCACCCTCGGCGCACTGCCGCGCGCCTGCCCGCGCACCCTGACGTGCTGCCGCGCCCCCGCGTGCACAGCGCGTCCAGCCCGCGCGCCCCCAGCCCCGCGCCCAGGCGAATGCCCAGGAGCACTGCCCCGCGCGCGCGCACGCTCGGGCGTGCCCGCGCGCCCTCGGGTGCACCCCCGCTCGCGCCAGCACCCGCGCGCACCCGCGCAACCACTCCGCGCGCACCCGCGCACTTGGGCGCACGCGCCCGCGCGCGTCTGCGCGCCCGCCTGCGCCTGCTAGCGCCTGCCTGCGCGCGCGCCTGAGCGCGCACGCTGGCAACCAACCCCAAACGCGCGCCCACTCTTCCCTAACCCCTTTTTAACCCTCCCCAACCCCTCACACACACTCTAACCCATCTACCTAGCATGCATGACCTCCCTAACCATCCCAACAGCCCTTAAGCCATGAAAAACCAAGAAAAGAAGGGGGAGAGCTCACCTTTGGAGGGGGAATGAAAGGGGGAGACTCGGGGGCCCTCGAAGCACCCGCGACCGCCTCAACCACCACCACCACTACCACCACCTCCTCGGCCTCTCCTCAGCCCTTCTTGGCTGCAAATCAGGGGGGGAAAGATCATGAAAAGGGAACTTGAGAGAGAGGAGATCAACAACAACAACAACACATGAACAAACCCTCACCATTTCTTCCTTCACCCTCTCCTTCTCTTTGAGGAATTATATCAAACACCTTGGGGGGCTTGAGAGAGAGGAAGAGAGAGCCCAAGAAAAATGGGCGTGGAAGTGAGAGGGAGAGAGAGAAGAAGATATTTGTTGCACACAAATATCTAAAGAGGGATGGAAATGACCATTTCATCCCTGACTTAGAAATTCTGCGCATGCTTCACTAGAACAGCCATAACTTTCTCGATATAGCTCCGAATTGCACAATTCCAAGTCCGTTGGAAATCTAAGAAGATTATCTACAACTGGCATGTTTATGCCAAGATCAAATAATCCCTCCAGCTATTCCGAAATCTGAGCTAAACATAGAGCAGGGCTGCTGCCAGAATTTCCCTCCCCGGGGTATACTTGGTAAAATACCCATAACTTTTACTACAAGAATTCAGTTGATCTGATTCTACTTTTGTACGAAAGCTAACTCAAAACTGGACATCTCATAATAAAATCATATTTAAACCTCTTCATCTTGGATTTTAACAAAATCAAATCCAAATACCAAATTGGAAATACATAACTTCGAGGAAAAAAAATTATGTAGGCAAATTTTCAATCAGAGTGCTCCAAATGACACAGGCACAACAGCGCCGCTGCGTGACCTTGTTATCCATTGGGTTTCGACCCATGTTTTTCCTTGAAGGGAAATTGTTTTAGTATTGAACTGTTGTATTGGTGATTGGTTTCCAGCCACTCACTGAGCTTGTAGCTCACCCCTCACATACTGTTTCTTTTCAGGGGCAGTGTTGGGCGTGGAGCTGGAGCTTCCCTGTGGCGTGGTCTTATGTGCGTGGAGCGTTCTGTCCGGCGGGTGGCGAGTGCGAGGCTGTCAGCAGTCCTAGAGTCATTTTATGTATTGTAAATCGTGCATGTGGCACAGGGTGTATTTTATTTGGACTAGACTTGGCTCTCACAGGACATTGATTGTATTTTCAAGTCTGTAATGATATTTTAGGTTTACAGACTTATTGATATTTTACGCTTCCACCTTTTCAGTTGAGTTATCAGTTATCATTGCTTCGCCAGCTTGTGTATTATGTATTGGAGTCATTGTTGACCTCTTGTACTTGATAGCTGATACTATATATATTGCCACGTCTCGGGGACGGCCGCCCTGGGGCGTGACAAAAGTTGGTATCAGAGCCTAAGTCTAGTCGTATAGATGATGAGTCGCAGGATTGTTATCCGAGTACTCTTATTTTAGAAGTTTATTTTAGGTTGCTAACATGCCTCCTCGCATCCGTTGACGTGGACGTGACCACCCTAGGGCCCACCCTTTACTTGTCGACTGGGTCGACAGAATAGGGTCAGTTGTTGGATCCCTTGTTGTTGGATTTAGGGTTGGGTAGGAGATTCCAGCCCAGTAGTATGATAGTGATGAATTGGTTGCAATTTCTAAGGTATGGATTGCGTCTCGATAATGGAGCTTCTTTCCTGTGCATCGGTATTGCTGGTAACCATGGAGTTCGCGTGCAGCGCCAGTTTCAAGTTTTGAGGATGTGGCATATTGCTCATTAAGGGGTGATGTCTTCTTCCAGTCTTCCTACTCAGGATTAAGGGGCCTTGCGGGGTCATCGTTGAGACCCGGGCTAGGGTACTCCGTGTTCCTTGTTTGGTTGTCGGGATATCCTATATCGGGACCTCATGGTGCCCTCCCAATGGGTTCTTTTCTAGTCAAGGAATACCTTTGAAGCATCTATTTGATGATTGATTTTTCCTCTCACTTGGAAGGTGCTGTAGCGAGTGGTGATGCGTACGATCGGGATTGGGTGCGTCCTATTGCAGCTTGGTGGGCGATCACTTGTGGACAGGGTTCCATAGTGGCATCTGGAGTCGCTTTGATATATAATTGTGCGTTGTAGCTGCCCGGTTGAGGCCAGAGCTCTGTGAGGTGCTCCCAGATACTATGCTTGTTGGTGCGCCCATATGGCAGAGATAGTGGGCTTGGGAGGCTACCAGGTAGAGGCCACACCGGGAGAGTGCTACTGGATGATGTCGAGAGCGTGGACTCCCCATGATGAATCTGCCCATGGAGTGCAGGATGCTGGAGTTCCAATGGTTATAGTTGAGCGACCTATCTCTGGCGGCATGTGAAGCACAGTTCACGATACTGTCGCGTTTTTGCCCCCACATGGGTTGTAAACGAGGAGATGCGATGCTAGCGTTCATGATGGGACTCAACCGCCCTATCAGATAGATGACGTCGCATAGGCATTGTCGAGGTTCGACAACCCCTTATTGCGTGTCTTGTGGATTAAGTGCGGTTGAGCGGCTTACCAAGCGTGTAAGTGTCATCATGAGCGCCAGCCATGCTTGAGGAGTAGAATCTGGACTTAATTGTTCGTGGTGTTGTTTTGATCTCCCCGTGGAGGTAGAAGATCAATTACCCTTGCCGCAAATCGATGATCTGTTTGACCAGCTCTGGGAGCCAGTGTCTTCTCTTAGATCGATCTTCGCACAAGGGTACCACAAGTCAGAGATCCGGGAGTTAGACATCTCGTAGATGGCCTTTCGTGACCGTTCAGGCACTACAAGTTTTAAGTACTGCTGTCGGGGTTGACGAATGCGCCGGGTGCCTTCGTGGATCTCAAAAGTTTATTGGGCTTCCGTGGACTACTTTGGGGTAGTCTTCATTGAGATTGTTGTGGTGTGATGAAAAGGTGATGTGGGTGACCTTGTTTCCCCAGGTTGGCATGCCCTCAGGCAAAGTTTGAGAATCATCATTGAGTGGAAAGCGTCAGTCCATTGAGATTCCTCAGTGGACGTGGGAGTGGGTTATCAGAGATTGTTGAGGACTCACAAAAGTCACGTTCGGGTCGCGACGCCGTCTAGGTGATCATTGACCGACTGACTAAGTCTGCGCTTCCCTCCCCAATCCGATTGATCGAGTCTCTGGACGCCTTGACGTGGGTTTTCACCTTCGCGATTGTTCGTCTTCATGGCACTCCAATCGGCGCTATTTTCGGTTGAGACGCGAGGGTTACTTTGAGGTTGTGGCGCAGCCTTGGCAGGCTTTGGCGCGAGCCTCCATTTAAGTATAGCGTTTCATCGCCGATGGACAGCCAGACAAAGAGGACGATTCAGACCTTGGAGGACATGCTAAGTGCCTGCGTGCTCGATGATAAGGGCAGTTGGGTGAGGCACCACCCATTTGTTGGGGTATGCCTGCAAGACGACTGCCATTCAAGCATCCTGATGGTACTGTGAAAGGCACTCTACAGGCGCAGTTTTATACCTCCCTTGTGTTGGGACGGTTGAGGAGCGCCAGTTGGAGGGGCCATAAGTTAGTTATTTGACCTTGCAGTGGCCAGGTTGGTTCATGTGTGCATCCGCACCTCCCAGAACCGATAGAAGGGCTACACAGGTCATCATCGCCAGGAGCTTACCTTCAGGTTTGGCGACCATGTTTTCCTGAAGGTGTCCCAGTTTAAGGGCAACCTCTGGACAAGCTGAGTTGGCTCTTCAATGGGACTGTTTCTCGTCATTGAGTGGATTGGGGAGGTGGCTTGTCATGTAGCCTTTCCCCCACAGCTGGCTCATGCCCACGACGTCATCCTTGTCTCATGGCCGAGGCGTTATGTCCAAGATCCTACTCATGTCACTCCGTTCGACCGTCTCATTCTCGAGCTGGATTTGTCATTCATGGAGCAGTGGATCGAGGTCAGAGACCAGCATGAGAAGAGGCTCCACGCTAAGACTGTTCCTTTGATTACAGTGTGTCGGTAGCGCCAGTCTGGTGCATAGACCACTTGGGAGCAAAAGGTCTATGCATGATACTTGCTATATTCGGTCTTCCCTTTGGGTTTCCTTAAATTTCGAGGACTAAATTTCCTAAGGGGGGGAGAATGTTATGCCTGTGTCATTGGAGCCTTATTTTTTTTCGATCGGAGTCGCTAAAATTTTGGCTTTTAGCCACCTTCATGAGTTGGAGAGCTCTGATTGAAAATTTGGCTACATAATTTTTCTCCTAGAAGTTATGCATTTCCGATTTGATATTTGGATTTAATTTTGTTAAAATCCAAGATGAAGAGGTTTAAATATGATTTTATCATGAGATGCTCAGTTTTGAGTTAGCTTTCATACAAAAGTGGAATTAGATCAACTGGATTCATGTAGTAAAAGTTATGGGTATCTTTCCAAACATACCTCGGGGATGAAAAATTCTGGCAGCAGCCCTGTTCAATGTTTAGCTCACATTTCAGAATAGCTGGAGGGATTATTTGATCTTGGCATAAACATGAAAGTTGTAGATAATCTTCTTGGTGTTCCAGTGGACTTTGAATTGTGCAATTCGGAGCTATATTGAGGATGTTATGGCTGTTCTAGTGAAGCATGTACAGAATTTCTAGTCAGGGATGAATTGGTCATTTGTATCCCTCTTTTGGCTATTTATTGGCCCAAAAAAATCTCTCTCTCTCTCTCTCTCCCACTCCCCACGTCTACCTCTCTTGCCTCTCTTTCTCTCTTTCACACATTCCCCCCCATGTGTTTGATGAAATGCCTAAGAGAAAAGATGGAGCAAGAAGAGGAGGTGCAAGTGCAAGCAAGGTGAGTGTGTGTGCTAGTGTTGATTGTTCCTCCTCCCTCTCCTCCTCCCATGGTGGATCCCCTTATTTTCTTTCCCTCCCCTTTGGTTCAGCCATGAAGAAGAGAAGCAAAGATGGTGGTGGTGGTCGAGGTGGTCAGGGGTGCGCTTGGGAGCCCCTACATCTCCCCCTTCCCTCCCCCTCTCTTTTGGTGAGTTTTCCCTCTTCTTTATTGGTTTTTATGCATGTTAGGGTGTTTGGGAGGGCATGCATGTGAGGTGTTTTGAGTTGGGTGCATGTAGGGGCAAGGGGGGAGGGTTGGGGAGTGCTGGGCGCGCGCGCGGGTCTGTCCGCGCGCGTGCGCGCACAGACGCGCGCGCAGAGGGGCGCTGGCAGGCACAGGCGGGCGCGCGGGTGCGCGCGGACGCTGGCAGCGAGTAGGGTGCGCGCGGGCGCGCGCGAGCGTGCGAGCGCGCGGGGCAGTGCGCCTGGCGTGTGTCTGGGCGCGCGGCTGGGTGCCAGTGCGCGCGCGCGCGTGCGTGGGCGTGCATGCGCATGCTGGGGCATGCGTGGGGCTTCCCTGGGTCTCGGGTAGGTGTTGGGGCACTCGGGCATGCGTGCGTATGCACGTGCTTGCATGCGTGCGAGCCCGTATGCGTGCATGTCTAAGTTTTTGGTATTACTAGTAATTTCTAAGTGTTATATTATGATATGTTACTCACCAAATTTGATGCCCTTACCTTGCAGATCTCGTCGGATGGGATGCGCGAGGTCCCGGGTTGAGGTGAGTGGTTTGATCCAAACCCCTCACCTCGGGATGCGTGTAGTCGCGCGTCACGCATCGATGGGGCATCTTAAGCTATAATATGTTAGATATCTTGCATGCTAGGCTTATATACATGTATTGTATCCATGTATGAATGATTGTGTTACATGAGCCCCTCTAGTATGGGCATGTATTTGTGTAATGTGTATAGATGTATAGAATATGGCATGCCTTATGTAGTATTGTAATACTACTCCCACCATATTAATTGGAATATCGAACATGATTAAGTCTGGGTTAATAACGGGCACCTGCCTAATATTCCCTTGTGATAAAACTCGAGGGCGTGGTGTAGCTGTTGCGCCCATGGGGCAAAGCTATGATCAGCTTTATGAGATGATGATCTCTCCCGCCATCTCCCTCTGAACGAACTGAGTAAGTAGATGCGATTTCCTACTCGACTCAGGTTTGTTTGGAATATTGGCATGCACCTGTTAGTGCGCGAGATCACACTTGACCCTTTCTTTTAAGTTGGCGATATCCAACGCATGTTAGAGTATATCTTATATGATTATGTGATTAATGACCATGTATGCATGTTGTATGATTTATTATGATGTAAATCCATGTTAGGGAGTGTCCCTATAATTATTAGATGATTGTGCATATGGTTCGTGCACATAGCTAGTATAAAATTCTCCCGGATATATTTATATGCGCATGTTAAAAAACTGATAGGCCTAGCTGGAATAGGCGTGGGTATGACCCGCTGTCGGGTTGTACCTTATTAGTTAGAGCGCTAGCGATGTAATCGCCCCATGCATCCGAGCGATGCACTCGTTTGGAATTCAGGAGAATTCATTATCTTATCGGATTGTTAAGCCAGTAGTTGGGGCGTGACACCCCCTGTGTCCGAGCAACGCAACGGTGTGGGAGTACAGTAGTATTCGATATCTCGATAAGTGATTATCGAGAGTAGTTGTTTTTCCATTGGGTTCGCTTTGCGAACATGGAATGTTTACTCCCAGTGTCGTCCGTGTTGAAGAGGGCCGGGTTGTAGCTGTCTTGACAGAGGGCTCCCATCCGTAGGTACCACCGATGCGTTCGGGAGCATACTGATCGTGGGAGTGTACCAGGTAGAGGCTACCTGGGAGAGGGCTAACGAATGATATTGCGAGCGTGGAATCGTTCTCCTTTTCTTTGGGTCCGATGTAGGAACTCCCCGGTGTTGGGAAAGCTGTCCTACAGAGGGCTCCCATCCGTAGGTACCACCGATGCGTTCGGAAGGTATTGATCGTGGGAGTATACCAGGTAGAGGCTACACGGGAGAAAGGGCTACCGGTGGACCAAGGGTGTAGAGCAGTCTAAGTCTCTTCCAAAAGTCCCAAGAGTCTCCCTCTGGGAGTGAGGGTGAGGATGAGGTGAAGACACGTCGCCTCGTGACCCATTCGTTGTTCGTCCGTTCCCATAGTTGGGTCCGGTCACGTATCGATGTTGAAAGACATCGTTGGGCGGTCATCTCGATGTAGATGATCCAGTAGTGTTGCGTAGACCAGTAATCCCGGGTCTCCTCGACCAACAGTATGGTCACTCCCCAAAAGTCCCAAGAGCCTCCCTCCGGGAGTGAGGGTGAGGGTGAGGTTGGTGATCCAGTAGTGTTGTGTGGACCAGTAATCCCGGGTCTCCTCGACCAACAGTATGGTCTCTCCCCAAAAGTCCCAAGAGTCTCCCTCTGGGGGTGAGGGTGAGGGTGAGGTTGGTCGCACCACCGTGTGACCCTGTTAACCATGGGTTTCCACTCATGTTTACCTTGAAAGGGAATTGCTTATGTATTGAACTGTTGTATGGTGATTGGTTTCCAGCCACTCACTAAGCTTGTAGCTCACCCCTTGCATACTGTTTCTTTTCAGGGGCAGTGTTGGGCGTGGAGCTGGAGCTTTCCTGTGGCGTGGTCTTATGGGCGTGGAGCGTTCTTCCGGCGGGTGGCGAGTCCGAGGCTGTCAGTAGTCCTAGAGTCATTGTATGTATTGTAAATCGTGCATGTGGCACAGGTTGTATTTTCTTTGGTCTAGACTTCGCTCTCACAGGACAGTGATTGTGTATTCGAGTCTGTAATAATGTTTTTGGTTTACAGACATTGTTTATATATTATGCTTCCACTTTTTAGTCAGTTATCATTATCCTTGCTTTGCCACCTTGTGTGTTGTTGTTGGAGTCTTTATTGACCTCAGGTATTGATAGCTGATATTTTATTATTACCACATCTCGGGGACGGCCGCTTTGGGGCGTGACAACAATAACCTGCGTAGCCCTTCTGTCGGTTCTGGGAGGTGCGGATGCACACATGAACCAACCTGGCCACTGCAAGGTCAAATAAATAACTTGTGGCCCCTCCAACTGGTGCTCCTCAACCGTCCCAACACAAGGGAGGTATAAAACTGCGCCTATAGAGTGCCTTTCACAGATCCATCTGGATGCTCGAATGGCAGTCGTCTTGCAGGCATACCCCAACAAATGGGTGGTGCCTCACCCAACTGCCCTCATCATCGAGCACGCAGGCACTTAGCATGTCCTCCAAGGTCTGAATCGTCCTCTTTGTCTGGTTGTCCATCGGCGATGAAACGCTATACTTAAATGGAGGCTCACGCCAAAGCCTGCCAAGGCTGCGCCACAACCTCAAAGTAACCCTCGCGTCTCAACCGAAAATAGCGCCGACTGGAGTGCCATGAAGACGAACAATCGCGAAGGTGAAAACCCACGTCAAGGCATCCAGAGACTCGATCAATCGGATTGGGGAGGGAAGCGCAGACTTAGTCAGTCAGTCAATGATCACCTAGACGGCGTCGCGACCCGAACGTGACTTTTGCGAGTCCTCAACAATCCCTGATAATCCACTCCCACGTCCACTGAGGAATCTCCATGGACTGACGCTTTCCAACGCGATGATGATTCTCGAACTTTGCCTGAGGGCATGCCAACCTGGGGAAACAAGGTCACCCATATCGCCTTTTCATCGCACCACTAGCAATCTCAATGAAGACTACCCCAAAGTAGTCCATGGAAGCCCAATAAAACTTTTGAGATCCACGAAGGCATCCGGCGCATTCGTCAACCCCGACGGCAGTACTTAAAACTCGTAGTGCCTGAACGGTCATGAAAGGCCATCTACGGGATGTCCAACTCCCGGATCTCCAACTTGTGGTACCCTTGTGCGAAGATCGATCTAAGAGAAGACACTGGCTCCCAGAGCTGGTCAAACAGATCATCGATTCGCAGCAAGGGTAATTGATCTTCAACCTCCACGGGGAGATCAAAACAACACCACGAACAATTAAGTCCAGATTCTGCTCCTCGAGCATGGCTGGCGCTCATGATGACACTTACACGCTTGGTAAGCCGCTCAACCGCACTTAATCCACAAGACACGCAATAAAGGGTTGTCGAACCTCGACAATGCCTATGCGACGTCATCTATCTGATAGGGCGGTTGAGTCCCATCACGAACGCTAGCATCGCATCTCCTTATTTGCGACCAATGTGGGGCAAAACGTGACAGTATCCACAACCATGCTTCACATGCCGCCAGAGATAGGTCGCTCAACTATAACCATTGGAACTCCAGCATCCTGCACTCCATGGGCAGATTCATCACAGGGAGTCCACGCTCTCGACATCATCTAGTAGCACTCTCCCGGTGTGGCCTCTACCTGGTAGCCTCACAAGTCCACTATCTCTGCCATATGGGCGCACCAACAAGCATAGTATCTGGGAGCACCTCACAGGACTCTGGCCTCAACCGGGCAGCTACAACGCACAATGATATATCGAAGCGACTCCAGATGCCACTATGGAACCCAGTCCACAAGCGATCGCCCACCAAGCTGCAATAGGACGCACCCAATCCCGATCGTACGCATCACCACTCGCTACAGCACCTTCCAAGTGAGAGGAAAACTCAATCATCAATAGATGCTTCAAAGGTATTCCTTGACTGGGAAAAGAAACCTTGGGAGGGCACCCTGAGGTCCCGATATAGGATATCCTGACAACCAAACAAGGAACACGGAGTACCCTAGCTCGGGTCTCAACGATGACCCCGCAAGGCCCCTTAATCCTGAGTAGGAAGGCTGGAAGAAGACATCACCCCTTAATGAGCAATATGCCACATCCTCAAAACTTGAAACTGGCGCCGCACACGAACTCCATGGTTACCAGCAATACCGATGCACGGGAAAGAAGCTCCAATTTCGAGACAATCCATACCTTAGAAATTGTGACCAATTCATCACTATCATACTACTGGCTGGAATCTCCTACCCAAGCCTTAATCCCGCAACAAGGGATCCAACAACTGACCCTGTTCAGTCGACCCAGTCGACAACTTAAGGGTGGGTCTAGGGGGGTCACGTCCACGTCAACGGATGCAAGGAGGCATGTCAGCAACCTAAGATAACTTCTAAAACAAGAGTACTCAGATGACAATCCTATGACTCATCATCTATACGACTAGACTTAGGCTCTGACAGGACCAGGCTCTGATACCAACTTTTATCACGCCCCAGGGCGGCCGTCCCCGAGACGTGGCAATAATGAAATATCAGCTATCAATACCTAAGGTCAATAAAGACTCCAACAACAACACACAAGGTGGCAAAGCAAAGATAATGATAACTGACTGAAAAGCGGAAGCATAATATATAAACAATGTCTGTAAACCAAAACATTATTACAGACTCGAATACACAATCACTGTCCCGTGAGAGCCAAGTCTAGTCCAAATAAAATATAACCTGTGCCACATGCACGATTTACAATACATAAAATGACTCTAGGGCTGCTGACTGCCTCACACTCGCCACCCGCCGGAAGAATGTTCCACGCCCATAAGACCACGCCACAGGAAAGCTCCAGCTCCACGCCCAACACTACCCTTGAAAAGAAACAGTATGCGAGGGGTGAGCTACGAGCTCATTGAGTGGATGGAAACCAATCACCATTACAACAGTTCAATGCTAACACAATTTCCTTTCAAGGAAAAACATGGGTAGAAACCCAATGGATAACAGGGTCACACGGCGGCGTGACCAACCTCACCCTCACCCTCACTCCCGGAGGAAGGCTCTTGAGACTTTTGGGGAGAGACCATACCGTTGGTCGAAGAGACGCGGAATTACTGGTCCACACAACACTACTAAATCACCAACCTCTCTCCCGGAGGTCCACACAACGCGGAATTACCCTCACTCCCGGAGGGAGACTCTTGGGTCTCTTGGGGAGAGACCATACCGTTGGTCGAAGAGACCCAGAATTACTGGTCTACACAACGCTACTGGATCATCTACATTGGGATAACTGCCCAACGATGTCTTTGAACATCGATACGCAACCGGACCCAACAACTATGGGAACAGACGAACAACGAATGGGTCATGCGGCGACGTGTCTTCACCTCATCCTCACCCTCACCCTTTAGGGTGACATATGACTTTTGGAAGAGACGAAGACTGCTCTACACCCTTGGTCCACCTGGTAGCCCTTTCCCCGGGTAGTCACTACCTGGTATACTCCCACGATCAGTACGCTTCCGAACGCCTCGGTGGTACCTACGGATGGGAGCCCTCTGTAAGGACAGCTTTTCCAACGCCGGGAAGTTCCTACATCGGATCAAATGAAGGGGAGAACGATTCCACGCTTGCAATGTTATTCGTTAACCCTCTCCCGGGTATCCTCTACCAGGTACACTCCCACGATCAGTACGCTTCCAAACGCATTGGTGGTACCTACGGATGGGAGCCCTCTGTCAGGACAGCTACAACCCGGGCCTCTTCAACTCGGACGACATTGGGAGTAAACATTTCATGTTCGCAAAGTGAACCCAATGGAAAAACAACTACTCTCGATAATCACATATCGATGATATTGAACACTATTTTACTCCCACACGGTTGCGTCGCTCGGACACAAAGGGGGGTTGCTTCTGCTCTCACGCAGAAATAATCCCAAGGCACATAACCCAACAGGCGGTTCATATACACGCCTAGCACGGGTAGGCCTAGCTTAATGCCCCAACTACCGGCTTAACAAAATCGATAAGATAATGAATTCTCCTGAATTCCAAACGAGTGCATCGCTCGGATGCTTGGGGCGATTACATCGCTAGCGCTCTAACTAATAAGGTACAACCCGACAGCGGGTCATACCCACGCCTATTTCAGATAGGCCTATCAGTTTTTAACATGCGCATATAAATATATCCAGGAGAATTATATGGTCAAGCGCGATCTTGCGCTTTAACAGGTGCATGCCAATATTCCAAACGAACCTGAGTCGAGTAGGAAATCGCATCTACTTACTCAGTTCATTTAGAGGGAGAGGGCGAGAGAGATCATCATCTCATGAAGCTGGTCATAGCTTTGCCCATTAGCATGGGCGCAACAACTACACCATGCCCTCGAGTCTTATCACAAGGGAATATTAAGCAGGTGCCCGTTATTAACCCAGACTTAATCATGCTGGCACTTAATATGGTGGGAGTAGTATTACAATACTACCTAAGGCATGCCATATTCTATACATCCATACACATTACAAAAAAATACATGCCCATACTAGAGGGGCGCATGCAACACAGTCATTCATACATGGATACAATACATGTATATAAGCCTAGCATGCAAGATATCTAACATATTATAGCTTAAGCATGGCTATACTACTTATCTACACAAGTAGTATAGCTAAGATGCCCCATCAATGCGCGACGCACGACTACGAGCGTCGAGCGCATCTCGAGAGGGGGGGGGGATTGGACCAAACCACTCACCGCAACCCGGGACCTCGCGCATCCCATCCGACGAGATCTGCAAGGTAAGGGCATCAAATTTGGTGAGTAACATCACATTATAACACTTAGAAATTACTTAGAATACCAAAGACTTAGAGATGCATGCATACGGGCTCGCCAAATGCGAGCACGCGCGTACGCACGCTTGCCCGAGTGCCCCAACACCTACCCGAGCCCCTGGGTAGCCCCGCGCATGCCCCAGCACGCGCACCCTGCCGCATGCCCCGGCCCACCCATACAACCTGCCCCGCGCGCGCCGCTCGTTGCCAGCGTCCGCGCGCACGCGCCCGCCTGCGCCTGCCAGTGCCCCTCTGCGCGCGCGTCTGCGCGCGCACGCGCGCGGACAGACCCCTGCGCGCGCCCAGCCATTTTTAACCCCTTTTTAACCCCTCCACACACACCCTAACTCATTCATCTACCTTGCATGACCTCCCTAACACCTAACCATGCATAAAAACCCAAATAAGGAAGAGGGAAACTCACCAAATAGAGGGGGAAGGGGAGGGGGAGATGTAGGGGCTCGCAAGCGCCTTGACCACCTCGACCACCACCACTACTACCACCACTTCCATCCTTGGGAGCTCTTCTTGATGGCTGAAACCAGGGGGGAAGAGAGAGGGACAGCCACTTAGGAGCACAAGCTCACATAACCCACCTCAAGATCACCTCTTCATGCACTACATGCTTCTTGTTCTCCTTCTCTTCTCTTTGAGGGATTTATACAAACATGTGGGGGGAGTGAAAAGAGAGAAAGAGAGACCCAAAGAAGGTCCACGTGGGGAGTGAGAGGGGGTGAGTGGGAGTGAGTGGGTATTTAATGCCACAAAAGTGGGTAGGTGAGAAAAGTCACCCACAATCCGGTAACATCCAAACCCGGATGCTATTTGGAACTGCATATTTTTTCAAAACGTTACCGGAATTCGATGAAATTTTTATGGGTAGTACTAAACGGTACCAGGACCCATAATGTGCAGTTAGATTTTCAATCAGAGTACTCTAACTCCCGCAGGTGGCTAAAAACCAAAATTTTAGCGACTCCGATCGAAAAAAGAAAAGGCCCTGAGTGACCCAGATGTGACCAAGGCTTAACCGAAATGGCTCCAAATGACATAGGCATAACAGTGAGGACCGAGGAGGAAGGAAGAGAGGGCCCCGTTTCTTTCCTTTTCCTGAAATATGATATCGATAGGGTAGCCTCTACCTGGTCTACCCCCATGATCAGCACATCTTACCACATGCATCAATAGTACCTACAGGTGGGGGCCCTCTATCAGGACGGTTACAACCCAAGCCGCTTCAACACGGATGATATTGGGAGGAAACACTCCATCTTCACAAAGTGAACCCAATGGAAAAACAACTACTCTCGATAATCGCCTACCGATGCTATCGAATACTTATGAACTCCCACATAGATGCGTTGCTCGGACGCAAGGAGTTACCTCAACGCTCGCACCAAAAATAAACCCAAGGCATAACCCAATGGGCAGTTCATACACTCGCCTAACATGGGTAGGCCTAGCTTAAACACCATAACCACCAGTTTGAAACACCGGTATAACCTCAAATTCTCTTGAATTCTAACAAGTGCATCACACGGATGCAGGGTGGCAATTACATTGCTTGCGCTCTAACTAACTAAGGTACAACCCGACAACGGGTAATACCCACGCCTCGCACAGGTAGGCATGAATAGTCTAACAAGCGCAATTATAATAGGAGAATTCTATCGCAGTTATATACATGGTCCTCATGCACGATAACATAGAATTAACTGTAGGGGTGGTTCTCCCTAACATGGATAAACATCATAAGCAAAATTTCATACAAAGCATGGCCTAGCTACACATGCATACAAGGGAGTTAATCATGCAAGCACGCAACATACAACCTAACATGTGTTGGATATCACCAACTTAAAAGGGCAACGAAGGGTTAAGCGCGATCTCGTGCATCAACAGGCGCATGCCAGTATTCCCAAGCAAACCTAAGTCAAGCAGGAACCACATCTACTTAGTTTGTGCAAAGAGAGAGGGCGAGAGAGAGATGAAGCCTCATCATCTCACGAAGGTCATAGCTTTGCCCCCAACAGGATGGGCGCAACAAGTGCACCACACTCTCAAGTCTTTATAACAAGAGAACATTAGGCCTGTACCAGAATATTAACCCAAGCTTGATTATGCTAGATACAATTAATATAAGGGTAGTATTACAAGATTACCTAAGGCATGCCATATTCTATACATCCATACACCACACATAAAGCAAGCCCAAACCAGAGGGGCGCATGTAACACAATCATTCTTAAATGAATCAATACATAGGCAAGTACATGGTAGAATAGGGGGTTCTACGCAATATACGAGTTATACAGTCCTAGCATTCAATATCTAACATAATATGGGTGCCAATATGCACCATGGATGCGTGATACACAACTACGTGTATCGAACGCTTCCCGAAGGGTTTGATCGAACCACTCACAAATATTCGAATCGCCGCGCATCCTGTCTACGAGATCTGCAAGACACAACACAATATAGATAAACCAATTGCTCAAATCCAATAGGAAGCTTCTTGATACATATGTAAGCCTACTTCATGCAGAAACCAACTCTTAATATTGCCTATAACATGCATAAATAACTCATTGACACAGCCATGTAAAATTGGTGCATCTGAAGAAAATAACCTTACTCTTTGAGCTCCATAGCATCAAATACACATCCACAAATTATGAAATAAATCACACACATTCTCAGACATGTGGGGATCATAATTTTTGAAGACAAAAAAAACCTAATTTAGCCTCTATATGCATAAAATAAAATGTTTCTAGAAACTGATCAAATCCTACGTGAATCTGGACAGGCTATGCAAATCAGGCTATAACTTACAACACACATCATAAAATGATACCAAATTTCATATATACCATCTAGATACATGGGGGATCATATCACATGAAGACACAATCTAGAGACTATGCCACTAAATACTAGTTCCATAAAGATCCTCACAAGATAGAAATCTGTCTTACTACAACACGAAGCCACCACTATTCATGCATAAACACAAACACCTCATGTGCAGCAGCAATTACACATAACAACACTCTCCCAGCAACACCCACATTCAATAGTACACCCTCATACAAACATAAACACAAAAACATACAAGGCATAAAAAATAAGGGGGAGAGAGTACCTCTTGGAGGAAGAGAAGGGGTGATTGGGGCTTCACAAGCACAAACACACACCACCTTTTCTTCCAACATCACTTCTCTTCTTCAAGGCGGAACACACAAGAAAGGGGGCCAAGGAGAGATCATGAGAGAGTTGGAGATGGAGAAGGGAAAGAAACAACAACAACACACACATATGCATATATACTAACTGTTATATATGTGTCACTTTTTAGCCTTCTGGTAACCATTGGAGCATTCTAGCAGTTTTTGAGTTTTTTTCGTTTTTCGATCGGAACCGTTAAAATTTTGGACTGTTAGCTATCATCCTGAGTTTGAGGACTCCGATTGAAAATCTAACTGCATATTATGTGTCCTGGTGCCATTTCATGCCACTCACAAAAATTTCATCGAATTCCGGTAACGTTTCAGAATTTCACAGTTTCGGGGCGTATCCGGGTTTTGACCGAGCGAGAAGTCATTGGGAGAGTTGACTTGGTCAAAGTGTGGTCAACCCCTTTTGTTTTTTTGTGTGGTTGGGTTGACCCAAGTCAAAGCTCACTTAATCCTCACTAATCCTCTCTTAAGCCCGAATTAAACCTAGTTAGCCTAATCTAAGTGGTGTTGACTTATTTAAGTGAGCTAAAATATCTCCCCCACTATTCATCATCTTCCCCAATTAAATTTCTCTCTCCCCCTCTCTCTTTTTCTTGATTTTGAGCTAGTTAGAGTGCTTGAAATCAAAAACACAAAGAATAGAAAGGTAAGGTGAGCTCCCGATCTATCCACCGGTGGTCTCGGATTCGAGTTCCCACGTGTATGACCCCCTCTCTTACCCTCTTTTCTCCTCTGATTTCAGCCCCTTTGAAGGTTGAAGGAGATCTTGGTGGTGGAGGTCTTTGGGGAGGTGTTTCGGTGCACGGAGAGCTCTCGATCCCCTTCCCTTCCTTTCCTTTCCTAGGGTAAGCTTTCTTCCTTCCTTTTCTTGCTTAGATGCATGTTAGGAGGGTGTTTTTGGGTGTGTGGTGGCTGTTGGTGGCTGTTGGTGGTGGTTGGTGGTGGATAGTGGCCATTGGTGGCCGGTGAGGGGTGGTAGGGTGGCTCGGGCAGTATGGCAGGCCGTCTCGGGTAGGCTGGCAGCGCAGGTAGGCGGGCTGGCAGGCAAGACGGGCAGAGCAAGCTGGAAGGGCGCGCTGGGCACCGTGCGGGGACGTGCGCGCGGGGCGTTGCGCAGAGGCATAGTGCGTGCTGCGTGCAGGGGGTCGCGTGTGGATGCTACGCGCAGGGCGCCGTGCGGAGGCGTGCGCGCGGTGCCCTGCGCAGAGGCGCAGGCGTGCTGTGCGCGCGCGGAGTGGCGAGCCGGTGGTGCGCGCGGGGTGCGCGCGGGGCGAGGTGATGAGGCGCTGGGCGTACGGGTGGGCGCGCGAGTCGTGGCGCTAGGGCGCAATGAGCGCGCGGTGCACCTGGGGGGTTTCGGCAGGGTGTCCGGGCCTGCAGGCTGGGCTCGGCAGTGTGTCTGGGCACGCGGGGCGGGGCTCGGCTTTGCGCTCGGGGCGGGTGGCCGTGCGTACGGCTGCCCGGGGGTTCGGGATTGAGTTGGGGTGCTCGGACTCGCGTGTGTACAGGCAGTATGTACGCTTGTCCGAGTATTGTGTATTTTTAGTGTATTTTGTGGTATTTCTGTATTTTACTCACCAAGTTGATTAGCCTGTCTTGCAGATCTTGACGGACGGTCGCGCGACGACCCGGTTATCGGTGAGTGGGACAAACCAAACCAGTTGGGAGGCGCTACATGCACTTGGGCGTGTACCGTCCTCCCCTGGGGCACCATAGTTAATATTAACTTGTTAATATGTAATCCATGCAAGCATGATTAGCGTGTAGAATGCATGCCACCCTAGACTTTGTATGTTAGGGACTTGCACCCTTAGGATATGTGTAAGAGCCATGCATCTTGTCACTTTGTTTTCATGCTAGGAAGCCTCGACCTATGCATGTGTCCTAAATTAAATTAAATGCGAGCGTATGTCTATTAATATGGCTTGGGGAATATTAAGGGGGCCTTGCGAGGTTAACATTGAGACCCGGGCTAGGGTACTCCGTGTTCCTTGTTTGGTTGTCGGGATGTCCTATATCGGGACCTCAGGTTGCCCTCCTAAGGTTTCTTTTCCTCATTATTATCTTATATATTCCCCGCATCTTGGTTATGCGCCCTGGAGCAATTATGATGAATTCATGACATTAGAGTTGTTGAGATGTGTTGTCGGCGGATCCGAGTGGATCATATGCGTATGGATAGGCTGTTCTGTTCCCTTCGTTGGATCCGTGTAGAGACTGCCCCAGCGTTAGAAAGGCTGTCCCGTGGAGGGCTCCCATCAGTAGGCACCTCCTGATTTGGGATGGACTGTGCTGAATGTGGGAGTGGCCAAGCGGCCTACGGAGTGGGGAGAGACTATCGGTGGACCAAGGGTGACCAACAGCCTAGTCACTCCCAATATCCTATGTCACCATATTGAGGGGTGAGGGTGAGGGTGTGGTGGGCCGGCGATGTGGCGACCCACTGGATTTGTGTAAGGATGATTATCAGCCTATTAAGTCCCAACATCCTATGTCACCTATTGAGGGGTGAGGGTGAGGGTGTGGTGGTTCGGCGATGTAACTACCCACTGGATTGTGTAGTTCGTGCCACTTTGAGGCTTGATTTGATTAATTGTGGTTAATATAAATTGTGTTGCATGGGTTGTGCTATTCACTGAGCGTGTGGCTCAACCCTCGCATAATATTTTTCTCCAGTGATTACTGAGGCGGACTTGAAGGAGGAGCTCCCCGAGGGATTGCACCAGTAGCGGAGTAGCGCCACGTCCTGCGAGTTTTAGAGGCCATCAGCATCCTTCTTTATTGTATGTATATATTTCCGTGCTTGGGCACCCAGTTTGGATTGTATTTGGATGTATGTGTGTATATTGGCTCTCACAGGACATTTGATTATGTATCGAGTCTGTGTTATGTTTTTGGATTACAGACTCAGTCTTTTAGCTCCGCTAGCTGTGTATATATCATGTCAGCCTTGCTTTCACCTGTGTTGTCATTATAATTGTTGTTTAGAGTGTTTTATTGATCTCCTGTATAGACTGCTGATATCATGTATACACTTGCCACGTCCCGGGGACATCCGCCCTGGGGCGTGACAAAAAATTGCTATTAGAGCCTGGTCCTGTCAGAGCCTATTGTCTTCTTTTTCATAGAGATGAGTCCTAGGATTTCTATATGAGTATTCTGATCCTAGTGTCTGGTTTTTTTAGGTTGCTGATATGCCTCCTCGCAGAGGACGGCGCGGACGTGGTCCCTCTCAACCTTTGGAGGTTTCCGGATTTCACAGTTCCGGGGCGTATCCGGGTTTTGACCGAGCGAGAAGTCATTGGGAGAGTTGACTTGGTCAAAGTGGGCCCGTGACTTGGTCAACCCCTTTTGTTTTTTTGTGTGGTTGGGTTGACCCAAGTCAAAGCTCACTTAAGCCTCACTAATCCTCTCTTAAACCCCAATTAAACCTAGTTAGCCTAATCTAAGCGAGAGTTGATTATAAGTGAGTTAAAAATATCTTTTCCCCCACTATTCATCATCTTCCCCAATTAAATTTCTCTCTCCCCCTCTCTCTTTTTCCACCATTTGAGCTAGCTAGAGTGCTTGAAACCAAGAACACAAAGAAGAGAAAGGGTAGGTATTGACCTGATCTATCTTCCTATGGTTTCTTTTCCAAGTTTCCTCATGTATGACCCCCTATCATACCCTCTTTTCTCCTCTGATTTCAGCCCCTTTGAAGCTGAAAGAGATCTAGGTGGTGGTGGTCCTTGAGGAGGTGTTTCGGTGTGCGAAGAGCAACCGATCTTCCCCTTCCTTCCTTTCCTTCCTTGGGTAAGGTTTCTTTCCTTCCTTTCCATGTTAGATGCATGTTAGGAGGGTGTTTTTGGGTGTTGGTGGTGGTGGGTGGCCGTCGGCGGCGGTTGGTGGCCATTGGTGGCCGGTGAGAGGTGGTAGGGTGGCTCGGGCAGGATGGCAGGCTGTCTGGGGTAGGCTGGCAGCGCAGGCAGCACAGGCAGGCGGTTGCAAGGCAGGGCGGGCAGAGAAGACTGGCAGGGCACGCGCGCGTGCGCGCGGGTGAAGCAGGAGCGTGCGGGTACTGCGCGTTGGGCGCCGTGCGGGGACGTGCGCGTGGGGCGCTGCGCAGAGGCGCAGTGCGTGCTGCGCGCAGGGGGCCGCTTGCTGGTGCTGCGCGCAGGGGGCCGTGCGGGGGCGTGCACGTGGAGCGCGGCGCAGAGGCGCAGGCGTGCTGTGCGCGCGCGATGAGGCGAGCCGGTGGTGCGCGCGGGGCGAGGCGACGGGGCGCTGGGCGTGCGGGTGTGCACGCAAGTCGCTGCGCTGGGGCGCAGTGAGTGCACGGTGCACCAGGGGGGACTCGGCAAGGTGTTCGGGCGTGCAGGCTGGGCTCAGCAGTGCGTCTAGGCGCGCGGGCCGGGGCTCGACTGTTTGCCCAGGGCGGGTGGCCGTGCGTGCGGCTGCCCAGGGGTTCGGGATTGAGTTGGGTGCTCGGGCTCGCGTGCGTACGGGCGTATGTACGTTTGCTCGAGTGTTGTGTATTTTTAGTGTATTTTTGGTGTATTTGTGTATTTTACTCACCGAGTTGATTACCCTGTCTTGCAGATCTTGACGAACGGTCGCGCGACGACTCGGTTATTGGTGAGTGGGACAACCCAACCCAGTTGGGAGGCGCTATATGCACTTGGGCGTATACCGCCCTCCCCTGGGGCACCATAGTTAATATTAACTTAGTAATATGTAATCAATGTAAGCATGATTAGTGTGTAGAATGCATGCCACCCTAGACTTGTATGTTAGGGACTTGCACCCTTAGGATATGTGTAAGAGCCATGCATCCTGTCACCTTGTTTTCATGCTAGGAAGCCTCGACCTATGCATGTGTCCTACTAGTTTGATTTATTAAATTAAATGCGAGTATATGTCTATTAATATGCCTTGGGGAATATTAAGGGGGCCTTGCGAGGTCAACATTGAGACCCGGGCTAGGGTACTCCGTGTTCCTTGTTTGGTTGTCGGGGTGTCCTATATCGGGACCTCAGGTTGCCCTCCTAAGGTTTCTTTTCCTCATTATTATCTTATATATTCCCCGCATCTTGGTTATGCGCCCTGGAGGAATTCTGAAGAATTCATGACATTAGAGTTGTTGAGATGTGTTGTCGGCAGATCCGAGTGGATCATATGCGTATGGATAGGCTGTTCTGTTCCCTTCGTTGGATCCATGTAGAGACTGCCCCAGCATTTGAAAGGCCGTCCCGTGAGAGGGCTCCCATCAGTGGGGACCTCCTGATTTGGGACGGACTGTGTTGAATGTGGGAGTGGCCAAGCGGCTACGGAGTGGAGGAGAGACTATCGGTGGACCAAGGGTGACTAACAGCCTAGTCAGTCCCAATATCCTATGTCACCTATTGAGGGGTGAGGGTGAGGGTGTGGTGGGTCGGCGATGCAGCGACCCACTGTATTTGTGTAAGGATGATTATCAACCTAATAAGTCCCAATATCCTATGTCACCTATTGAGGGGTGAGGGTGAGGGTGTAGTGGGTTGGCGATGTAGCGACCCACTGGATTTGTGTAGTTCCTGCCACTTTGAGGCTTGATTTGATTAATTGTGGTTAATATAAATTGTGTTGAATGGGTTGTGCTATTCACTGAGCGTGTGGCTCACCCCTCGCATAATATTTTTCTCCAGTGATTACTGAGGCGGACTTGAAGGAGGAGCTCCCCGAGAGACTGCACCAGTAGCGGAGTAGCGCCACGTCCCGCGAGTTTTAGAGGCCATCAGCATCCTTTTTTATTGTGTGTATATATTTCCGTGCTTGGGCACCCAGTTTGGATTGTATTTGGATGTATGTGTGTTTATTGGCTCTCACAGGACATTTGATTATGCATCGAGTCTGTAGTATGTTTTTGGATTACAGACTCAGTCTTTGAGCTTCCGCTATCTATGTATATATCATGTCAGCCTTGCTTTCATCTGTGTTGTCATTATAATTGTTGTTTAGAGTGATTTATTGATCTCCTGTATAGACTGCTGATATCATGTATGCACTTGCCGCGTCCTGGGGACGGCCGCCCTGGGGCGTGACAACAGCTTCGACGCTGGGGTGTTCGACGCACGACGATGTTGGGAGGAAGCACCCCACGTTCGCAAAGCAAACCCTATGGGAAAGTCAACTACGCTCGATAATCACATATCGATGATAACAAATACTCTTGGACTCCCACACGAGTGCATTGCTCAGACGCGAGGGGTTACCTCTGCTCTCACGCAGAAATAAGCCCAAGGCATATAACCCAACAAGCGGTTCATATACGCGCCTAGCACGGGTAGGCCTAACTTAATGCCAAAGCTACCGGTTTAACAAAACCGATACAACAAATGAATTCTCCTGAATTACATTCAAGTGCATCACACGGATGCAAGGGCGATTACATCGCTCGCGCACTAACTAATGAGGTACATCCCGACAGCGGGTCGTACCCATGCCTATTTCAGATAGGCCTAATTAGTTTTAACATGTGCATATATATAACAGGAGAATCGTATCATAGCTATGTGCATGAACCATATGCACAATCATCTAATAATTGACTATAAGGGTAACCCCTAACATGGATTTACATCATAAACAACAAATCATACAACATGCATACATGGTATGGCCCACTTAAACATGCATACATGGCCATTAATCATATAAGCACACAAGGCATAACTTAAGCATGAGTTGGATATCATCAACTTAAAAGGGAAGGGCCAAGCGTGATCTCGCGCACTAACAGGTGCATGCCAATATTCCAAACGAACCTGAGTTGAGTAGGAAATCGCATCTACTTACTCAGTTCGTGCAGAGGGAGAGGGCAAGAGAGAGATCATCATCTCTTGAAGTTGGTCATAGCTTTGCCCCATTAGCATGGGCGCAACAACTACACCACGCCCTCGAGTCTTATCGCAAGGGAATATTAGGCAGGTGCCCGTTATTAACCCAAACTTAATTATATTCCAATTAATATGGTGGGAGTAGTATTACAATACTACCTAAGGCATGCCCTATTCTATACATCCATACACATTACAGAAATACATGCCCATACTAGAGGGGCGCATGCGATACAACCATTCATACATGGATACAATACATGCAATATAAGCCTAGCATGCAAGATATCTAACATATTATAGTTTAAGCATGGCCATACTACTTATCTACGTAAAAAGTACAGCTAGGATGCCCCATCGATGCACGACGCACGACTATGCGCGTTGAGCACATCTCGGGGGGGGGGGGGGGATTGGATCAAACCACTCACCGCAACCCGGAACCTCGCGCATCCCATCCGACGAGATCTACAAGGTAAGTGCATCAAATTTAGTGAGTAACATCACATTATAACACTTAGAAATTACTAGAAATGCAAAAGACTTAGACATGCACGCATACGGGCTCGCACGCATGCCCGAGTGCCCCAGCACCTACCCGAGCCCTTGGGCAGCCCCGCGCATACCCCTGCACGCGGGCGTACGCGCGCTCACGCGCGCACCCGCCCCCAAGCCTGCTGGTGCCCTACCGCACGCTTAGACGCGCGCCCAGACTCTCTGCCGCGCACTCGCGCGCACTGCGCGCCAGCTAGAACCCCGCGCGCACGTCCATGCGCGCCCGACTACGCCCGCCTATGCCCCTTTGGGCGCGCACGCGCGTGGACAGCCTCGTGCACATGCCCAGCCATTCTTAACCCCTCCCCAATCCTCCTCTGTCACGCCCCAGGGCGGCCGTCCCCGGGACGTGGCAAGTGTATATAAGATATCAGTAAACAGGAATCAATAACATACTCATACAACAACTAAAATAACAACACAGATAGAAACAGGGCTGACATAATATATACACCAAATGCGGAAGCTAAAAGACTGAATCTGTAATCAAAACATACTACAGACTCGATACATAATCATAAGTCCTGTGAGAGCCAACATGTCCATGTGCACAAATACAATCCATACATAACCCAACTAGGTGCCCAAGCACAGAATGTATACATACAACAAGAGAAGGGTGCTGATGGCCTCAAAACTCGAGGGACGTGGCGCTAACTCCGCTACTGGTGCAGTCGCTCGGGAAGCTCCTCCTTCAAGTCCTCCTCAGTGATCACTGAAAAAGATTTGATGCGAGGGGTGAGCCACACGCTCAGTGAATAGCACAACCCATGCATACAGTTCATATTAAGCACATTTAAATAAAGTCAATAGCCCCAAAGCGGCATAAACAACTCAAATCCGGGGGTTCGTCACATCGCCGAACCGCCATACCCTCACCCTCACCCTCACCCTCAATAGGTGACCAAGGATGTTGGGACTTAATGGGCGGATAATCATCCATACACAATCCTGTGGGTCGTCGCATCGCCGGCCCACCATACCCTCACCCTCACCTCTCAACAGGTGACCTAGGCTCTTGGGACTGACTAGGCTGTTGGTCACCCTTGGTCCACCGATAGTCTCTCCTCATCTCGTAGGTCGTTTGGCCACTCCCGTGTTCGGCGCAGTCCTTCTACCAGATCAGGAGGCGCCTACTGATGGAAGCCCCTGCACGGGACAACCTTTCCAACGCCGGGGTAGTCTCTACACGGATCCAACGGAGGGAACAGAACAGCCTATCCATCGCATATGATCCACTCGGATCCGCTGACAGCACATCTCTACAACTCTAATGTCTTGAATTCCTCTGAATTCCACCAGCGCGCATAACCAGGATGCGGGGAAATAAATAGAACATAAATGGGGAAAAGAGACCTTGGGAGGGTAACCTGAGGTCCCGATGTAGGACATCCGACAACCAAACGAGGAACACGGAGTACCCTAACCCGGGTCTCAATGTTAACCTTGCAATGCCCCCTTATATTCCCCAAAGCATGCTATCAATATTAAAGCTTGCATTTAATTAAATAAATCAAACTAATAGGACGCATGCACAGGTCGGGCTTTCCTAGCATGATAACAGGGTGACATGACACACGGCTCATGCACAAATCCTAAGGGTGCAAGTCCCTAACATACAAGTCTAGGGTGGCATGCATTCTACACACACACATCATGCTTACATGGATTATAACAAAGCAGTTAATACTAACTATGTGCCCCAGGGGAGGACGGTACACGCCCAAGGCATGTAGCGCCTCCCAACCTGGGTTGGGTTGTCCCACTCACCGGAAGTCGGGTCGACGCGCGACCGTCCGTCGAGATCTGCAAGACAGGATATCCACTGGGTGAGTATAATCCACAATTACCCCAAAATACACAAAACACACAAATAAATACCCAACACTCAGGCAAACGTGCCTACGACCCGCACGCACGCTAGCCCGAGCACCCCGGTAACCACCCGCACCCCCGGCAGCCACCCGCACGGCCACCCGACCGCCCGGGTGCACCGCCGCGCTTCAGCCCGCGCACCCCGCGCACCGCCGGGCCCCTGCCCGCCGCGTGGACACGCCGCCGCACCACCCGGGGCACCGCGCGTCCACTGCGCCCAGCCGCAGCAGCCCACGCGCGCCCCGTACGCCTCGCGCCGGCCCGCGAGCACCCCGCACGCCCCCGCGCGCACCTCCGCCACCTCGCCGAGCCCCGCGCGCATCATCCTTGCCTCGCCGCACCCCATCTGCTCGCACAGCCCCTTCCACCTGCCGCTCGCACAACTCCTCCCGAGTGCACCCGCGCGCAGCACGCCCAGCGCCTGCACGCCCAGCACACCCGCGCGCCCAGCGCCCGCACGCCCAGCACACCCGCGCGCCCAGCACGCCCAGCACGCACGCCCTGCACGCCCGCGCACAACTGCTCGACCAGCCCTTGCACCAGACCCGCGCACAGCACGCCCAGCACACGCGCCCCTGCTGGCCACCAGCTCCCCCGAGTGCACGCCCGCGCACGCGCGCACGCCCGCGCGCGCCTAGCCTTTGCGCTGCCTATGCTGCTGCCGCTGCTGCCTGCTGCCTGAATCAGAACCCCCACTGCCCCGAGCACCTCCACCACCCACCCAATGGCCTCCGACGGCCTCCGACCGCCCCCAACCACCTCCGACGGCCTCCCACAGCCGCCGACCACCTCCCAAACACAAAAACCCCCTCCTATCAAGCATCTAAGCATGAAAAAGAGGGAAAGAAAGCTTACCAAGGGGGAGGAAGAGGTGTTCGGTTGCTCTCCGCGCACCGAAACCTTTCCCCAATGCCCTCCCACGCCCGGATCTCACTCGGCCTTCGAAACAGCCCAAAACAGAGGAGAAAGAGGGGAGGACGGAGAGGCTAGACTCGCCGGAATCGGGATTTGAAGGCACCGGGGTGTAGATCGGGACCCGATCTACACTTCTTGTGCTTTAGGTTTTTAGGTTTGAGGGGTCTAAGGGCCTCAAAAGGGAGAAAAAGGAGAGAGAGGAGAGAGGGAATGATTTGGTAGGGATGATGAATAGTGCCTCTCAAAATTAGATCCCACCTTTATATAGTGAGCGACTTAAAAACCCGGATACGCCCTGGAACTGTGAAATTTCAGAAACGTTGCCGGAATTCGATGAAATTTTCATGAGTGGCTTAAAATGGCACCAGGACACATAATATGCAGTTAGATTTTCAATCGGAGTCCTCTAACTTAGGACGATAGCTGACAGTCCAAAATTCTAGCGGTTCAGTTCGAAAAAACAAAAAAACTCAAAAACTGCCAAAATGCTCCAATGGTTACCAGCAAGCCAAAAGTGACACATATATAACATCCTCACATAGTCTCACCCATTCACCTAACATGCATGACTCCCCTAACAGCCCCTACGACCATAAAAATCAAAAAGAAGGGGAAGATGACTTACCAAAAGAGGAAAAGGGAAAGGGGGAAATGCAGGGCTCTCGACGCACCCACGGCCACTTTAACCACTACCACCACTGCACCACCTCTTCAGCCTCTCCTCAAGTTTTCTTGGCTGAAAATCAGGGGGGGGGGGGGAAAGGGCATGAGAGGGAGATTGAGAGGAGAGAATCAACAACAACGACAACTACTTGCACAAACACCTTCTACAAGCACCTCCATTTCCTCCTTCATGAACCCTCTCCTTCTTCTTCTCCACCCAATACACACAAATGAGAGGGAGAGGAGAAAAGAAAGCCACGGATGGCTTGAGAGAGGAGAGAGAGAGAGGGAAGTGCACACTCACACACACATATTGGGGGCTTTAAATGGTGGAAAAGGTGTTAGGTGAGGTTGACTTGTCAACCCTCACCAACACAAACAAACAAAGGAGCTTCATGACTTGGTCAAAATACATAAAATCCCCACTTAGACGTGTAAAATAAATCCCACCTCCCAATCCAGTAATGACCATACCCAAATGCGATTCGGAACTGCATATTTTTCAAAACATTACCAGAATTCGATGAAATTTTATGGGTAGTACAAAACGGTACTAGGACTCATAATATGTAGTTAGATTTTCAATCAGAGTACTCCAACTCCTGCAGGTAGCTAAAAGCTAAAATTTTAGCGACTCCGATCGAAAAAGAAAAAGGCCTTAAATGACCCATATGTGACCAAGGCTTAACCGAAATGGCTCCAAATGACACAGGCATAACAAAATAACCCCTCCAGCTATTCCAAAATGTGAGCTAAAATCCTATAGGACTGATGCCAGGATTTTCTCTTCCCCAGGGTATAATTGGAAAAATACCCATAACTTTTGCTACATGAATCCAGTTGATCTAATTCCACTTTTACATGAAAGCTAAATAAAAAATGAACACCCCATGATAAAATCATATTTAACCACTTCATCTTGGATATTAACAAAATTAAATCTGAATACCAATCAGAACTGCATAATTTCTAAAACGTTACTGGAATTCAATGAAATTTTTATGGGTAGCACTAAACGATACTAGGACCCATAATATGCAGTTAGATTTTCAATCAGAGCACTCCAAGTCCCACAAGTTGCTAAAAATAAATTTTAGTGACTCCGATCGAAAAATAAGGCTCCAAATGACATAGGCCTCTAACATCTTCCATCTGGATCATTCCTTTCGGTTGAAAGTTCTAGTCAAGACCTAGTCTCTGAAAGTTTAAATCAACTCCCTGAATAGTATTGGTCATGTGTCCAGCTTTCTTTCCTTATCATTGGTCGAAGTCTTTCTGTTTCACACAAAAGACTCCGTCCGATGAGGAACAATTGTAGATACCCCAATTTGACTGTCCACAAAGACAAAAATACTTCAAGTAATATTTAGAAAAGACCACAACTGGACATCTAATAGGAAACTTCCTTAGGAACAAAAATCGAAAACCCTAGTTCGAACACTTAAAGGATTCTAAAACCTAGACAAGGGCGGCTACTTGAGAGTAGCCACCCCATACTAGGCGGCTAGTTTGAACTAGCCGCCCCCTAACTGACCTCAAATCGCTTCCCTTAGATGGGACATAAAGCAGCATTTAATGCCGATGATTGCGGTGGTTTGTTCCCTTTAGCCGCCCCATCTTGGCCCTCTAACTGACCTCAAACTATTTCCCTTAGATGGGACATAAAGCAGCATTTAATGCCAATGATTGTGACGGTTTGTTCCCTTTAGCCGCCCCATCTTGGCCGGTTCAACCCTAGTAGCCGACCCAAGCCACCGCTTGCCAGAGGTGGGACATTTGTCAGACCATCATTGGGGCAGAAACTTGAGAGTAGCCACCCCTCACTGGGCGGCTAGTTACAACTAGCCGCCCCTCACCTCGACACTGTCAGAGAATACAGATCTAATGGAAGGTCAAATCAAGCACCTTATTACTCATTTTTGATCTATTGTCCAATGAACACTCCCCTGCCTCTCTTTTTTTACTATAAATAGAGGGGTCCAAAGAATTTCTACAATATGATCACATCCCCAATCAACACATACAAGCCTATACCCCACACCACCATTCCAAAACCCTTGAGAGAAAGAGAGAGAGGTTTATTTGTGAGTAGAAAACCAATTCCCTACACAAATCCACTCTCCAAAACCCAGGTTAAACCTAGTTCAACCTCTGCCAAACCCTAACCCATTTCCTACCCAGGTTCTGCCCAAATTGAACTAGGCACCAGCGGCTAACCCAAACCAGTCGTCCCCCACCAGGCGGCTATTTTCCACTAGCTGGCCCTCACCTACACCTGTACTCCCAAACCTCCTTTATCAAGCTCCCGAAGTAGAAGAGGATTCCTATTTTTCACCTCTATGTGCGGCATGCTCGTATCTCAGAGCGGAGACCCCCACAAACTACCCCACGAAGGCGATCAAATCCACCCTCAACTTTTCTTGCTTTTTTGGAGAAAGCAGGTGGTGATCACAAACACATCTGAATCTTCCTAAGGAGCTGTTGGGCGCCTTAGCAAGGAACTAAAAACACCCTTCCCCCTTCTGGCAGATGATTCGACCGAGCCTACCAAGGCACACCTCAGATCAGAATCCCCAAAGAACCACCACACACGCGGGAACAAGGGCACCCCAAAATCGTCCCAGCAGGAAACATTCTATTTTTGTAGGCCCTGCGCTCCTAGGAACCCCCCCCCCCCACAAAAAACGATACCGACAGGCACGAGATGCCTCATTAACACGTGGGGGTTTCCCTCGAAAATCGCCCACTAAGTGTTTAAATGGGGAGACGGTTACAACAACCAGAGAAAGGGGAACGGCAATCGAGCCAAGGAACTACGTGTGACTTGATCCCTAAGGGGTACGTAGGCAGCCTATAAAGTGGTTGCGAGATAACACTCTCAAGCTCAGTCTAATCCAAGATACATAATTTACTTCTCTCCGTAGAAAAAAAAAAATCCTATCCAAGTTTTAATCCCTAAAACCGAAAAGTTTAACTGAAGGGGAAATTATCCTCCTCAGTTTGGCATCTTCGGAGGCAATCCAAAACAAAAGGTCAGTGTGCACGATGTCTGATCCAAGTGACACCCATTTGGGGAGGCACCATGATAGAGTTGATCTCCCTCCAAATGTTGTTATTGGTGATTCACCTGGGACCCTGGCCAGCCAGGCCCAAAATCTCAGGCGGGTAGTGGAGTCCGCACATAAGCTTTGATGCAGCAGTTCTATAATAACCTGCATCTGTGGCAACCCATTCAGGAGGACGGTCCTCCAGCACAGCCCAATCCACCAGCCGACACTATGCACGATTCGGAGGGAAGTACTTCTTCCTCGAATAGCAGGCAACGAACCCGTCGGCATTCGCGCTCCCCTGAGATAGCCAACGAAATCACGAGGTGCAAAGACGTAGACGTTCTCTGCCCAGGGAACGGTCCACCTGAAGAGAGGCATCGCGAAGGCCAACTCATCAAGGGAGATCGGCCTTGCGCGAGGCATCCGACAGGCACCGGGATGATCCTCCTCAGCAAACTGAAGGAGTTGTCGTGCAACCCGCCACACTCTGCGTTCAGAGGTGCAGTGGCCCCAGATCATGGGATGGTAGAACATGCATTACGAGGTTTCACCTCCTCGTTTTTGTCACCCCCAGGGCCGCCGTCCCCGAGATGCGACAATATATAAAGTATCAGCTATCAATACCTGAGGTCAACAAACACTACAACAACAACACACAAGGTGGCAAAGCAAAGATAAATGATAACTGACTGAAAAGCAGAAGCATAAGATATCAACAATGTCTATAAACCAAAAACATTATTACAGACTCGAATACACAATCACTGTCCTGTGAGAGCCAAGTCTAGTCCAAATAAAATACAACATGTGCCACATGCATGATTTACAATACATAAATGACTCTAGGACTGCTGACAGCCTCGCACTCGCCACCCGCTAGACAGAACGCTCCACGCACATAAGACTACGCCACAGGGAAGCTCCAGCTCCACGCCCAACACTGCCCCTGAAAAGAAACAGTATGCGAGGGGTGAGCTACAAGCTCAGTGAGTGGCTGGAAACCAATCACCAATACAACAGTTCAATAGTAAAGCAATTTCCTTTCAAGGAAAACATGGGTGGAAACCCAATGGATAACAAGGTCACGCGGCGGCGCGACCAACCTCACCCTCACCTTCACTCCCGGAGGAAGACTCTTGGGACTTTTGGGGAGAGACCATACCATTGGTTGAAGAGACGCGAAATTACTGATCTACACAACACTACTGGATCATCTATATCGCGATAACTGCCCAACGATGTCTCTGAACATCGATACGTAACCGGACCCAACAACTATGGGAACGGACAAAAAATGAATGGGTCACGTGGCGACGTGACTTCATTTCCTCCTCACCCTCACCCCTATGGGTGACTCAGGATTGTTGGAAGAAAACCTTTTGTTCTACACCCTTCATCATCCGGTAGCCCTCTCCCGCGTAGCCTCTACCTAGTATACTCCCATGATCAGTACATCTGTCGAACGCATCAGTAGTACCTACAGGTGGGAGCCCTCTATCAGGACATCTTTAACGTCAGGTAGCTTCAACGGAGATCCGAAGAAGGGAAGAACGATTCCACACTCGCAAAATCATCCGGTAGCCCTTTCCCGCGTAGCCTCTACCTGTCGGCCTTCCACGATCGGTACATCAGCCCGATGAGTACGACGACACGCATCAGTAGCACCTACAAGTGGTGGCACCCAAACAGGACAGCTTCGACGCTGGGGTATAAAACGCACGATGATGTCGGGAGGAAGCACCCCACGTTCGCAAAGCCAACCCTATGGGAAAGTTAACTACGCTCGATAATCACCTATCAAGGATAATGAATACTCTTGGACTCCCACACGAGTGCATCGCTCAGACGCGAGGGGTTACCTCTGCTCTCACGCAGAAATAAAACCCAACAAGCTGTTCAAATATGCGCCTAACACTGGTAGGGCTAACTTAATGCCAAAACTACTAGTTTAACAAAACCGATACAACAAATGAATTCTCCTGAATTACATTCAAGTGCATCACATGGATGCAAGGGCGATTACATCGCACACGCACTAACTAATGGGGTACATCCCGACAGCGGGTCGTACCCATGCCTATTTCAGATAGGCCTAATTAGTTTTAACATGCGCATATATTTTGTAGGAGAATTAAATCTTAGTTATGTGCATGAACCATATGCACGATCACATATTAATTGATCATAGGGATACTCCCTAACATGGATTTACATCATAAACAACAATCATACAACATGCATACAAGGAATGGCCCATTTAAACATGCATACATGACCATTAATCATATAAGCACACAAGGCATAACTTAAGCATGTGTTGGATATCACCAACTTAAATGGGAAGGGTCAAGCGCGATCTCGCGCACTAACAGGTGCATGCCAATATTCCAAACGAACCTGAGTCGAGTAGGAAATCGCATCTACTTACTCAGTTCGTGCAGAGGGAGAGGGCGAGAGAGAGATCATCATCTCTTGAAGTTGGTCATAGCTTTGCCCCATTAGCATGGGCGCAACAACTACACCACGCCCTTGAGTCTTATCGCAAGGGAATATTAGGCAGGTGCCCGTTATTAACCTAGACTTAATCATGTTGGATATTCCAATTAATATGGTGGGAGTAGTATTACAATACTACCTAAGGCATGCCCTATTCTATACATCCATACACATTACAGAAATACATGCCCATACTAGAGGGGCGCATGTGATAAGTCATTCATACATGGATACAATACATGTATATAAGCCTAGCGTGCAAGATATCTAACATATTATAGTTTAAGCATGGCCATACTACTTATCTACACAAGTAGTATAGCTAGGATGCCCCATCGATGCGCGACGCACGACTACGCGCGTCGAGCGCATCTCGAGGGGGGGGATTGGATCAAACCACTCACCGCAACCTGGGACCTCGTGCATCAGCTTCGACGAGATCTGCAAGGTATAGGCAACAAATTTGGTGAGTAACATCACATTATAACACTTAGAAATTACTAGAAATGCCAATGACTTAGACATCATACGGCTCGCACGCATGCGAGCACGCGCGTACGCACGCATGCCCGAGTGCCCCAGCACCTACCCGAGCCCCTGGGCAGCCCCATGCGTGCCCCTGCACGCGCACGCACGCGCACGCACGCACGCGCACACACTGGCGCCCAACCACGCGCCTAGACGCATGCCCAGACGGCGTCACGACCCGAACGTGACTTTTAGCAAGTCCGCAACAATCCCTGATAATCCACACGTCCACTAAGGAATCTCGATGGACTGACTCTTTCCACTCAATGATGATTCTCGAACTTTGCTTGAGGGCATGCCAAACTGGGGAAACAAGGTCACCCATATCGCCTTTCCATCGCGCCACAAGCAATCTCAATGAAGACTACCTCAAAGTAGTCCATGGAGGCCCAATAAAACTTTTGAGACCCACAAAGGCATCCGGCGCATTCGTCAACCCCGATAGCCATACTTAAAAGTCGTAGTGCCCGAAACGGTCAGAAAAGGCCAACTACAGGATGTCCAACTCCCGGGTCTCCAATTTGTGGTACCCCGTGCGAATATCGATCTAAGAGAAGACACGGGCTCCCAGAGCTTGGTCAAACAGATCATCGATTCGCGGCAAGGGTAATTGATCTTCAACCTCCACGGGGAGATCAAAACAATTCTTCGAACGATTAAGTCCAGATCCTGCTCCTCGAGCATGGTTGGCGCTCATGATGACACTTACACGCTTGATAAGCCGCTCAACCGCACTTAATCCACAAGACACGCAATAAGAGGTCGTCAAACCTCAACAATGCCTATGCGACGTCATCTATCTGATAGGGCGGTTGAGTCCCATCACGAACGCTAGCATCACACCTCCTCATTTATGACCAATGTGGGGGCAAAACGCGACAGTATCGCGAACTGTGCTTCCCTTGCCGCCACCGACAGGTCGCCCTACTACAACCATTGGAACTCCAGCATCATGCACTCAATGGGCAGATTCATCACGGGGAGTCCACGCTCTCGACATCATCCAGTAGCACTCTCCCGGTGTCACGCCCCAGGGCGGCCATCCCTGAGACGTGGCAATAATGAATATCAACTATCAATACCTGAGGTCAACAAAGACTCCATCAACACACAAGGTGGCAAAGAAAAGATAAATGAAAACTGACTGAAAAGCGGAAGCATAAGATATCAATAATGCCTGTAAACCAAAAACATTATTACGGACTCAAATACACAATCACTGTCCTGTGAGAGCCAAGTCTAGTCCAAATAAAATACAACATGTGCCACATGCACGATTTACAATACATAAAATGACTCTAGGACTGCTGACAGCCTCGCACTCGCCACCCGTCGGAAGAACGCTCCATGCCCATAAGACCACGCCACAGGGAAGTTCCAGCTCCATGCCCAACACTGCCCCTGAAAAGAAACAGTATGCGAGGGGTGAGCTACAAGCTCAGTGAGTGGCTGGAAACCAATCACCATTACAACAGTTCAATGTTAAGGCAATTTCCTTTTTAAGGAAAACATGGGTGGAAACCCAATGGATAACAAGGTCACGCGGCGGCGTGACCAACCTCGCCCTCACCCTCACTCCCGGAGGAAGACTCTTGGGACTTTTGGGGAGAGACCATACCGTTGGTCGAAGAGACGCGGGATTACTGGTCTACACAACACTACTGGATCATCTACATCGAGATAACTGCCCAACGATGTCTCTGAACATCGCTACACAACCGAACCCAACACACTATGGGAACGGACGAACAACGAATGGGTCACTCGGCGATATGTCTTCACTTAATCCTCACCCTCACCCTTTAGAGGTGACATAGGACTTTTGGAAGAGATTAGACTGCTCTACACCCTTGGTCCACCGGTAGCCCTTTCCCCGGGTAGCCTCTCCCTGGTATACTCCCACGATCTGTATGCTTCCGAACGCATCAGTGGTACCTACGGATGGGAGCCCTCTGTCAGGATAACTTTTCCAACGCTGAAAAGTTCCTACATGCAATATAAGCCTAGCATGCAAGATATCTAATATATTATAGTTTAAACATGGTTGTACTACTTATCTACATAAGTAGTATAGCTAGGGTGCCCCATCGATACGTGACGCACGACTACGCACGTCGAGCGCATCTCGAGGAACCACTCACCGACACCTGAATCGCCGCGCGTCCGGTCTACGAGATCTGCAAAACACAACCAATGATCCACAAATAAAATATGGAACCTCCCATCAAACATATAAGCATACTTCATGAAGACCCTAACCCCTTATACTTCCATATTATCACCCAAGACACATGCAAACAACTCCTTGACACTCAACCAAACAAAGCAGCCAAACCTGCTGCAACCAGCCCTACTAATTCATCTCCACAGCACCCAATACACTTCCAAAAATTATGAAATAAAACATGCACATTCTCTGATATGCTGGATCATAATCCATGAACACATTAGAACCTAATTTTGCCTCTACAAACCTGAAATAAATTATTTCCAGAAGCAGGTCAATTCCTACGCGAATCTGGACAGGCCATGCAAAACAGGTTATAACTTACACCACAGATATCATAATGACCCCAAATTTCATATATAACAACTAGACACATAGATGATCATATCTTATGAAGACATAATCCTGGAAATGTCCCTCTAAATACTAGATTCACTGAGATCTTTAAAATACAGAGTGCTGCCTTACACAAAACAGGGGGAGGGAAATGGGGAGATGCGGGGTTCTCGACACACCCACGACCACCTCAACCACCACCACCACTACCACCACCTCATCAGCAACTCCTCAAGCCCTTCTTGACAGAAAACAGGGTGCAAAGGGGCATGAGAAGGGGATAGAGAGAAGAGAAACAACAACAACAACACAAACTCACCCCTTTCTCACTCTTTCTTGTGCTTCTTCTTCATCTTTTCCTTCAATTGCTTCTTCCTCCTCCTTCTTCACACACAAAGAGGGGAAAAAAAGAGACCAAGAGAGGGAGAGAAAGTGTTCCATACTTCCATTGAATGGGAGAGAGGGGGAGAGAGAGAGAGAGGGCAAAAATGTCATTTTCATGCCCAAATAGTGTCTAGGGGTGACCATAAGGGGGGGGTGAGGTTAGGGTTAGGCTCACCCACTCACATACCAAAAGACCAAAGGTTTCTTCATCACTAAGCAAGGTGGGGGTAAGTTTACCAAGGTCACCACATCCTCAAAATATCTCACACTATTCGACCAACCAGGAACTCTCAAAACCCGGATACGGTTTGGAACTGCATATTTTTTAAAACGTTACCGGAATTTGATAAAATTTTTATGGGTAGTACAAAACAGTACCAGGACCCATAATACGCAGTTAGATTTCCAATCAGAGTACTCCAACTCCCGCAGGTGGCTAAAACCCAAAATTTTAGTGACTCCAATCGAAAAAGAAAAAGGCCATAAATGACCCAGATGTGACCAAGGCTTAACCGAAATGGCTCCAAATGACACAAGCATAACATTCTCCCCCCCTTAGGAAATTTAGTCTTCAAATTTTTTTAAGGAAACCCAAAGGGAAGATCGAATGTAGCAAGTATCACGCATAGACTGTTTGCTTCCAAGTGGTCTATGCACCAGACTGGCGCGACCGACACACTCTAATCAAAGGAATGGTCTTAGCGTGGAGCATCTTCTCATGTTGGTCCTTGACCTCGATCCACTGCTCCACGAACAACAAATCCAGCCCGAGGATGAGGCGATCGAACGGAATGACTGAGCAGGATCGTGGACATAACGCCTCAGCCATGAGACAAGGACGACGTCGTGGGCATGAGCCAGCTGTGGGGGAAAGGCTAGATGACAAGCCACCTCCCCAATCCACTCAATGACGAGAAACGGTCCGATGAAGGGCCAACTCTGCTCGCCCCGAACGTTGAAACATAAGATGCCCTTAAACTGGGACACCTTCACGAAAACATGGTTGCCAAACTCGAAGGTAAGCTCCTGGCGACAATGACCTGCGTAGCCCTTCAATCGGTTCTGGGAGGTGCTGATCCACACATGAACCAACCTGGCCACTGCAAGGTCAAATAAATAACTTGTGGCCCGCCCAACTAGCGCTCCTCAACCATCCCAACGCAAGGGAGGTATAAAACTGCGCCTGTAGAGTGCCTTTTTCAGATGCACCTAGATGCTCGAATGGCAGTCGACTTGCAGGCATACCCAAACAAATGGGTGGTGCCTCACCAAACTGCCCTTATCATCGAGCACACAGGCACTTAGCATGTCCTCCAAGGTCAGAATCGTCCTTTTGCTTGGCCATTCGTCGGCGGTGAAACGCTGCACTTAGATGGAGGCTCGCGCCAAAGCCTTCCAAGGCTGCGCCAAAACCTCAAAGTAACCCTCACGTCTCAACCTGAAATAGCGCCGACCAGAGTACCATGAAGACGACCAATCGCGAAGGTGGAAACCCACATCAAGGAGTCCAGAGACTCAATCAGTCGGATTAGGGAGGGAAGCGCGGACTTAGTCAGTCGGTCATTGATCACCTAGACGGCGTCGCGACCTGAACGTGACTTTAGCGAGCCCGCAACAATCCCTGATAACCCACTCCCACATCCACTGAGGAATCTCGATGGACTGACGCTTTCCACTCAATGATGATTCTTGAACTTGCTTGAGGACATGCCAACCTGGGGAAACAAGGTCACCCATATCGCCTTTTCATTGCACCACTAGCAATCTCAATGAAGACTACCTCAAAGTAGTCCACGGAGACCTAATAAAACTTTTGAGATCCACGAAGGCATCCGGCGCATTCGTCAACCCCGATAGCAGTACTTAAAACTCGTAGTGCCTGAAACGGTCACGAAAGGCCATCTACAGGATGTCCAACTCCTGAATCTCCGACTGGTGCTACCCTTGTGCGAAGATTGATCTAACAGAAGACACTCTCTCCAAGAGCTGGTCAAATAGATCATCAATTCACAGCAAGGGGTACCTGATCTTCAACCCTTATGGGAAGAACAAAACAACACCTCGAACAATTAAGTCCAGATTCTGCTCCTCGAGCATGGCTGGCGCTCATGATGATACTTACACGCTTGGTAAGCCGCTCAACCGCACTTAATCCACAAGACACGCAATAAGGGGTCGTCGAACCTTGACAATGCCTATGCGACGTCATCTATCTGATAGGGCGGTTGAGTCCCATCACGAACGCTAGCATCGCGTCTCCTCGTTTACGACCCATGTGGGGGCAAAAACGTGACAGTATCGCGAACTGTGCTTCACATGCCGCCAGAGATAGGTCGCTCAACTATAGCCATTGGAACTCCAGCATCCTGCACTCAATGGGCATATTCATCATGGGGAGTCCATGCTCTCGACATCATCCAGTAGCACTCTCCTGGTGTGGCGTCTACCTGGTAGCCTCCAAGCCCACTATCTCTGCCATATGGGCGCAAATACAATCATAGTATCTGGGAGCACCTCACAGGGCTTTGGCCTCAACCGGGCAGCTACAATGCACAATGATATATCGAATAGACTCCATATGCCACTATGGAACCTTGTCCACAAGCGATCGCCCACCAAGCTGCAATAGGATGCACCCAATCCTGATCGTACGCATCACCACTCGCTACAGCACCTTCCAAGTGAGAGGAAAATCAATCATCAAATAGATGCTTCAAAGGTATTCCTTGACTGGGAAAAGAATCCCTTGGGAGGGCACCATGAGGTCCCGATATAGGATATCCCGACAACCAAACAAGGAACACGGAGTACCCTAGCCCGGGTCTCAACAATGACCCCGCAAGGCCCCCTAATCCAGACTAGGAAGACTGGAAGAAGACATCACCCCTTAATGAGCAATATGTCACATCCTCAAAACTTGAAACTGGCACCGCACGCAAACTCCATGGTTACCAGCAATACCGATGCACGGGAAAGAAGCTCCATTATCGAGACGCAATCCATACCTTAGAAATTTCAACCAATTCATCACTATCATACTACTAGGCTGGAATCTCCTACCCAAGCCTTAATCCCAGAACAAGGAATCCAACAACTGACCCTAATCAGTCGACCCAGTCGACAACTTAAGGGTGGGTCCAGGGGGGTCACGTCCACGTCAACGGATGCGAGGAGGCATGTCAGCAACCTAAAATAAACTTCTAAAACAAGAGTACTCGGATGACAATCCTACGACTCATCATCTATACGACTAGACTTAGGCTCTGATAGGACCAGGCTCTGATACCAACTTTTGTCACGCCCCAGGGCGGCCGTCCCCGAGACGTGGCAATAATGAAGTATCAGCTATCAATACCTGAGGTCAACAAAGACTCCAACAACAACACACAAGGTGGCAAAGCAAAGATAAATGATAACTGACTGAAAAGCGGAAGCATAAGATATCAACAATGTCTGTAAACCAAAAACATTATTACAGACTCGAATACACAATCATTGTCCTGTGAGAGCCAAGTCTAATCCAAATAAAATACAACCTGTGCCACATGCACGATTTACAATACATAAAATGACTCTAGGACTGCTGACAGCCTCGCACTCGCCACCCGTCAGAAGAACACTCCACGCCCATAAGACCACGCCACAGGGAAGCTCCAGCTCCACGCCCAACACTGCCCCTGAAAAGAAACAGTATGCGAGGGGTGAGCTACAAGCTCAGTGAGTGGCTGGAAACCAATCACCATTACAACAGTTCAATGTTAAGGCAATTTCCTTTTTAAGGAAAACATGGGTGGAAACCCAATGGATAACAAGGTCATGCGGCGGCGCGACCAACCTCGCCCTCACCCTCACTCCCGGAGGAAGACTCTTGGGACTTTTGGGGAGAGCTATACCGTTGGTCGAAGAGATGCGGGATTACTGGTCTACACAACAATACTGGATCATCTACATCGAGATAACTGCCCAACGATGTCTTTGAACATCGCTACACAACCGAACCCAACACACTATGGGAACGGACGAACAACGAATGGGTCACGCGGCGATGTGTCTTCACCTCATCCTCACCCTCACCCTTTAGAGGTGACATAGGACTTTTGGAAGAGATTAGACTGCTCTACACCCTTGGTCCACCGGTAGCCCTTTCCCCGGGTAGCCTCTACTGGTATACTCCCACGATCAGTACGCTTCCGAACGCATCGGTGGTACCTACGGATGGAAGCCCTCTGTCAGGACAACTTTTCCAACACCGAGAAGTTCCTACATCGGATCCAACGAAGGGGAGAACGATTTCACACTCACAATATCATTCGTTAGCCCTCTCCCGTGTAGCCTCTACCTGGTATACCGCTCTACACCCTAACGGACAAACAACGAATGGGTCACGTGGCGATGTGTCTTCACCTCATCCTCACCCTCACCCTTTAGAGGTGACATAGGACTTTTGGAAGAGACTTAGACTGCCCTACACCCTTGGTCCACCGGTAGCCCTTTCCCCGGGTAGCCTCTACCTGGTATACTCCCACGATCAGTACGCTTCCGAACGCATCGGTGGTACCTACGGATGGGAGCCCTCTGTCAGGACAGCTTTTCCAACGCCGGGAAGTTCCTACATCGGATCCAACGAAGGGGAGAACGATTTCACGCTCACAATATCATTCGTTAGCCCTCTCCCAGGTAGCCTCTACCTGGTACACTCCCACGATCAGTACGCTTCCGAACGCATCGGTGGTACCTACGGATGGGAGCCCTCTGTCAGGACAGCTTTAATCCGGCCCGCTTCAACACGGACGACATTGGGAGGAAACACTCCATGTTCGCAAAGCGAACCCAATGGAAAAACAACTACTCTCGATAATCGCCTAACTTAATGCCCAAGCTACCGGTTTAACAAAACCGATACAACAAGTGAATTCTCCTGAATTCCATTCAAGTGCATCGCACGGATGCAGGGGCGATTACATCGCTCGCACACTAACTAATGAGGTACATCCTAACGGCGGGTCTACCCACCCCGCCTTCAGATAGGCCTAATTAGTTTTAAGATATGCGTATATCTAACAGAGAATCATATGCACGATCATCTAACAATTGACTATAAGGGTAACCCCTAACATGGATTTACATCATAAACAACAAATCATACAACATGCATACAAGGTATGGCCCACTTAAACATGCATACAAGGCCATTACTTAAGCATGCGTTGGATATCACCAACTTAAAAGGGAAGGGTCAAGCGCGATCTCGTGCACTAACAGATGCATGCCAATATTCCAAATGAATTTGAGTTGAGTAGGAAATCGCATCTACTTACTCAGTTCGTGCTGCGGGAGAGGGCGAGAGAGATCATCATCTCGCGAAGTTGGTCATAGCTTTGCCCCATTAGCATGGGCGCAACAACTACACCACGCCCTCGAGTTTTATCACAAGAGAATATTAGGCAGGTGCCTGTTATTAACCCAGACTTAATCATGCTGGATATTCCAATTAATATGGTGGGAGTAGTATTACAATACTACCTAAGGCATGCCTTATTCTATACATCCATACATATTACAAAATTACATGCCCATACTAGAGGGGCGCATGCGATACAATAATTCATACATGGATACAATACATGCAATATAAGCCTAGCATGCAAGATATCTAACATATTATAGTTTAAGCATGGCTGTACTACTTATCTACATAAGTAGTATAGCTAGGGTGCCCCATCGATGCGGGACGCACGACTACGTGCGTCGACCGCATTCAGTCGACCCAGTCGACAACTTAAGGGGGGTCCAGGGGTGGCCACGTCCACGGATGCGAGGAGGCATGTCAGCAACCTAAGATAAACTTCTAAAACAAGAGTACTCGGATGACAATCCTGCGACTCATCATCTATACGACTAGACTTAGGCTCTGACAGGACCAAGCACTGATACCAACTTTTGTCACGCCCCAGGGCGGCCGTCCCCGAGACATGGCAATATATAAAGTATCATCTATCAATACCTGAGGTCAACAAAGACTCCAACAACAACACACAAGGTGGCAAGGCAAAGATAAATGATAACTGACTGAAAAGCGGAAGCATAAGATATCAACAATGTCTATAAACCAAAAACATTATTACAGACTCGAATACACAATCACTGTCCTATGAGAGCCAAGTCTAGTCCAAATAAAATACAACCTGTGCCACATGCACGATTTACAATACATAAATGACTCTAGGACTGCTGACATCCTCGCACTCGCCACCCGCCGGACAGAACGCTCCACGCACATAAGACCACACCACAGGGAAGCTCCAGCTCCATGCCCAACACTACCCCTGAAAAGAAACAGTATGCGAGGGGTGAGCTACAAGCTCAGTGAGTGGCTGGAAACCAATCCCCATTACAACAGTTCAATACTAAAGCAATTTCCTTTCAAGGAAAACACGGGTGGAAACCCAATGGATAACAAGGTCACGCTGCGATGCGACCGACCTCACCCTCACCCTCACTCCCGGAGGAAGACTCTTGGGACTTTTGGGGAGAGACCATACCGTTGGTCGAAGAGACGCGGAATTACTGGTCTACACAACACTACTGGATCATCTATATCGCGATAACTACCCAACGATGTCTCTGAACATTGATACGTAACCGGACCCAACAACTATGGGAACGGACAAAAAATGAATGGGTCACGTGGCGACATGACTTCACTTCATCCTCACCCTCACCCCTATGGGTGACTCAGGACTGTTGGAAGAAAACCTTTTGTTCTACACCCTTCGTCATCCGGTAGCCCTCTCCCGCGTAGCCTCTACCTGGTATACTCCCATGATCAGTACATCTGCCGAACGCATCGGTAGTACCTACAGGTGGGAGCCCTCTATCAGGACAGCTTTAACGTCGGGTAGCTTCAACGTGCATCCAAAGAAGGGGAGAACGATTCCACACTCGAAAAATAATCCGGTAGCCCTTTCCCATGTATCCTCTACCTGTCGGCCTTCCACGATCGGTACATCAGCCCGATGAGTACCGCGATACGCATCAGTAGCACCTACAAGTGGTGGCACCCAAACAGGATAGCTTCGACGCTGGGGTGTTCGACGCACGATGATGTCGGGAGGAAGCACCCCACGTTCGCAAAGCGAACCCTATGGGAAAGTTAACTACGCTCGATAATCACATATCGAGGATAACGAATACTCTTGGACTCCCACACGAGTGCATCGCTCAGACGCGAGGGGTTACCTCTGCTCTCACGTAGAAATAAGCCCAAGGCATATAACCCAACAGGCGGTTCATATACGCACCTAGCACGGGTAGGCCTAACTTAATGCCAAAGCTACCGGTTTAACAAAACCGATACAACAAATGAATTCTCCTGAATTACATTCAAGTGCATCACACGGATGCAAGGGCGATTACATCGCTCGCGCACTAACTAATGAGGTACATCCTGACAGCGGGTCGTACCCATGCCTATTTCAGATAGGCCTAATTAGTTTTAACATGCGCATATATTTTATAGGAGAATTAAATCATAGTTATGTGCATGAGCCTAATGCACGATCACATATTAATTAATCATAGAGATACTCCCTAACATGCATACAAGGTATGGCCCATTTAAACATGCATACATGGCCATTAATCATATAAGCACACAAGGCATAACTTAAGCATGCGTTGGATATCACCAACTTAAATGGGAAGGGTCAAGCGCGATCTCGCGCACTAACAGGTGCATGCCAATATTCCAAACGAACCTGAGTCGAGTAGGAAATCGCATCTACTTACTCAGTTCGTGCAGAGGCAGAGGGTGAGAGAGAGATCATCATCTCTTGAAGTTTGTCATAGCTTTGCCCCATTAGCATGGGCGCAACAACTACACCACGCCCTCGAGTCTTATCGCAAGGGAATATTAGGCAAGTGCCCGTTATTAACCCAGACTTAATCATGCTGAATATTCCAATTAATATGGTGGGAGTAGTATTACAATACTACCTAAGGCATGCCCTATAGGTTGATATGAATTGAGATGCATGGGTTGTGCTATTCACTGAGCGTGTGGCTCACCCCTCGCATATATTTTTCTACAGTTATATCTGAGTCGGATCTGAAGGAGGAGCTCCCTGAGCCACATCAGCAGTAGCGGAGCAGCGTCACGTTCTGCGAGTGAGAGGCCATCAGCATCCCCTTTGATTGTATGTATTGTATTCCGTGCTTGGGCACACGTTTGTATATTATATTTGGATGTCGTTGTATATATTGGCTGTCACAGGACAGTTGATTATGTATCAGGTCTATAATATGTCTTTCGAATTACAGACTCAGTGTTTTAGCTTCCGCTATTTGTGTATATATTATGTCAGTCTCATTGTTGTCTGTGTTGTCATTTTGATGTTGTTTAGAGTATGTTATTGACCTCCTGTATAGACTGCTGATATCATATATACCATTGCCGCGTCTCGGGGACGGCCGCCCTGGGGCGTGACACGTGTGGCTGCCCGAGGGTTCGGGTAGGTGTCGGGGCACTCGGACTCACGTGCGTACGTGCGTGCTCGCATGCGTGCGAGTCCGTATGCATGCTTGTCCGAGTATTGGGTATTTCTAATGATTTTTATGTGTAAATTGTGTTGTTACTCACCAAATTGGATGCCCCTACCTTGCAGATCTCGTCGGATGGGATGTGCGAGGTCCCGGGTTGTAAGGTGAGTGGTTCGATTCCAATCCCCCCCCCTCTCTAGGGATGCGCTCGACGCGCGTAGACGTGTGTCGCGCATCGATGGGGCCCCCTAGCTATAATATGTAGATACCATGTAATGCATGATTAATACGATGTAACCATGCCACATTAGACCTTGTATGCTAAGGATATGCACTCATATATCATGTATAGAGGCCCATACATGCCTAGACACCATGTCCCTTGATTGGAAAGCCCCGACCTACGCATGTTTCCCATTTAGTTTAATTTATTTAAATCAAATGTGATTATATTGTTATAAGCATGCCTTAGAGAATATTATAACCTTGTTGTTATAATATATGTTTCCCCGCATCTTAGTTATGCGCCCTGGAGGAATTCTTGAGAATTCATGACATTAGTAGTGTTACAAATCGTTGTCGATGGATCCAAGAGGATCGTATACGCGTGAGTAGGCTGTCTTCTCCTTTTGGTTGGATCCGATGTAGGGACTCCCAGCGTTGGAAAGCTGACCTGACAGAGGGCTCCCATCTGTAGGTACCTCCGATGCGTCGGACAGTGCTGATCGTGGGAGTATACCAGGTAGAGGCTACGGAGTGTGGGAGAGGCTACCGGTGGACCAAGGGTGGAGAGCAGTCTAGTCTGAAAAGGCCCATGTCCCTCAGCTAAAAGGGGTGAGGTTGGGATGGGTCGGTGATGTTACGACCCACTAACTTGTGTAGTTACTCCCGTATAGGGACTGTGACTATTTTAAGGTTAATATGAGTGTGTTGAATAGATTGTTGTTATGCATGTGTTTTGATATCTCGATAAGTGAGTATCGAGAGTAGTTGTTTTCCATTGGGTTCGCTTTGCGAACATGGGATCGTTCCCCCCTTCGTTGGATCTGATGTAGGAACTTCTCGGGTTTAGTTGTCCTGACAGAGGGCTCCCATCCGTAGGTACCACCGATGCATTCGGACGAGTACTGATCGTGGAGTATACTAGGTAGAGGCTACCCGAGGAAAGGGCTACCGGCGGACCAAGGGTGTAGAGCAGTGAGTTGAGGAGATCCGGTTGTATATACTACCCGGGAACGAATGATGTTACGGGCGTGGGAATCGTTCTCCCTTTTGGTTGGATCCGATGTAGGGACTCCCCGGCGTTGGAAAGCTGTCCTGACAGCTACGGAGTGTGGGAGAGGCTACCGGGTGGACCAGGGGTGTAGAGCAGTCTAAATCTCTTTCAAAAGTCCCAAAAGTCTCCCTCCAAAAGTGAGGGAAAGGATGAGGTGAAGAATATCGCCACGTGACCCATTCGTTGTTCGACCGTTCCCATAATTGTTGGGCCGGTCTTGAATCGATGTTCAAGGACATCGTTGGGGATTATCTAGATGTAGATAATCAATAGTGTTGAGTAGACCATTAAATTCGGGTCTCTTCGACCGACGGTATGGTCTCTCCCTAGACCTGTAAATCCGGGTCTCTTCGACTGACGATATGGTCTCTCCCCAGACCAGTAAATCCGGGTCTCTTCGATCGACGGTATGGTCTCTCCCCAGACCAGTAAATCCGGGTCTCTTCGACCGACGGCATGGTCTCTCCCCAAAAGTCCCAAAAGACTCCCTCCGGGAGTGAGGGTGCGGGTGAGGTTGGTCGCGCCGCCGCGTGACCCAGTTATCCATGGGTGTCCACCCATGTTTTCCTTGGAAGGAAATTGATTATGTGTTGAACTGTAGTATGGTGACTGGTTTCCAGCCACTCACTGAGCTTGTAGCTCACCCCTCGCATACTGTTTCTTTTCAGGGGCAGTGTTGGCGTGGATCTGGAGCTTTCCTGTTGCGTGGTCTTATGGGCGTGGAGCGTTCTTTCGGCGGGTGGCGAGTGCGAGGCTGTCAGTATTCTTAGAGTCATTTTATGTTTTGTAAATCGCGCATGTGGCACAGGTTGTATTTTCTTTGGTCTAGACTTGACTCTCACAGGACAGTGATTGTGTATTCGAGTCTGTAATAATGTTTTTGATTTACAGACATTGTGTATATATTATGTTTCGTTTTCAGTCAGTTATCATTATCTTGTTTTGCCACCTTGTGTATTGTTGTTGGTGTCTTTATTGACCTCAGGTATTGATAGCTGATATTTTATTAATTTTGCCACGTCTCGGGGACGCCTGGGGCGTGACAAAAAGTTGGTATCAGAGCCTGGTCCTGTCAGAGCCTAAGTCTAGTCGTATAGATGATGAGTCATAGGATTGTCATCCGAGTATTCTTGTTTAGAAGTTATCTTAGGTTGTTGACATGCCTCCTCGCATCCATTGACGTGGATGTGCCCCCTTGGACCCACCTGTAAGTTGTCGACTGGGTCGACTGGTTAGGGTCAGTTGTTAGATCTCTTGTTGTGGGATTAAGGCTTGGGTAGGAGATTCCAACCAGTAGTGTGATAGTGATGAATTGGTTGCAATTTCTAAGGTATGGATTGCGTCTCGATAATGGAGCTCTTTCCCGTGTATCAGTATCGCTGGTAACCATGGAGTTCGCATGCGCACCAATGTAAAGTGTTGAGGATGTGGGTATTGCTCATTAAGGGGTGATGCCTTCTTCTAGTCTTCCTACTCAGGATAAGGGGCCTTGCAGGGTCAGCGTTGAGACCCGGGCTAGGGTACTCCGTGTTCCTTGTTTGGTTGTCGGGATATCCTATATCGGGACCTCATGGTGCCCTCCCAAGGTTCTTTTCCCAGTCAAGGAATACCTTAGAAGCATCAAATTGATGGTGGATTTTTCCCTCTCACTTGGAAGGTGCTGTAGCGAGTGGTGATGCGTACGATCGGGATTGGGTGCATCCTATTGCAGCTTGGTGGGCGATTGCTTGTGGACTGGGTTCCATAGTGGCATCTGGAGTCGCTTTGATATATCATTGTGCGTTGTAGCTGCCCGGTTGAGGCCAGAGCCCTGTGAGGTGCTCCCAGATGCTATGCTTGTTGGTGCGCCCATATGGCAGAGATAGCGGGCTTGGGAGGCTACCAGGTAAAGGCCACACTGGGAGAGTGCTACTAAATGATGTCGAGAGCGTGGACTCCCTGTGATGAATTTGCCCATGGAGCGCAAGATGCTGGAGTTCCAATGGTTATAGATGAGCGACCTATCTCTGGTGGCATGTGAAGCACAGTTGTGGATACTGTCGCGTTTTGCCCCACATTGGTCGCAAATAAGGAGACGCGATGCTAGCGTTCGTGATGGGACTCAACCGCCCTATCAGATAGATGACGTCGCATAGGCATTGTCGAGGTCCGACGACCCCTTATTGCGTGTCTTGTGGATTAAGTGTGGTTGAGCGGCTTACCAAGCGTGTAAGTGTCATCATGAGCGCCAGCCATGCTCGAGGAGCAGAATCTGGACTTAATTGTTCGAGGTGTTGTTTTGATCTCCCCGTGGAGGTTGAAGATCAATTACCTTTGCCGCGAATCGATGATCTGTTTGACCATCTCCAGGAGCGGGTGTCTGCTGTTAGATCGATCTTCTCACAAGGGTACCACAAGTCAGAGATCCGAGAGTTGGACATCCCGTAGATGGCCTTTCGTGACCGTTCAGGCACTACGAGTTTTAAGTACTGCCGTCGGGGTTGACGAATGCGCCGGATGCCTTCGTGGATCTCAAAAGTTTTATTGGGCTTCCGTGGACTACTTTGGAGTAGTCTTCATTGAGATTGCTAGTAGTGCAATGAAAAGGTGATATGGGTGACCTTGTTTCCCCAGGTTGGCATGCCCTCAGGCAAGTTCGAGAATCATCATCGCGTGGAAAGCGTCAGTCCATCGAGATTCCTCAGTGGACGTGGGAGTGGGTTATCAGGGATTGTTGCGGACTCGCTAATGTCACGTTCGGGTCATGACGCCGTCTAGGTGATCATTGATCGACTGACTAAGTCCGCGTTTCCCTCCCTAACCCGACTGATTGAGTCTCTAGACGCCTTGACGTGGGTTTTCACCTTTGTGATTGTTCGTCTTCATGGCACTCCGGTTGGCGCTATTTTCGGTTGAGACGCGAGGGTTACTTTGAGGTTGTGGTGCAGCCTGGCAGGCTTTGGCGCGAGCTTCCATTTAAGTATAGCATTTCATCGCCGATGGACAGCCAGACAAAGAGGACGATTCAGACCTTGGAGGACATGCTAAGTGCCTGCGTGCTCGATGATGAGGGCAGTTGGGTGAGGCACCACCCATTTGTTGGGGTATGCCTGCAAGACGACTGCCATTCGAGCATCCAGATGGATCTGTGAAAGGCACTCTACAGGCGCAGTTTTATACCTCCCATGTGTTGGGACGGTTGACGAGCGCCAGTTGGAGGGACCATAAGTCAGTTGTTTGACCTTGCGATGGCCAGGTTGGTTCGTGTGTGCATCTGCACCTCCCAAAACCGATAGAAGGGCTACGCAGGTCCTTGTCGCCAAGAGCTTACCTTTGGGTTTGGTGATCATATTTTGGAGAAGGTGTCCTGGTTTAAGGGCACCCTCTGTTTTGACGTTCGGGGCAAGCTGAGTTTGCTCTTTAATGGGACCATTTCTCGTCATTGAGTGGATTGGGGAGGTGGCTTATCATGTAGCCTTTCCCCCACAGCTGGCTCATGCCCACGACGTTGTCCTTGTCTCATGACCGAGGCGTTATGTCCACGATCCTGCTCATGTCATTCTGTTCGACCGCCTCATCCTCGAGGTGGATTTGTCGTTCGTGGAGCAGTGGATCGAGGTCAGAGACCAGCATGAGAAGAGGCTCCATGCTAAGACCGTTCCCTTGATTGCAGTGTGTCGGTAGCGCCAGTCCGGTGCAAAGACCACTTGGGAGCAAAAGGTCTATGCATGATACTTTCGGTCTTCCCTTTGGGTTTCCTTAAATTTCGAGGACTAAATTTCCTAAGGGGGGAAGAATGTTGTGCCTGTGTCATTTGGAGTGCTCTGATTGAAAATTTGGCTACATAATTTTTTTCCTCGAAGTTATGTATTTCCAATTTGGTATTTGGATTTGATTTTGTTAAAATCCAAGATGAAGAGGTTTAAATATGATTTTATTATGAGATATCCAGTTTTGAGTTAGCTTTCGTACAAAAGTGGAATTAGGTCAACTGGATTCTTGTAGTAAAAGTTATGGGTATTTTTCCAAGTATACCCTGGGGATGAAAATTCTGGCAGCAGCCCTGTTCTATGTTTAGCTATAATTGCAGAATAGCTGGAGGGATTATTTGATCTTGGCATGAACATGAAAGTTGTAGATAATCTTCTTAGCTTTCCAACGGACTTGGAATTGTGCAATTCGGAGCTATATCGAGGAAGTTATGGCTGTTCTAGTGAAGCATGCACAGAATTTCTAGTCAAAGGACGACTAGGTCATTTCCACCCCTCTTTTAGATATTTGTGTGCAACAAATATCTTCCTCTCTCTCTCTCCCTCTCACTTCCACGTCCACTTCTTGGTTCTCCTTCTCTCTTTCAAACCCCCCCCCCCAAGTGTTTGTGAAAATGCCCCAAAGAGAAGAGAAGGAGACGGTGAAGGAAGAAATGGTGAGGGTTTGTTCATGTGTTGTTGTATGTTGTTGATCTCCTCTCTCACAAGCTCCCTTTTCATGATCTTTCCCCCCCTGATTTGCAGCCATAGGAGGGCTGACCAGGGCTGAAGGTGGTGGTGTTGGTGGTGGCGGTTGAGGTGGTCGCGGGTGCGTCGAGGGCCCCCGAACCTCCCCCTTTCTTTTCCCCTCCCAAGATGAGCCATTCCCCTTTTTTCTTGGTTTTTATTGCTTAGGGATGGTTGGGAAGGTCATGCATGTTGGGTAGATGTGTTAGGGTGTGTGTGAGGGGTTGGGGAGGGTTAAAAAGGGGTTAGGGAAGAGTGGGCGCGCGTTATGGGCAGTCTGCGCGCGCGCGCGCCCTGGCGAGCGCTGGCTGGCGCTGGCGGACACGCAGACGCGAGCGGGCGCGTGCGCGCGGAGTGGGCGCGCGGGTGCTGGTGCGAGCGGCCGTGCGCGCGGGAGTGCGCACGAGTGCACGCGGGCGCGCGCGGAGCAGTGCGCCTGGGCATGCGCCTGGGCGCAGGGGCAGGCGGGCAGGCGCGCAGCAGTGCGCCGAGGGTGCTGGGGTGCGTGCGTGCGTGCACATTCATGCGTGCGCGTGCGGGGGGCCATGCGTGTGGCTGCCCGAGGGTTCGGGTAGGTGTCGGGGCACTCGGACTCGCGTGCGTACATGCGTGCTCGCATGCGTGCGAGTCCGTATGCATGCTTGTCCGAGTATTGGGTATTTCTAATGATTTTTATGTGTAAATTGTGTTGTTACTCACCAAATTGGATGCCCCTACCTTGCAGATCTCGTCGGATGGGATGCGCGAGGTCCCGGGTTGTAAGGTGAGTGGTTCGATTCCAATCCCCCCCCCCCTCTCTAGGGATGCGCTCGACGCGCGTAGACGCGTGTCGCGCATCGATGGGGCCCCCTAGCTGATATGTAGATACTATGCAATGCATGATTAATATGATGTAACCATGCCACATTAGACCTTGTATGCTAGGGATATGCACTCATATATCATGTATAGAGGCCCATACATGCCTAGACACCATGTCCCTTGATTGGAAAGCCCCGATCTACGCATGTTTCCCATTTAGTTTAATTTATTTAAATCAAATGTGATTATATTGTTATAAGCATGCCTTAGAGAATATTATAACCTTGTTGTTATAATATATGTTTCCCCGCATCTTAGTTATGCGCCCTGGAGGAATTCTTGAGAATTCATGACATTAGTAGTGTTACAAATCGTTGTCGATGGATCCAAGAGGATCGTATCCGTGTGAGTAGGCTGTCTTCTCCTTTTGGTTGGATCCGATGTAGGGACTCCCCGGCGTTGGAAAGCTGACCTGACAGAGGGCTCCCATCTGTAGGTACCTCCGATGCGTCGGACTGTGTTGATCGTGGGAGTATAGCAGGTAGAGGCTACGGAGTGTGGGAGAGGCTACCGGGTGGACCAGTGGTGGAGAGCAGTCTAGTCTGAAAAGACCCATGTCCCCCAGCTAAAAGGGGTGAGGGTGGGATGGGTCGGCGATGTTACGACCCACTAACTTGTGTAGTTACTCCCGTATAGGGACTATGACTATTTTAAGGTTAATATGAGTGTGTTGAATGGATTGTTGTTATGCCTGTGTTTTGATATCTCGATAAGTGAGTATCGAGAGTAGTTGTTTTCCATTGGGTTCGCTTTGCGAACATGGGATCGTTCTCCTCTTCGTTGGATCCGATGTACGAACTTCTCGGGTTTAGTTGTCCTGATAGAGGGCTCCCATCCCTAGGTACTACCGATGCATTCGGACGAGTACTGATCGTGGGAGTATACCAGGTAGAGGCTACCCGAGGAAAGGGCTACCGGCGGACCAAGGGTGTAGAGCGGTGAGTTGAGGAGATCGGGTTGTAGATACTACCCGGGAGAGGGTTAACGAATGATGTTACGGGCGTGGGAATCGTTCTCCCTTTTGGTTGGATCCGAGTAGGGACTCCCCGGCGTTGGAAAGCTGTCCTGACGGCTACGGAGTGTGGGAGAGGCTACCGAGTGACCAGGGGTGTAGAGCAGTCTAAATCTCTTCCAAAAGTCCCAAAAGTCTCCCTCCAGGAGTGAGGGTAAGGATGAGGTGAAGAATATCACCGCGTGACCCATTCGTTGTTCGACCTTTCCCATAGTTGTTGGGTCCGGTCTTGAATCGATGTTCAAGGACATCGTTGGGCGATTATCTAGATGTAGATGATCCAGTAGTGTTGAGTAGACCAGTAAATCCGGGTCTCTTCGACCGACGGTATGGTCTCTCCCCAGACCAGTAAATCCGGGTCTCTTCGACCGACGGTATGGTCTCTCCCCAAAAGTCCCAAAAGACTCCCTTGGGTGGGGGTGATGTTGGTCGCGCCGCCGCGTGACCCAGTTATCCATGGGTTTCCACCCATGTTTTCCTTGAAAGGAAATTGATTATGTGTTGAACTGTAGTATGGTGATTGGTTTCCAGCCACTCACTGAGCTTGTAGCTCACACCTCGCATACTGTTTCTTTTCAGGGGCAGTGTTGGGCGTGGAGCTGGAGCTTTCCTGTGGCGTGGTCTTATGGGCGTGGAGCGTTCTGCCGGCGGGTGGCGAGTGCGAGGCTGTCAGCATTCCTAGAGTCATTTTATGCTTTGTAAATCGTGCATGTGGCACAGGTTGTATTTTCTTTGGTCTAGACTTGGCTCTCACAGGACAGTGATTGTGTATTCGAGTCTGTAATAATGTTTTTGATTTACAGACATTGTTTATATATTATGCTTCCACTTTTCAGTCAGTTATCATTATCTTGTTTTGCCGCCTTGTGTATTGTTGTTGGTGTCTTTATTGACCTCAGGTATTGATAGCTGATATTTTATTAATTTTGCCACGTCTCGGGGACGCCTGGGGCGTGACAGCTCTTCCCCTTCTTTTCTTGGTTTTTCATGGCTTAGGGGGTTGTAGGGAAGTCATTTATGGTAGGTAATTTGTTTTGGGTGAGTGAGAAGTATGGGGGAGGGGTTAAAAGTGGGTTAGGAATGGCTGGGCGCGCGCTGGGGGCTGTCTGCACGCATTCTGGCAGTGGCAGGCCAGTGCGCGCACGCGCTTGCGTGCGCGTGCGTGCGCGTGCTGGGCATGCACGTGGCTGCCCAGGGTCTCGGGTAGGTGCTGGGGCACTCGGGCATGCGTGCATACGCGCGTGCTTGCATGCGTGCGAGCCCGTATGCGTGCATGTCTATGTTTTTGGCATTTCTAGTAAATTCTAAGTGTTAAATTGTGATGTTACTCATCAAATTTGATGCCCTTACCTTGCAGATCTCGTCGGATGGGATGCGCGAGGTCCCGGGTTGTATGGTGAGTGGTTCGATCCAATCCTCCCCCCCCCCTCTCGGGATGCGCTCGACGCGCGTAGTCGCGCGTCGCGCATCGATGGGGCCCCCTAGCTATACTACTTGTCTAGATAAGTAGTATGGCCATGCTTAAGCTATAATATGTAGATATCTTGCATGCTAGGCTTATATACATGTATTGTATCTATATATGAATGATCCCCTCTAGTATGGGCATGTAATTGTCTAATATGTATGGATGTATAGAATATGGCATGCCTTAGGTAGTATTGTAATACTACTCCCACCATATTAATTGGAATATCGAACATGATTAAGTCTGGGTTAATAACGGGCACCTGCCTAATATTCCCTTGCGATAAGACTCGAGGGCGTGGTGTAGTTGTTGCGTCCATGCTAATGGGGCAAAGCTATGACCAGCTTCATGAGATGATGATCTCTCTCGCCCTCTCCCTCTGAACGAACTGAGTAAGTAGATGCGATTTCCTACTCGACTCAGGTTCGTTTGGAATATTGGCATGCACCTGTTAGTGCGCAAGATCGCGCTTGACCCTTTCTTTTAAGTTGGCGATATCCAACGCATGTTAGAGTATATTTTGTATGTTTATGTGATTAATGACCATGTATGCATGTTGTATGATTTATTATGATGTAAATCCATGATAGGGAGTGTCCCTATAATTATTAGATGATTGTGCATATGGTTCATGCACATACCTAGATATAAAATTCTCCTGGATATATTTATATGCGCATGTTAAAAAAACTGATAGGCCTATCTGGAATAGGCGTGGGTATGACCCGCTGTCGGGTTGTACCTTATTAGTTAGAGCGCTAGTGATGTAATCGCCCCGTGCATCCGAGCGATGCACTCGTTGGGAATTCAGGAGAATTCATTATCTTATCGGATTATTAAGCCGGTAGTTGGGGCGTGACACCCCCCTGTGTCCGAGCGACGCAACTGTGTGGGAGTACAATTTTTTTTTTCTATCATCGATATGTGATTATCGAGTGTAGTGTTTTTCCATTGGGTTCGCTTTGCGAACATGGAATGTTTACTCCCAATGTCGTCTGTGTTGAAGAGGCCCGGGTTGTAGCTGTCCTGATAGAGGACTCCCATCCGTAGGTACCACCGACGCGTTCGGGAGCGTACTGATCGTGGGAGTGTACCAGGTAAAGGCTACCCGGGAGAGGGCTAACGAATGATATTGCGAGCGTGGAATCGTTCTCCCCTTCGTTGGATCCGATGTAGGAACTTCTCGGGTTGGGAAAAGCTGTCCTGACAGAGGGCTCCCATCTGTAGGTGTCACACCCCAGGGCGGCCGTCCCCGATACGTGGCAAATATATATAATATCAGCAGTCTATACAGGAGATCAATAAAATACTCTAAACAACATCAAAAATGACAACACAGACAATAAGGTAGCTGACATAATATATACAAATAGCAGAAGCTTAAACGACTGAGTCTGTAATTCAAAGACATATTACAGACCCGAATACATAATCAACTGTCCTGTGAGAGCCAATATACACAATGACATCAAAATACAAACGTGTGCCCAAGCACGGATAACAATACATACAATCAAGAAGGGGATGCTGATGGCCTCTCACTCGCAGAACGTGACGCTGCTCCGCTACTGCTGTGGTGCCTCGGGGAGCTCCTCCTTCAGATCCGACTCAGATATAACTGGAGGAAAAGAATATGCGAGGGGTGAGCCACACGCTCAGTGAATAGCACAATCCATGCATCACAATTCATATTAACCTTAAATAATTTATAGTTCCAAAAACGGGAGCAACTACACATTCTAGTGGGTCGTTTCATCGCCAACCCACCTCCCCCCTCACCCTCACCCTTTACGGGGGTGACCTGGGCCTCTTGGGGCATACTAGACCGCTCTCCACCCCTGGTCCACCCGGTAGCCTCTCCCACACTCCGTAGCCTCCATCTGGTATACTCCCACTATCAGTACTGTCCGACGCATCGGAGGTACCTTTGGACGGGAGACCTCTGTCAGGTCAGCTTTCGAACGCCGGGGAGTCCCTACATCGGATCCAACCAAAAGGAGAAGACAGCCTACTCACTCGTATACGATCCTCTTGGATTCGTCGACAACGATTGTAACTCTACTAATGTCATGAATTCTCAAGAATTCCTCCAGGGCACATAACTAAGATGCGGGGAAACATATATTATAACAACAAGGTTATAATATTCTCTAAGGCATGCTTATAACTATATACTCTCATTTGATTTAATTAGATTAAACTAGATGGCAACATACATGGTTCGGGGCTTTCCAATCAAGGGACATGGTGTCTAGGCATGCATAGGCCGCTATACATGATATAAGGGTGCATATCCCTAGCATACAACATCTAATGTGGCATGGATACATCATATTAATCATGCATGCATAGTTTTACATTTATTACAAGTTAATACACAATTATGGTGCCCCAGAGGAGGGCAATGCACGCCTACGTGCATCGAACGCCTCCCTACTGGGTTGGATTGTCCCACTCACCGAAACCCGGGTCGTTGCGTGACAGTCCGTCAAGATCTGCAAGACATGGGCATTCAATATGGTGAGTAAACTACACAAATACATAAGAAATTTACTAGAAATACCCAATACTCGGGCAAGCATGCATACGGACCCGCACGCATGCGAGCACGCGCGTACGCACGCGAGTCCGAGTGCCCCGACACCCTCCCGAACCCTCGGGCAGCCATACGCATGGCCCCCCGCACGCGCACGCAGGAATGCGCACGTGCGCATGCGCCCCTGGTGCACTGCCGTGCCCCTGCCCGCGCGCCTAGACACTCTGCCGCGCGCGCACGCTCGCGCGCGCCCGCGCGCACCGCGCATCCAGCCCAGCACGTACCCGCGCGCACTGCGCGCCTGCGCAGCACCCCGCGCGCACCCCAGCGCGTCTGTGCGTACACCCGCGCGCCGTCTGAGCGCGCCAGCGCGTGTCTGCGCGCACAGACAAGCGCGCACGCGCGCACGCGCGCCCGAGCCCCTTCCACGCTCTCCTCAGCCCACCCACACCCCCTAACACCTATGCATAGCATGCATAAACATTAAAATACCCTAATCCATCATCTACACAAGCTTAGGGAGGAGGAAGACTTACCCAAGGAGAGGAAGAACAAGGGGAGGAAGTTCGGGTGCCCTTTGCGCACCAAACCACCACAACCGGCCACCACCAAAACCACCACCACCTCAGACACTCTCCAGCCCTAACAATGGCTGAAAACAGGGGGAAGGGGAAGCCATGAGAGGGAGGTAAAGAAAGGGGAAATCAAAACAAAAACCATACAAAGATAGATCACACCCTTACCTCTCTTTTTCCCTTCTAGGGTTTTCCTTTTCTTCTCCTTCTACTACCTCTAATGGAAGCAAATAAGAAGAGGGGATGAGTGATGGAGTGAGTGAGAGATGGTGAGATGGGGAAGAAGAGAGGGGACGCCCACAAATAGGGCTTCACACACACACACTCACACACTTAGAACAATTTGAGTTGGTGGGCTTGACTTTGAGTCAACCCAACCACACAAAAAAACAAAACCATTTGACCAAGTCAATGGTCAAACTTGACTTGGTCAAAGTCTTCTTTGACTTGGTCAAGTCCCCCCCTTTGACATTCCCACTTGGTCAAAACCCGGATACGATTCGGAACTGCCAAATTCTGAAACGTTAGATTTTCAATCGGAGTTCTCAAGCTCATGATGATAGCTAAAAGTCCAAAATTTTAGCGGTTCCGATCGAAAAAAGAAAAAGTTGAAAAACTGCCAGAAATGTCCCAAAGGTGACCAGAAGGCTAAAAGTGACACATATATAACATTCTTCCCCCCTTAGGAAATTTTGTCCACAAAATAAATACAAAAACATCTAGGAAGGGAAAAGATGCGGATATGCGCCACGCATGGCGTCCTCGCGCTCCCAAGTGGCCTCGGCACCAGAACGGTGCTGCCATCGCACCTTAACCAGCTGGACGGTCTTGGTGCGGAGCCTCTTCTCGCGTCGGTCCAGGATCTCGATCGGCTGCTCCACGAATGACAAGTCCGGCTCGAAGACGAGCGGCTCGAACGGAATAACGTGAGCAGGATCGTGGACGTAACGCCTCAGCTGCGAGACATGGAAGACGTCATGGGCCTGAGCCAACTGTGGGGGCAGGGCTATGCGATAGGCCACCTCTCCAACCCGCTCGAGGATGAGAAACGGCCCAATGAAACGCGGACTCAGCTTGCCCCGCACACCAAAACGGAAGATGCCCTTCATCGGGGACACCTTCAGGAAAACATGGTCACCAACCTCGAAGGCGAGCTCACGGCGACGACGATCGGCGTAGCTCTTCTGACGGCTCTGAGCGACTCGGATACGCTCGTGAATCGTCTTGACCATCTCTGAGGTCTGGTGGATGATCTCTGGTCCCTCCAACTGGCGCTCTCCGACCTCGTCCCAACACAAGGGGGACCTGCAGCTGCGGCCATAGAGCGCTTCGTATGGTGCCATCCGAATACTCGAGTGGTAGCTGTTGTTGTAGGCAAACTCCACCAACGGAAGATGCCTCTCCCAACTGCCCCCAAAGTCGAGAACGCAAGCTCGCAGCATGTCCTCCAGGGTCTGAATCGTCCTCTCCGACTGGCCGTCCGTCTGCGGATGAAACGCTGTACTGAAGTGGAGGTTCGTACCAAGGGCGTGCTGAAGGCTACGCCAGAACCTCGAAGTAAATCTCGCGTCTCTATCAGAAATGATGCTGACGGGAGTGCCATGGAGACGAACAATCTCGGAGACAAACAACTGCGCCAGGGTGTCCAGAGAATCGGTGAGTCGAATGGGGAGGAAATGAGCGGACTTAGTCAGTCGGTCGACGATTACCCAGATGGCATCGCGACCCGAACGTGACCTCGGCAAGCCCGAAACGAAGTCCATGGTGATCTGCTCCCACTTCCACTGAGGAATCTCAATGGACTGCAGCTTCCCCGCAGGACGCTGATGTTCCGACTTCACCTGCTGGCATACCAAGCAACGGGCAACGAAACGGCCAATATCCGCCTTCATCCCGCGCCACCAGTAGCCACGACGAAGGCCCCTATACATCTTCGTGCCACAAGGATGCACTGTGTACGTCCAAGATCTTCTGCTTCAGCTCTCCGTCGTCAGGAATGCATACTCGACCTCTGAACCGCAGGATTCCGTCCTCGCGAATCTGGTAGTCCGGACGCTCGCCCGGGCGACGCCTTCAGAGAGGACTAGAAAGTGAGGATCCTGCCCCTGAGCCGTGCGGATCTCGTCGAGAAGAACGGGCTGCACCACTAGCCTGGCCAAAAAGCCACCCGCAGGTGTCTCTCGAACGCTGATCCAGCAAGCGGCCTCCTCCAGAAGCCTCCAACGACGTACAGCCAAGTGGGCGGCCATGCCCAAGGGCTGCCTGCTGAGAGCATCGGCCACGACATTCGCCTTACCCGGATGGTAAGCGATGTCACAATCATAGTCCTTCAGGAACTCGACCCAACGTCTCTGACGCATGTTGAGCTCCGGCTGGGACTGCAAGTAAGTCAAGCTCTTGTGATCAGTGAAGAGCTCGAACTCCTCGCCATAAAGGTAGTGCCTCCACATCTTCAGCGCAAAGATGATCGCTGCTAACTCTAAGTCGTGGGTGGGATAATTCTGCTCATGGGGCTTCAACTGACACGACGCGTAAGCCACAACCTTACCGTACTGCATCAGGACGCAACCCACACCCAGCCGCGATGCATCGGAGTAGACTGCGAATCCACCACTCCCAGACGGAATGGTAAGAACTGGCGCTGAGGTGAGCCTTCGCTTCAACTCCAGGAAGCTCTCCTCGCAAGCTGGGGACCACTCGAACCGGACATCCTTCCGAGTGAGGCGGGTCAGAGGAACAGCTATCTTCGAGAAACCCTCGACAAACCTCCGATAATAACCCGCTAAACCCAGGAAGCTCCGAATCTCTGTGGGGTTCGATGGTCGACACCAATTCGACACGGCGAGCGTCTTGTCCGGGTCCACAGATATACCCTCGCCGGAAATCACGTGGCCTAGAAAGGCCATACGCTCCAACCAAAACTCGCACTTACTTGGCGAACAACTGATGTCGGGCCAAAGTCTCCAAGACAGTGCGGAGATGGTCAGCGTGCTCCTCAAGACTCCTCGAGTACACCAGAATATCATCGATGAAGACTACTACGAAGGAGTCGAGGAAGGGCCGAAACACCCGGTTCATCAGATCCATGAAGGCTGTCGGTGCATTCGTCAACCCAAACGGCAGTACTCGGAACTCGTAGTGCCCATAACGGGTACGAAAGGCCGTCTTCGGAATATCTGACTCCCGGATCTTCAGCTGATAGTAGCCCGAACGGAGATCGATCTTAGAAAAGACACGCTCTCCCTGGAGCTGGTCAAACAGATCGTCAGTCCGTGGTAAGGGTACTTGTTCTTCACGGTCCGCTTGATCAGCTGGTTGTAATCAATACAAAGACGCAGCGAACCGTCCTTCTTCCGAACGAACAAAACAGGGGCTCCCCACGGAGAAACACTCGGACGTGCGAAGCCCTTCTCGAGCAACTCCTCCAACTGCTCCTTGAGCACCTTCAGCTCTGCTGGGGCCATCCGGTACGGAGCTCTCAAAATCGGCTCGGTCCCCGGAATTAGATTAATCTCAAACTCGATCGCGCGATCCGGCGGTAATCCCGGAAGATCATCGGGGAAAACCTCTGGATATTCCGCCACGATCGGAGTCTGACTGATATCTGCCCGCAACGGTGTGTCCTCCTCAGCAATATATGCCAGAAAGCCCTCACATCCTCCTTGAAGGAGTCTCCATGCCTGGATAGATGACACGAACCCCAAAGGGGCTATGTCACGATCGCACATGAACTGGAAAGATCTCCGACCCGGAAGGTGGAAAGACACTGACTTCACGAAACAGTCGATGCTGGCGTGACTAGCTGAGAGCCAATCCATTCCCAGGATGGCATCGAAGTCCGTCATGGCGAGCTCTACCAACTCTACTGGAAACTCATGCTCCGCAATCACCACGGTACACCCTCGGTAGACAGAACGGAGGAGAATACGGTCTCCGATGGGCAATGATATCTCCAGCATAACCTCAAGAGGGGCGGACGCCACGCCCATCCGTCTCGCAAAAACGGGAGACACGAACGAGTGCGTGGCTCCGGAATCAAATAACACATATGTAGGGAGCTGGGAGATCAAAACAATACCTCGGACCACGCTACCCGAAGCCTGCGCCTCCTCGGCTGAAAGCGCTGCAACTCGACCCTGAACAAACTGCGGCTGAGGAGCAGGGGCACGCCTCGCAGGCTGCACTGGCTGCCTCCTCTGGTCAACTCGGCCACCCTGTGGCTGCTGCTGCTGGCGTTGGCTGCTGCTGCTGGTGCGGCTGCTGCTGTAGCTGCTGCTGCTGCGGGTGCAGCACACGAGGTCAGCCAACATCAGGGCAATTATATAAAATATGCCCGACGCGCTGACAATGGAAACAACGCCGCCTCTCTGGCTGCCTGGCCTGGACTGGTACTGCCGCAATGGGTGCTGGACCTCGCACTGGCACCACATCGACTGGAGTAGTGGCAGCCGCTGACTGATCAAAGCGGGGCCGCTTCTTCTTGCGATGTCCCTGGTCCTGGCTCTTGCGGGGCCTCTGGTCTGCAGAAGGGGTTGGAACCCCCAAAGGGACCCCAAGGTCTCGCTCGACTGTCTTCGCACGAGACACCAAGTCTGAGTACCTCATGAACGCCTGAGAGGTGACATGCACCCGGATGGTGCTAATGAGACCCATCTCGAAACGACGGCATCGCGTCTCCTCATCCATCACCAAGGCGGGGGCGAACCTGGAAAGCCTCGTGAAGCGTGTGGAGTAGTCAGCGACTGACATGGAGCCCTGCGTCAGCTGCTCGAACTCTCGCATCACGATCTGGCGTGTCAAAAACGGGAAGTACTCCTCCAAGAAGTATCTCCGGAACCCAGCCCATAGAAGTCGCTCCACTCCCTCGGGGATGTCCACCGATCGGGTAGCCCACCAGTCGGCGGCGCTACCCTTCAACATGAAGGTGGCCAGGGAGACACGCTGGCGGTCGGTGCAGTGCATGGTCGAGAAGATCTTGTCTACCTCCATCAACCATCGCTTAGGGGCAAGGGGGTCCGCTGTCTGGCCATGGAACTCGGGAGGGTGGAGCTTCAGAAAGGCAGTGAGGCCACTCTGATGCACCCGTGCTGCATCACTAAGCAAGGTGGGGGTAAGGTTACCAAAGGTCACCACATCCTCAAAATATCTCACACTATTCGACCAACCAGGAACTCTCAAAACCCGGATACGGTTCGGAACTGCATATTTTTCAAAACGTTACCAGAATTTGATGAAATTTTTATGGGTAGTATGAAACAGTACCAGGACCCATAATATGCAGTTAGATTTTCAATCAGAGTACTCCAACTCCCGCAGGTAGCTAAAAGCCAAAATTTTAATGACTCCGATCGAAAAAGAAAAAGGCCCTGAATGACCCAGATGTGACGAAGGCTTAACCGAAATGGCTCCAAATGACACAGGCATAACATTCTCCCCCCCTTAGGAAATTTAGTCCTCGAAATTTAAGGAAACCCAAAGGGAAGACCGAATGTAGCAAGTATCACTCATAGACATTTTGCTTGCAAGTGGGGCGCGGCTATCCCCTCCAAGCGTTTTTCTTACCCCACCAATCGGAAAAAAAAACCCGGTGTTTTATCTTTTCCCACCGATCGGGTCAGGTCGACCAAATGTAGTCGCTACTTCATGTTTTGGACGACCGGACTTGGTCGCCATTTCAGGTTTTGGGTGACTGTACTTGGTCATCATTTCAGGTTTCGAGCGACCGAACTTGGTCGAACAGAATTTGTAATAAAGTTTATAATTTTTTTTCTTGGAAACATAATCCCATGACGTATATCTTCCTTGAATCCTTCATACCACTCCAAGTCTGAGTTGTAATGTAAGGAGAATCAATTATTATTCTTAAATGTAGAATATAAGAACAATTTTTTTTTACATAAGTGACAGACAAATTTTCAAAAGCCAAATATATAATGTGTTTGGATCAACTGATATGTTTTTTTTTGTTTTCAAACGAAGAATCCTCTTAACTACGAATTCAAACGAAGCTTAAAAATGATATATATTTGTCTAATAAGATATTTTTCTATAAAATTTTGAATTAATTGAAAGTATACATACTTACATTTTTTTCGGCCCCTTAGCTGTTGTTTGGATAAAAGAATAAATGTAGAATATGATGGATAAATCCAAAAATTTATTTGTTTACAAAAAATAGGTAGATATAGTTTTGAACCCTGTTCGACCAATTATAGTCGCCCAAAGCCTGAAATTGCGACCAATTACGGTCGCCCAAAACCTGAAATGGCGACCAAATTCGATCGACCTGGATCGGTGGGAACAGACAAACACCGATTTTTTTTTTTTTTTGATTGGTGGGGTAAGAAAAACGCTTGGTGGGGATAGACGCGCCCTTCCAAGTGGTCCTTGCACAAGACTAGCACTACCGACACACTCTAATCAAAGGAACGGTCTTAGCGTGGAGCCACTTCCCATGCTGGTCCTTGACCTCGATCCACTGCTCCATGAACGACAAATCCAGCTCGAGGATGAGGCGGTTGAACAGACTGACTTGAGCAAGATCGTGGACGTAATGCCTCAGCCCTGAGACAAGGACGACGTCGTGGGCATGAGCCAGCTGTGGGGGAAAGGCTAGATGACAAGCCACCTCCCCAATCCACTCAATGACGAGAAACGGTCCAATGAAGGGCCAACTCAGCTTGCCCCGAACGTCGAAACATAGGATGCCCTTAAACTGGGACACCTTCAGGAAAACATGGTCGCCAAACCCGAAGGTAAGCTCCTGGCGACGATGACCAGCGTAGCTCTTCTATCGGTTCTGGGAGGTGCAGATGCACACATGAACCAACCTGGCCACTGCAAGGTCAAATAAATAACTTGTGGCCCCTCCAACTGGCGCTCCTCAACAGTCCCAACACAAGGGAAGTATGAAACTGCACATGTAGAGTGCCTTTTTCAGATCCATCTGGATGCTGGAATTGTTATGCCTATGTCATTTGGAGCCATTTTGGTTAAGCCTTGGTCACATCTGGGTCATTCAAGGCCTTTTTCTTTTTCGATCGGAGTAGCTAAAATTTTGGATTTTAGCCACCTACGGGAGTTGGAGTACTCTGATTGAAAATCTAACTGCATATTATGGGTCCTGGTACCATTTAGTACTACCCATAAAAATTTCATCAAAATCCGGTAACGTTTTTAAAAATATGCAGTTCCGAACCATATCCGGGTTTTGAGAGTTCCTGGTTGGTTGATGAATAGTGTGACCTTTGGTAACTTTACCCCCACCTTGCTTAGTGATGAAGAAACCTTTGGTCTTTTGGTATGTGAGTGGGTGAGCCTAACCCTAACCTCACCCCCCCCCTTATGGTCACCCCTAGGCACTATTTGGGCTTGAAAAAGACATTTTTGCCCTCTCTCTCTCTCCCCCTCTCTCCCATTTCGTGGAACACCTTCTCTCCCTCTCTTGGTCTCTTTTTTTCTCCTCTTTGTGTGTAAAGAAGGAGGAGGAAGAAGCAATTGAAGGAAAAGATGAAGAAGAAGCACAAGAAAGAGTGAGAAAGGGTGAGTATGTGTTGTTGTTGTTGTTTTCTCTTCTCTCTATCCCCTTCTCATGCCCCTTTGCACCCCTGTTTTCTGCCATGAAGGGCTTGAGGAGATGCTGATGAGGTGGTGGTAGTGGAGGTGGTGGTTAAGGTGGTCGTGGGTGTGTCGAGAACCCCGCATCTCCCCATTTCCCTCCCCCTGTTTTGGTAAGGCAGCACTCTGTATTTTAAAGATCTCAGTGAATCTAGTATTTAGAGGCACATTTTTAGGATTATGTCTTCATATGATATGATCATCTATGTGTCTAGTTGTTATATATGAAATTTGGGGTCATTATGATATCTGTGGTGTAAGTTAGAACCTGTTTTGCATGGCCTGTCCAGATTCGCGTAGGAATTGATCTGTTTCAGGAAGTGATTTATTTTGGGCTTGTAGAGGAAAAATTAGGTTCTAATGTCTTCATGGATTATGATCCCAGCATATCAGAGAATGTGCATGTTTTATTTCATAATTTTTGGAAGTGTATTGGGTGCTGTGGAGATCAATTAGTAGGGCTGGTTGCAACAGGTTTGGCAGTTTTGCTTGGTTGAGTGTCAAGGAGTTGTTTGCATGTGTCTTGGGTGATAATATGGAAGTATCAAGGGTTAGGGTCTTCATGAAGTAGGCTTATATGTGTGATAGGAGGTTCCATATTTTAATTGTGGATCATTGGTTGTGTTTTACAGATCTCGTAGACCGAACGCGCGACAATCCGGGTATCTGTGAGTGGTTTGATCCAATCCCCCCCCCCCCTCGAGATGCGCTCGACGCGCATAGTCATGCGTCGCGCATCGATGGGGCATCCTAGCTATACTACTTATGTAGATAAGTAGTACGGCCATGCTTAAACTATAATATGTTAGATATCTTGCATCCTAGGCTTATATTCCATGCATTGTATCCATGTATGAATGATTGTATCGCATGCGCCCCTCTAGTATGGGCATGTATTTCTGTAATGTGTATGGATGTATAGAATAAGGCATGCCTTAGGTAGTATTGTAATACTACTTCCACCATATTAATTGGAATATCCAGCATGATTAAGTCTGGGTTAATAACGGGCACTTGCCTAATATTCCCTTGCGATAAGACTCGAGGGCGTGGCGTAGTTGTTCCGACCATGCTAATGAGGCAAAGCTATGACCAACTTCACGAGATGATGATCTCTCTCGCCCTCTCCCTCTGCACGAACTGAGTAAGTAGATGCGATTTCCTACTCGACTCAGGTTCATTTGGAATATTGGCATGCACCTGTTAGTGCGCTAGATCGCGCTTGACCCTTCCCTTTTAAGTTAGTGATATCCAACGCATGCTTAAGTTATGCCTTGAGTGTGCTTATATGATTAATGACCATGTATGCATGTTGTATGATTTGTTGTTTATGATGTAAATCCATGTTAGGGAGTATCCCTATAATTATTTGATAGGTTATCGTGCATGTAGTTCATGTACATAACTAAGATATAATTCTCCTAGATATATATGTGCATGTTAAAACTGATTAGGCCTATCTGAAATAGGCATGGGTATGACCCGTTGTCGGGTTGTACCTTATTAGTTAGAGCGCTAGCGATGTAATCGCCCCCGTGCATCTTAGCGATACACTCATTTGGAATTCAGGAGAATTCATTATCTTATCGGTTTTCTTAAGCCGGTAGTTATGGCATTAAGCTAGGCCTACTCGTGCTAGGCGTGTATATGAACCACCTGTTGGGTTATGTGCCTTGGGTTTATTTCTGCGTGAGAGCAGAGGCAACCCCCCCCCCCTTGTGTCCGAGCGACGCAACCGTGTGGGAGTGCAATAGTATTCGATATCATCGATATGTGATTATCAAGAGTAGTTGTTTTTCCATTGGGTTCGCTTTGCGAACAGGGAGTGTTTCCTCCCATTGTCATCTGTGTTGAAGCGGCCCGGGTTGTAGCGGTACTGAAAGAGGGCTCACATCCGTAGGTACCACCGATGCGTTCGGGAGCGTACTGATCGTGGGAGTATACCAGGTAGAGGCTACCCGGGAGAGGGCTAACGAATGATATTGCGAGCGTGAAAGCGTTCTCCCCTTTGTTGGATCCGATGTAGGAACTTCCCGGCATTGGAAAAGCTGTCCTGACAGAGGGCTCCCATCCGTAGGTACCACCGATGCGTTTGGGAGTGTACTGATCGTGGGAGTATACCAGGTAGAGACTACCCAGGGAAAGGGCTACCGGTGGACCAAGGGTGTAGAGGAGTCTAATCTCTCCAAAAGTCCTATGTCACCTCTAAAGGGTGAGTGTGAGGGTGAGGTGAAGACACGTCACCGCATGACCCATTCGTTGTTCGTCCGTTCCCATAGTTGTTGGGTCCGGTTGCGTGTCGATGGTCAAAGACATCGTTGGGCAGTTATCTTGATATAGATGAGTAATTCTGTCTCTTCGACCAATGGTATGGTCTCTCCCCAAAAGTCCCAAGAGTCTCCCTCTGGGAGTGAGGGTGAGGGTGAGGTTGGTGATCTAGTAGAGTTGTGTAGACCAGTAATACCGCGTCTCTTTGACCAATGGTATGGTTTCTCCCCAAAAGTCCCAAGAGTCTTCCTCCGGGAGTGAGGGTGAGGGCGAGGTTGGTCGCGCCGCCGCGTGACCTTGTTATCCATTGGGTTTCCACCCATGTTTTTCCTTGAAAGGAAATTGTTTTAGTATTGAACTGTTGTATTGGTGATTGGTTTCCAACCACTCACTGAGCTTGTAGCTCACCCCTCGCATATTGTTTCTTTTCAGGGGCAGTGTTGGGCGTGGAGCTGGAGCTTCCCTGTGGCGTAGTCTTTTGTGCATGGTGCGTTCTATCCGGCGAGTGGCGAGTGCGAGGTTGTCAGCAGTCCTAGAGTCATTTTATGTATTGTAAATCGTGCATGTGGCACAGGGTGTATTTTATTTGGACTAGACTTGGCTCTCACAGGACATTGATTGTATATTCAAGTCTGTAATGATATTTTTGGTTTACAGACTTATTGATATTTTATGCTTCCGCCTTTTCAGTTGAGTTATCAGTTATCATTGCTTTGCCAGCTTGTGTGTTATTTATTGAAGTCATTGTTGACCTCTTGTACTTGATAGCTGATACTATATATATTGCCACGTCTCAGGGACGGCCGCCTTGGGGCGTGACACGAATGACAGTTGTCTTGCAGGCATACCCCAACAAATGGGTGGTGCCTCACCCAACTGCCCTTATCATCGAGCACTCAGGCACTTATCATGTCCTCCAAGGTCAGAATTGTCCTCTTGCTTGGCCATTCATCTGCGGTGAAACGCTATACTTAGATGGAGGCTCGCGCCTAAGCCTGCCAAGGCTGCGCCACAACCTCAAAGTAACCCTCGCGTCTCAACCGAAAATAGCGCGGACCTAAGTGCCATGAAGACGAACAATCACGAAGGTGGAAGCCCACGTCATGGCGTCCAGAGACTCAATCAGTCGGATTAGGGAGGGAAGCGTGGACTTAGTCAGTTGGTCATTGATAACCTAGACGGCGTCGCGACCCGAACGTGACTTTAGCGAGCCCGCAACAATCCAAGGTAACCCACACGTCCACTAAGGAATCTCGATGGACTGACGCTTTCCACACAATGATGATTCTCGAACTTTGCCTGAGGGCATGCCAACCAGGGGAAACAAAGTTACCCATCACTTTCACATCTCGCTACTAGCAATTTCAACGAAGACTACCTCAAAGTAGTCCACGGAGGCCCAATAAAACTTTTGAGATCCACGAAGGCATCCGGTGCATTCGTCAACCCTGACAGCAGTACTTAAAACTTGTAGTGCCCGAAACGGTCACGAAAGCCATCTCCCGGATCTCCAAATTGTGGTACCCTTGTGCGAAGATCGATAATGAGAAGACACTGGCTCCCAGAGCTTGGTCAAACAGATCATCGATTCGCGGTAAGGGTGTTATATATGTGTCATTTTTTGCCTTTGGTAACCATTGGAGCATTTTGGCAGTTTTTGAGTTTTTTTACGTTTTTCGATCGGAACCGCTAAAATTTTGGACTGTTAGCTATCATCCTGAGTTTGAGGACTACGATTGAAAATCTAACTGCATATTATGTGTCCTGGTGCCATTCCAACCCACTCACAAAAATTTCATCGAATTCCGGTAACGTTTCAGAATTTCACAGTTCCGGGGCGTATCTGGGTTTTGACCCAGCGAGAAGTCATTGGGAGACTTGACTTGGTCAATGTTGGCCCATGACATGGTCAACTCTTTTGTCCTTTTGTGTGGTTGAGTTGACTTAGGTCAAATTGCACTTAGACCACTTAAACCCCATCCTAAACCTAGCTTAACCTAATCTAATTAAGGGTGTGAGAGTGTGTGAAGGGGGTGTGGGGATAAATAAATCCCACGACAACATTTTAAACCCTATTCATCATCTCCTCCACTCAATCCCTCTCTCTTCCCACCCCTTAAAACCTCCATTTGACCTAGCTAGGGTGCCCAAAACTCAAAACCCAAAGAAGAGAAAGGTAAGGGGAGCTCTCGATCTATCCACCGGTGGTCTCGGATTCGAGTTCCGATGTGTTTAGTCCCTTCTCACACCCTCTTTTCTCCTCTGATTTCAGCCATTTCGAGGGCTGAGGAAGAGCTCGGTGGTGGTGGCCTTGGAGGAGGTGTTTCGGTGCGCGGAGAGCAACCCTTCCTTCCCTTCCTTCCTTGGGTAAGCTCTCTTTCCTTCCTTTTCTTGCTTAGATGCTTGTTAGGAGGGTGGTTTTGGGTATGAGTGGCTGTTGGCGGCAGTGGGTGGCCGTTGGCGGCGGTTGGTGGCCATTGGTGGCCGGTGGGAGGTGGTTGGGTAGCTCGGGCAGGCAGGCAGGGCAGGCGGGCTGTCCCGGGTAAGCTGGCAGGCAGGGCAGCGCAGGCTGGGCGCTGTGGGGCGTGCACGCGCGCGTGCGGGCATGCGCTCGGGTGGAGCAGGAGGGTGTTGGGTGCTGGGCGCTGGGCGCGGGGCTGGACGCTGGGCGATGGTCGCGGGTGCTAGGCGCTGGTCGCGGTGCTGGGCGCTGGGCGCCGTGCGCGGGTGTGCGCGTGGGGCGCTGCGTAGAGGCGCGGTGCGTGCCACGCGCAGGGGGCCGCGTACGGGTGCTGCGCGCAGGGCGCCGTGCGGGTGTGCGCGCAGGGCGCGGTGCGGGTGTGCACGGTGGGGCGAGTCGGTGGTGCGCGCGGGGCGAGGCGATGGGGGCTGGGCGTGCAGGTGTGCGTGTGAGTCGCTGCGCTGGGGCAGTGGGAACGCGGTGCACCTGGGGGGACTTGGCGGAGTGTCCAGGCGTGCGGGATGGGCTCGGCAGTGCGCTGGGCGCGCGGGCCGAGGCTCGGTTGTGCGCCAGGGGCGGGTGGCCGTGCGGGCGGCTGCCCGGGGGTTCGGGAGTGAGTCGGGTGCTCGGACTCGTGTGCGTACAGGCCGTATGTACGCTTGTCCCAGTGTTGGGTATTTTTAGTGTATTTTTGTGTATTTTTGTGGTATTTGTGTATTTTTACTCACCGAGTTGATTACCCTGTCTTGCAGATCTTGACGGACGGTCGCGCGAGACCCGGTTATCGGTGACTGGGACAACCCAACCCAGTAGGGAGGCGCTATATACACTTGGGCGTATACCGTCCTCCCCTGGGGCACCGCAGTTGATATTAACTTATTATATGTAATCCATGCAAGCATGATTAGTGTGTAGAATGCATGCCACCCTAGACTTTGTATGTTAGGGACTTGCACCCTTAGGATATGTGTAAGAACCATGCATCCTGTCACCTTGTTATCATGCTAGCCTATGCATGCATCCTATTAGTTTGATTTATTAAATTAAATGCAAGCTTATGATATTTTTAGCATGCCTTGGGAATATTAAGGGGGCCTTGGAGGTCAACATTGAGACCCGGGCTAGGGTACTCCGTGTTCCTTGTTGGGTTGTCAGGATGTCCTATATCTAGACCTCAGGTTGCCCTCCCAAGGTTTCCTTTCCCCATTATTATTTTATATGTTCCCCGCATCTTGGTTATGCGCGCTGGAGGAATTCTGAAGAATTCAAGACATTAGAGTTGTTGAGATGTGTTGTCGGCGGATCCGAGTGGATCATATGCGCATGGATAAGCTGTTCTGTTCCCTTCGTTGGATCCAGGTAGAGACTGCCCCGGCGTTAGAAAGGCTGTCCCGTGCAGGGGCTCCCATCAGTAGGCACCTCCTTATTTGGGAAGGACTGTGCTGAATGTGGGGGTGGCCAAGCGGCCTACGGAGTGGGGAGAGACTATCGGTGGACCAAGGGTGACCAACAGCCTAGTCAGTCCCAATATCCTATGTCACCATATTGAGGGGTTAGGGTGAGGGTGTGGTGGGCCAGCGATGTGGCGACCCACTGGATTTGTGTAAGGATGATTATCAGCCTATTAAGTCCCCATATCCTTTGTCACCTATTGAGGGGTGAGGGTGAGGGTGTGGTGGTTCGGCGATGTAACGAACCACCAGATTTGTGTAGTTCCTGCCACTTTGAGGCTATCGATTTGATTAAATGTGGTTAATATAAATTGTGATGCATGGGTTGTGCTATTCACTAAGCGTGTGGCTCACCCCTCGCATAATATTTTTCTCCAGTGATTACCGAGGCGGACTTGAAGGAGGAGCTCCCCGAGCGACTGCAGCAGTAGTGGAGTAGCGCCACGTCCCTCGAGTTTTATAGGCCATCAGCATCCTTTTGATTGTATGTATATATTTCTGTGCTTGGGCACCCAGTTCGGATTGTATTTGGATGTTTGTGTTTATATTGGCTCTCACAGGACATATGATTATGTATCGAGTCTGTAATGTGTTGTTGATTTACAGATTCAGTCTTTTTAGCTTCCGCTATCTGTGTATACATCATGTCAGCCTCTTTGTTGTCTGTGTTGTCTCTTTAGGTGTTGCTTATGGTATGCTATTGATCTCCTGTATTGACGGCTGCTATCATGTATACGCTTGCCGCGTCCCAGGGACGGCCGCCCTGGGGCATGACAAAGGGTAATTGATCTTCAACCTCCACGGGGAGATCAAAACAATTCTTCAAACGATTAAGTCTAGATCCTGCTCCTCAAGCATGACTGGCGCTCATGGTGACACTTACATGCATGATAAGCTGCTCAACCGCACTTAATCCACAAGACACGCAATAAGGGGTCGTCGAACCTCGACAATGCCTATGCAACGTCATCTATCTTATAGAGCGGTTGAGTCCCATCACGAACGCTAGCATCACGTCTCCTCGTTTACGACCCATGAGGGGGCAAAACGCAACAGTATCGCGAACTGTGCTTCACATGCCGCCACCGACAGTAAGCCCTACTACAACCATTGGAACTCCAGCATCGTGCACTCAATGGGCAGATTCATCACGGAGAGTCCACGCTCTCTACATCATCCAGTAGCACTCTCCCGGTGTGACCTCTACCTGGTAGCCTCCCAAGCCCACTATCTCTGCCATATGGGTGCACCAACAAGCATAGTATCTGGGAGCACCTCTCAGGGCTCTAGCCTCAACCGGGCAGCTACAATGCAAAATGATATATCGAAGTGACTACAGATGCCACTATGGAACCCTGTCCACAAACGATCACCCACCAAGCTGCAATAGGATGCACCCAATCCCGATCGTACGCATCACCACTCGCTACAACACCTTCCAAGTGAGAGGAAAATCAATCATCAAATAGATGCTTCAAAGGTATTCCTTGACTGGGAAAAGAACCCCTTGGGAGGGCACCATGAGGTCCCGATATAGGATATCCCGACAACCAAACAAGGAACACGGAGTACCCTAGCCCGGGTCTCAACGATGACCCCGCAAGGCCCCTTAATCTTGAGTAGGAAGACTGGAAGAAGACATCACCCCTTAATGAGCAATATGCCACATCCTCAAAACTTGAAACTGGCGCTGCACGCGAACTCCATGGTTACCAGCAATACCGATGCACGGGAAAGAAGCTCCATTATCGAGACGCAATCCATACCTTAGAAATTTCAACCAATTCATCACTATCATACTACTGGGCTGGAATCTCCTACCCAAGCCTTAATCCAAGAACAAGGAATCTAACAACTGACCCTAATCAGTCGACCCAGTCGACAACTTAAGGGTTGGTCCAGGGGGGTAACGTCCATGGCAACGGATGCAACCCGTCAGAAGAATGCTCCATCGCCCATAAGACCACGCCACAGGGAAGCTCCAACTCCACGCCCAACACTACCCCTGCAAAGAAACAATATGCGAGGGGTGAGCTACAAGCTCAGTGAGTGGCTGGAAAGCAATCACCATTACAACAGTTCAATGATAAGGCAATTTCCTTTCAAGGAAAAAAACATGGGTAGACACCCAATGGATAACACGGTCACGCGGCGGCGCGACCAACCTCACCCTCACCCTCACTCCCGGAGGAAGACTCTTGGGACTTTTGGGGAGAGACCATACCGTTGGTCGAAGAGACGCGGAATTACTGGTCTACACAACACTACTGGATAACTGCCCAATGATGTTTTTGAACATTGCTACACAACCGAACCCAACAACTATGGGAACGGACGAACAACGAATGCGTCACGCGGCGATGTGTCTTCACCTCATCCTCACCCTCACCCTTTAGAGGTGACATAGGACTTTTGGAAGAGACATAGACTGCTCTACACCCTTGGTCCACCGGTAGCCCTTTCCCCGGGTAGCCTCTACCTGGTATACTCCCACGATCAGTACGCTTCTGAACGCATCGGTGGTACCTACGGATGGGAGCCCTCTGTCAGGACAGCTTTTCCAACACCGGGAAGTTCCTACATCGGATCCAACGAAGGGGAGAACGATTTCACGCTCGCAATATCATTCGTTAGCCCTCTCCCTGTTATATATGTGTCACTTTTAGCCTTCTGGTCACCATTGGAGCATTTCTGGCAGTTTTTTAACTTTTTTTTTTTTCGATCGGAACCGCTAAAATTTTGGACTTTTGGCTATCATCATGAGTTTGAGAACTCCAATTGAAAATCTAACTGCACATTATGTGTCCTGGTGCCATTTCAAGCCACTCACGAAAATTTCATCGAATTCCGGTAACGTTTCAGAATTTCACAGTTCTGAATCGTATCCGGGTTTTGACCAAGCGAAAGTCATGGGGAGACTTGACCAAGTCAAGTTTGACCCTTGACTTGGTCAATTGGTTTTGTTTGTTTGTGTGGATGGGTTGACTAAGGTCAAAGTTCACCTAAACCTAAATTTTTTCTAAGTGTGAGTGTGTGTGTGTGTGTGTGTGTGTGTGGCCTTTAAGTGAGGTCCACGCCCACCAATAGTGCCCCTTCTATTCATCTTCTCTCTCTCACTCACTCACAAACCCTCAATCCCCTCTCTTTAAATCCCCCTTTAGAGCTAGTAGGAGTGGTTGAATTGGAAAGCCATTGAAGAAGAAAAGGAAGGTGAGGACCCGATCTACCTTTCCATGGTTTCATTTTTTATTTTCCCCTTGTTGACCTCCTCTCTAAGCTCCCTTTTCTCCTCTGTTTTTCAGCCTTGCTTGGGCTGAGAAGAGGTCTTGGTGGTGGTGGCTTTGGTGGTGGTGTTTCGGTGCGTGAAGAGCACCCGAGTTCCCCCTTTGGTTCTTCCTCCCTTGGGTGAGTCTTTCCTCCTCCCATTTCCTTGTTTAGATGCATGTTAGGGTGTGCATATGGAGTGTGCATGGTATGCATGTGTGTTAGGGGTGTGGGAGGGCTGACGGAGGTGGTGGGATGGACTCGGGCGCGCGTGCGGGGTCATCCGCGCGCGTGCGCTAGTCTGCGCGCTCAGGCAGAGCAGGCGCGCGTAGTCGGGCACGCTGGGGGCGTGCACGCAGGGTGCTGCGCGGGGGCGCAGTGCGCAGGGTGCGCGTGGGGTTGCGTGCGGGGTGCTGCGCAGGGGCGCAGTACGCGCGGGTAGACGCAGGGCTGGATGCGCGGTGCGCGCGGGCGTGCGCGAGCGTGAGCGCGCGCGCGGCAGCGTGTCTGGGCGCTCGGGCAAGGGTGCAGCAACGCGTCTGGGCGCGCGGGTTGGGGCGCGGCAGTGCGCCCGGGGCGCGGGCGTGCGTGCGTGCGTGCGCACCCGTGCGTGTGCGTGCGGGTGGCCGTGCGCATGGCTGCCGTGGGTGCGGGAGGATGTCGGGGCACTCGGACTCGCGTGCGTGCGGGCCCGTATGCATGCTTGTCCGAGTGTTGGGTATTTTTAGCGTATTTCTTATGTATTTGTTTAGATTACTCACCATTTTGATTACCCATTTCTTGCAGATCTTGACGTGCGGTCACGCGACGACCCGGGTGTTGGTGAGTGGGACAATCCAACCCAGTAGGGAGGCGTTCGATGCACGTAGGTGTGCATTGCCCTCCCCTGGGGCACCATAATAGCATATTAGCTAGTATTGAATGTAAACTATGCCTTGCATGCATAATAAATATGATATATCCATGCCACCTTAGACTTTGTATGCTAGGGATACGCACCCTTATACCATGTATAGCGGCCTATGCATGTCTAGACACCTTGCCCCGAACTACGCATGTTCCCATCTAGTTTAATTTAATTAAATCAAATGTGAGCATGCCCTAGAGAATATTATAACCTCGTTGTTATAATATGTCTCCCCGCATCTTAGTTATGCGCCCTGGAGGAATTCTTGTGAATTCATGACATTATTTAGCATTACCATCGGTGTCGACGGATCCATGAGGATCGTATCCGTGTGAGTAGGCTGTCTTCTCCTTATTGGTTGGATCCGATGTAGGTACTCCCCGGCGATGGCCGTACCTGACAGAGGACTCCCGTCCGTAGGTATCTCCGATGCGTTGGACTGTACTGATAACGGGAGTGGACCAGGCGGAGGCCCGAGGGTGGGAGAGGCTACCGGGTGGACCAGGGGTGGAGAGCGGTCTAGTATGCCCCGAGAGGCCCATGTCACCCCCCGGAAAGGGTGAGGGTGAGGGGGGAGGTGGGTTGGCGATGAAACGACCCACTAGAATGTGTTGTTGCTCCCGTGTTAGGGGCTATAAATTATTTGAGGTTGATATGAATTGTGATGCATGGGTTGTGCTATTCACTGAGCGTGTGGCTCACCCCTCGCATATATTTTTCTCCAGTTATATCTGAGTCGGATTTGAAGGAGGAGCTCCCCGAGCCACATCAGCAGTAGCGGAGCAGCGTCACGTTCTGCGAGTGAGAGGCCATCAGCATCGCCCTTTGATTGTATGTATTGTATTCCGTGCTTGGGCACACGTTTGTATTATATTTGGATGTCGTTGTATATATTAGCTCTCACAGGACAGTTGATTATGTATCGGGTCTGTAATATGTCTTTTGAATTACAGACTCAGTCTTTTAGCTTCCGCTATTTGTGTATATATTATGTCAGCCTCATTGTTGTCTATGTTGTCATTTTTGATGTTGTTTAGAGTATGTTATTGACCTCTTGTATAGACTGCTGATATCATATATACCATTGCCGCGTCTCGGGGACGGCCACTCTGGGGCGTGACAAAAGTTGGTATCAGAGCCTTGTCCTGTCAGAGCCAATTGTTCTTTTTCGTAGAGATGAGTCCTAGGATTTCTATATGAGTATTCTGATCCTAGTGCCTGGTTTCCTAGTATTCTGATCCTAGTGTCTGGTGCCCGATGTACCCCCTGTCCCCGTGGTGATTCCAGTGGTGGGAGTTCAGGATCCCCTAGAGAGGGAGGTGGAGCTAGAGGCTGCAGCGCGAGTGCATCAGAGTGGCCTCACTGCCTTTCTGAAGCTCCACCCTCCCGAGTTCCATGGACAGACGGCGGACCCCCTTGCCCCTGAGCGATGGTTGATGGAGGTGGACAAGATCTTCTCGACCATGCACTGCACCGATCGCCAGCGTGTCTCCCTGGCCACCTTCATGCTGAAGGGTAGCGCCGCCGACTGGTGGGCTACCCGATCGGTGGACATTCCCGAGGGAGTGGAGCGACTTTTATGGGCGGGGTTCCGGAGGTATTTCCTGGAGGAGTACTTCCCGTTTTCGACGCGCCAGATCGTGATGCGGGAGTTTGAGCAGCTGACGCAGGGCTCCATGTCAGTCGCGGACTACTCCACACGCTTCACGAGGCTTTCCAGGTTCGCCCCAGCCTTGGTGATGGATGAGGAGACGCGGTGCCGTCGTTTCGAGATGGGTCTCATTAGCACCATTCGGGTGCATGTCTCTTCTCAGGCGTTCACGAGGTACTCGGACTTGGTGTCTCGGGCGAAGACAGTCGAGCGAGACCTCGGGGCCTCCATGGGGGTTCCAACCCCTTCTACAGACCAGAGACCCCCAGGAGCCAGGACCATGTACATCGCAAGAAGAAGCGGCCCCGCTTTGATCAGTCAGCGGCTGCCGCTACTCCAGTCGATGTGGTGCCAGTGCGAGGTCCAGCACCCATTGCGGCAGTACCAGTCCAGGCCATGCAGCCAGAGAGGTGGCGCTGTTATCATTGTCAGCGCATCAGGAATATTTTATATAATTGCCCTGATGCTGGCCGACCCCGCGTGCTGCCTCCGCAGCAGCAGCTACGCAGCAGCCACGCCAGCAGCAGCAGCCTCAGCGCCAGCAGCAGCCTCAGCGTCAGCAGCAGCAGCCACAGGGTGGCCGTGTTGACCAGAGGAGGCAGCCAGTGCAGCCTGCGAGGCGTGCCCCTGCTCCTCAGCCGCAGTTTGTTCAGGGCCGAGTTGCAGCACTTTCGGCCGAGGAGGCGCAGGCTTCGGGTAGCGTGGTCCGAGGTATTGTTCAGATCTCCCAGCTCCCTGCATATGTGTTATTTGATTCCGGAGCCACGCACTCGTTCGTGTCTCCCGCTTTTGCGAGACGGATGGGCGTGGCGTCCGCCCCTCTTGATGTTATCCTGGAGATATCATTGCCCGTCGGAGACCGTATTCTCCTCCGTTCTGTTTACCGAGGGTGTACCGTGGTGATTGCGGAGCATGAGTTTCCAGTGGAGTTGGTAGAGCTCGCCATGACGGACTTCGATGCCATCCTGGGAATGGATTGGCTTTCAGCTAGTCACGCCAGCATCGACTGTTTTGCCAAGTCGGTGTCTTTCCACCTTCCGGGTCGGAGGTCCTTCCAGTTCGTGGGCGATCGTGACGTAGCCCCTTTGGGGTTCGTGTCGTCCATCCAGGCGTGGAGACTCCTTCAGGGAGGATGCGAGGGCTTTCTGGCGTATATTGCTTAGGAGGACGCACCACTGCGGGTAGATATCAGTCAGACTCCGATTGTGGCAGAGTATCCTGAGGTTTTCCCCGATGATCTTCCGGGATTACCGCCGGATCGCGCGATCGAGTTTGAGATAAATCTGATTTCTGGGGACCGAGCCGATTTCGAGAGCTCCGTACCGGATGGCCCAGCAGAACTGAAGGTGCTCAAGGAGCAGTTGGAGGAGTTGCTAGAGAAGGGCTTCGCACGTCCGAGTGTTTCTCTGTGGGGAGCCCCTGTTCTGTTCGCTGCGGCTTTGTATTGATTACCGGCAGCTGAACAAGCGGACCGTGAAAAATAAGTACCCCTTGCCACGGATTTCAATCTGTTTGACCAGCTCCAGGGAGCGCGTGTCTTTTCTAAGATCGATCTCCGTTCGGGCTACTATCAGCTGAAGATCCGGGAGTCAGACATTCCGAAGACGGCCTTTCGTACCCGTTACGGGCACTACGAGTTCCGAGTACTGCCGTTTGGGTTGACGAATGCGCCGGCAGCCTTCATGGATCTGATGAACCGGGTGTTTCGGCCCTTCCTCGACTCCTTCGTAGTAGTCTTCATCGATGATATTCTGGTGTACTCGAGGAGTCTTGAGGAGCACGCTCACCATCTCCGCACTGTCTTGGAGACTTTGGCCCGACATCAGTTGTTCGCCAAGTTCAGTAAGTGCGAGTTTTGGTTGGAGCGTATGGCCTTTTTGGGCCACGTGATTTCCGCGAGGGCATATCTGTGGACCCGAACAAGACGCTCGCCGTGTCGAATTGGCGTCGACCGTCGAACCCCACCGAGATTCGGAGCTTCCTGGGCTTGGCGGGTTATTACAGGAGGTTTGTCGAGGGTTTCTCGAAGATAGCTGTTCCTCTTACCCGCCTCACTCAAAGGATGTCCGGTTCGAGTGGTCCCCAGCTTGCGAGGAGAGCTTCCTGGAGTTGAAGCGAAGGCTCACCTCAGCGCCAGTTCTTACCCTTCCGTCTGGGAGTGGTGGGTTCGCAGTTTACTCTGATGCATCGCGGTTGGGTGTGGGTTGCGTCCTGATGCAGCACGGTAAGGTTGTGGCTTACGCGTCGCGTCAGTTGAAGCCCCATGAGCAGAATTACCCCACCCACGACTTAGAGTTGGCAGCGATCATCTTTGCGCTGAAGATGTGGAGGCACTACCTTTATGGCGAGGAGTTCGAGCTCTTTACTGATCACAAGAGCTTGACATATTTGCAGTCCCAGCCGGAGCTCAACATGCGTCAGAGACGTTGGGTCGAGTTCCTGAAGGACTATGATTGTGACATCGCTTACCATCCGGGTAAGGCGAATGTCGTGGCGGATGCTCTCAGCAGGCAGCCCTTGGGCATGGCCGCCCACATGGCTGTACGTCGTTGGAGGCTTCTGGAGGAGGCCGCTTGCTGGATCAGCGTTCGAGAGACTCCTGCGGGTGGCTTTTTGGCCAGGCTAGTGGTGCAGCCCGTTCTTCTCGACGAGATCCGCACGGCACAGGGGCAGGATCCTCACTTTCTAGTCCTCTCTAAAGGCGTCGCCTGGGGCGAGCGTCCGGACTACCAGATTCGGGAGGACGGGATCCTGCGGTTCAGAGGTCGAGTATGCATTCCTGACGACGCAGAGCTGAAGCAGAAGATCTTGGACGAGGCCCATCGTTCGAGGTACACAGTGCATCCTGGTGGCACGAAGATGTACAGGGGCCTTCGTCGTGGCTACTGGTGGCGCGGGATGAAGACGGATATTGCCCGTTTCGTTGCCCGTTGCTTGGTATGCCAGCAGGTGAAGTCGGAGCATCAGCGCCCTGCGGGGAAGCTGCAGTCCATTGAGATTCCTCGGGTTTGCCGAGGTCACGTTCGGGTCGCGATGCCATCTGGGTAATCGTCGACCGACTGACGAAGTCCGCTCATTTCCTCCCCATCCGACTCACCGATTCTCTGGACACCCTGGCGCAGTTGTTTGTCTCCGAGATTGTTCGTCTCCATGGCACTCCCGTCAGCATCATTTCTGATAGAGACGCGCGATTTACTTCGAGGTTCTGGCGTAGCCTCCAGCACGCCCTTGGTATGAACCTCCACTTCAGTACAACGTTTCATCCGCAGACGGACGGCCAGTCAGAGAGGACGATTCAGACCCTGGAGGACATGCTGCGAGCTTGCGTTCTCGACTTTGGGGGCAGTTGGGAGAGGCATCTTCCGTTGGTGGAGTTTGCCTACAACAACAGCTACCACTCGAGTATCAGGATGGCTCCATACGAGGCGCTCTATGGTCGCAGTTGCAGGTCCCCCTTGTGTTGGGACGAGGTCAGAGAGCACGAGGTCGGAGAGCGCCAGTTGGAGGGACCAGAGATCATCCACCAGACCTCAGAGATGGTCAAGACGATTCGCGAGTGTATCCGAGTCGCTCAGAGCCGTCAGAAGAGCTACGCCGATCGTCGTCGCCGTGAGCTCGCCTTCGAGGTTGGTGACCATGTCTTCCTGAAGGTGTCCCCGATGAAGGGCATCTTCCATTTCGGTGTGCGGGGCAAGCTGAGTCCGCGTTTCATTGGGCCGTTCCTCATCCTCGAGCGAGTTGGGGAGGTGGCCTATCGCATAGCTCTGCCCCCACAGTTGGCTCAGGCCCATGACGTCTTCCATGTCTCGCAGCTGAGGCGTTACGTCCACGATCCTGCTCACGTCATTCCGTTCGAGCCGCTCATCTTCGAGCCAGACTTGTCATTCGTGGAGCAGCCGATCGAGATCCTGGACCGACGCGAGAAGAGGCTCTGCACCAAGACCGTCCAGTTGGTCAAGGTGCGATGGCAGCACCGTTCCGGTGCCGAGGCCACTTGGGAGCTCGAGGACGCCATGCGTGACGCATATCCGCATCTTTTCCCTTCCTAGATGTTTTTGTATTTATTTTGAGGAAAAATTTCCTAAGGGGGGAAGAATGTTATATATGTGTCACTTTTAGCCTTCTGGTCACCATTGGAGCATTCTGGCAGTTTTTCAACTTTTCTTTTTTCGATCGGAACCGCTAAAATTTTGGACTTTTAGCCATCATCATGAGTTTGAGAACTCCGATTGAAAATCTAACTGCACATTATGTGTCCTGGTGCCATTTCAAGCCACTCACGAAAATTTCATCGAATTCCGGTAACGTTTCAGAATTTCACAGTTCCGAATCGTATCCGGGTTTTGACCAAGCGAAAGTCATGGGGAGACTTGACCAAGTCAAAGATGACTTTGACCAAGTCAAGTTTGACCCTTGACTTGGTCAATTGGTTTTGTTTGTTTGTGTGGATGGGTTGACTAAGGTCAAAGTTCACCTAAACCTAAATTTTTCTAAGTGTGTGAGTGTGTGTGGCCTTTAAGTGAGGTCCACGCCCACCAATAGTGCCCCCTTCTATTCATCTTCTTCTCTCTCTCACTCACTCACAAACCCTCAATCCCCTCTCTTTAAATCCCCCTTTAGAGCTAGTAGGAGTGGTTGAATTGGAAAGCCATTGAAGATGTGCGGCAGCGCATCTGGGCGCGCGGGCAGGCGCGCGGTAGTGCGCCGAGGGTGCCGTGGTGTGTGCGTGCATGCACATTCGTGCGTGCGCGTGCGGGGGGCCATGCGTGTGGCTGCCCAAGGGTTCGGGTAGGTGTCGGGGCACTCGGACTCGCGTGCGTACATGCGTGCTCGCATGCGTGCGAGCCCGTATGCATGCTTGTCCGAGTATTGGGTATTTCTAATGTTTTCTATGTGTAAATTGTGTTGTTTCTCACCAGTTGGATGCCCCTACCTTGCAGATCTCGTCGGATGGGATGCGCGAGGTCCCGGGTCATAAGGTGAGTGGTTCGATTCCAATCCCCCCCCCCCCTCTCTAGGGATGCGCTCGACCCGCATAGACGCGCGTCACGCATCGATGGGGCCCCCTAACTAATATGTAGATATTTTGCATGCTAGGGATATACATCCATGTATCGTGTATAGAGGCCCGTACATGCCTGGACACCATGTCCTGTACTTAAAAGCCTTGATCTATGCATGATTAATATGATGTATCCATGCCACCTTAGACTTTGTATGCTAGGGATATGCACCCTTATATCATGTATAGCGGCCTATGCATGCCTAGACACCTTGCCTCGACCTATGCATGTTCCCATTTAGTTTAATTTATTTAAATCAAATGCGAGCATATTGTTGTTAGCATGCCTTAGAGAATATTATAACCTCGTTGTTATAATATGTGTCTCCCCGCATCTTAGTTATGCGCCCTGGAGGAATTCTTGAGAATTCATGACATTAGAAATGTTAGGAAGCGTTGTCGACGGATCCAAGAGGATCGCATGCGTGTGGGTAGGCTGTTCTCTTCCCTTCATTGGATCCGTGTAGTACAGCCCCGGCGTTAGACAGGCTATCCTGACAGAGGGCTCCCATCTGTAGGCACCTCCTGATTGTGTTTCGGACAGTGCTGATCGTGGGAGTATACCAGGTAAGCTACGGAGCGGGGAGAGGCTACCGGTGGACCAAGGGTGAATAACAGTCTAGTCAGTCCCAAAAGGCCCATGTCACCCCTTTGAGGGTGAGGGTGAGGGTGGGGTGGGTCGGCGATGTTACGACCCACTAGCTTGTGTAGTTACTCCCGTTTAGGGACTATGACTACTTTGAGGTTCATATGAGTTTGTTGGTTGCATTTATGCATGTGTGTGATATCTCGATGAGCGAGTATCGAGAGTGATTGTTTTCCATTGGGTTTCGCTTGGCAAACATGGGATCGTTCTCCCCTTCGTTGGATCCGTGTAGTGACATCCCCGGTGTTAGACAGGCTATCCTGACAGAGGGCTCCCATCAGTAGGTACCTCCTGATGTGTTTCAGACAGTGCTGAATCGTGGGAGTATACCAGGTAAGCTACGGAGCGGGGAGAGGCTACCGGTGGACCAGGGGTGTAGGGCTGTCTAAGTCTCTCCCAAAGTCCCAAAATGTCTCCTTTCAGGAGTGAGGGTGTGGATGAGGCGAAGACGCGTCGCCTCGTGACCCATTCGTTGTTCGACCGTTCCCATAGATGTTGGGTCCGGTCTCGTGATCGATGTTGAAGGACATCGTTGGGCGATTATCTAGATGTAGATGATCCAGTAGTGTTGAGTAGACCAGTAAATCCGGGTCTCTTCGACCGACGGCATGGTCTCTAGACCAGTAAATCCGGGTCTCTTCGACCGACGGTATGGTCTCTCCCCATAAGTCTCAAAAGACTCCCTCCGGGAGTGATGGTGGGGGTGAGGTAGGTCGCGCCGCCACGTGACCTAGTGACCATTGGGTTTCTACCCATGTTTTTCTTGAAGAAGGGAATTGATTATGTATTGAACTGTAGAATGGTGATTGGTTTCCAGCCACTCACTGAGCTTGTAGCTCACCCCTCGCATACTGTTTCTTTTTAGGGGCAGTGTTGGGCGTGGAGCTGGAGCTTCCTGTGGCGTGGTCTTATGGGCATAGAGTGTTCTGCCGGCGGGTGGCGTGTGCAAGGCTGTCAGCATTCCTAGAGTCATTTTATGTTTTGTAAATCGTGCATGTGGCACATGTTGTATTTTCTTTGGTCTAGACTTGGCTTCCACAGGACATTGATTGTGTATTCAGGTCTGTAATAATGTTTTTGATTTACAGACATTGTTATATATTATGCTTCCGCTTTTCAGTCAGTTATCATTATCTTGCTTTGTCGCCTTGTGTATTGTTGTTGGTGTCCTTATTGACCTCAGGTATTGATAGCTGATATTATATTTTATTATTGCCAGGTCTCGGGGACGCCTGGGGCGTGACATTAGGGTGTTCATGCATGTTATGCATAGCAGGTAGGGTGTGTGTGAGGGGTTGAGGAGGGTTAAAAGAAGGATAGGGTTGGCTGGGCACGCGTTGGGAGTTGTCTGCGCGCGTGCGCGCGCAGGCGCGCGCGCAGAAGGGCGCTGGCAGGCGCAGACGCGCGCGGGTGCGTGTGCGCGAGCGCGCGGGTGCGCGCGGAGTGGGTGTGTGGGTGCGCGCGGAGTGGGTGTGCGGGTGCGCGCGGAGTGCTGGCGCGAGCGTGCGCGCGCACGGGGCAGTGCGCCTAGGCATGCGCCTGGGCGCGGGGCTGCGGGCCAGTGTGCGCGCGCGCGTGCGTGCGCGTGCTAGGGCAGGCGCGGGGTTCTGCACGGGCTCGCGGCAGCACGTCTGGGTGAGCGGGCGGGCAGGCGCGCGGCAATGCCCCGAGGGTGCTGGGGCGCGTGCGTGCGTGCGTATGCGTACGTGCACGTGCGGGGGGCCATGCGTGTGGCTGCCCAGGGGTTCGGGTAGGTCTCGGGGTGCTCGGACTCGCGTGCGTACGTGCGTGCTCGCATGCGTGCGAGTCCGTATGCATGCTTGTCCGAGTATTTGGTATTTCTAATGATTTCTATGTGTAAATTGTGTTGTTACTCACCAAATTGGATGCCCCTACCTTGCAGATCTCGTCGGAAGGGATGCGCGAGGTCCCGGGTCGTATGGTGAGTGGTTCGATTCCACTCCCCCCCCCCCTCTAGGGATGCGCTAGACGCACGTCGCGCATCGATGCGCCCCCCCCCCTTGCTATAATATGTAGATATCTATGTAATGCATGTTTTAATATGATGTAACCATGCCATATTGGACATTGTGTGCTAGGGATATACACCCATGATTCATGCATAGAGGCCCATACATGCCTAGACACCATGTCCCATGCTTGAAAAGCCTTGATCTTTGCATGTTTCCCATTTAGTTTAATTTATTTAAATCAAATGAGATTATATTGGTATAAGCATGCCTTAGAGAATATTATAACCTTGTTGTTATAATATATGTTTCCTCGCATCTTAGTTATGCGCCCTGGAGGAATTCTTGAGAATTCATGACATTAGTAGTGTTAGAAATCGTTGTCGACGGATCCAAGAGGATCGTATCCGTGTGAGTAGGCTGTTTTCTCCCCTTCGTTGGATCCGAGTAGGGACTCCCCGGCGTTGGAAAGCTGTCCTGACAGAGGGCTCCCATCTGTAGGTACCTCCGATGCGTCGGAGGGTGCTGATCGTGGGAGTATACCAGGTAGAGGCTATGGAGTGTGGGAGAGGCTACCGGTGGACCAAGGGTGGAGAGCAGTCTAGTCTGTCCCAAAAGGCCCATGTCACCCCTTAAAGGGTGAGGGTGGGGTGGGTCGGCGATGTTACGACCCACTAGCTTGTACAGTTACTCCCGTTTAGGGACTTTAATTATTTTAAGGTTAATATGAGTGTGTTGCATAGATTGTTGTTATGCTTGTGTTTTGATATCTCGATAAGTGATTATCGAGAGTAGTTGTTTTTCATTGGGTTCGCTTTGCGAACATGGGATCGTTCTCCCCTTCGTTGGATCCGATGTAGGAACTTCTCGGGATTACAGCTGTCCTGACAGAGGGCTCCCATCCGTAGGTACCACCGATGCATTCGGAAGAGTATTGATCGTGGGAGTATACCAGGTAGAGGCTACCCGGGGAAAGGGCTACCGGTGGACCAAGGGTGTAGAGCGGTGAGTTGAGGAGATCGGGTTGTAGCTGTCCTGACAGAGGGCTCCCATCCGTAGGTACCACCGATGCATTCGGAAGCGTACTGATCGTGGGAGTATACCAGGTAGATACTACCCGGGAGAGGGTTAACGAATGATGTTGCGAGCGTGGGAATCGTTCTCCCCTTCGTTGGATCCGAGTAGGGACTCCCCGGCATTGGAAAGCTGTCCTGACAGAGGGCTCCCATCTGTAGGTGCCACCGATGAGTTCGGAGGGTACTGATCGTGGGAGTATACCAGGTAGAGGCTACGGAGTGTGGGAGAGGCTACCGGTGGACCAAGGGTGTAGAGCAGTCTAAATCTCTTCCAAAAGTCCTATGTCACCCCTAAAGGGTGAGGGTGAGGATGAGGTGAAGAATATCACCGCGTGACCCATTCGTTGTTCGACCGTTCCCATAGTTGTTGGGTCCGGTCTTGTATCGATGTTTAAAGGCATCGTTTGAGCAATTATCTAGATGTAGATGATCCAGTAGTGTTGTGTAGACCAGTAATTCCAGGTCTCTTTGACCGACGGTATGGTCTCTCCCCAAGAGTCCCAAGAGTCTCCCTCCGGGAGTGAGGGTGAGGGTGAGGTTGGTCGCGCCGCCGCGTGACCCCCGTTATCCATTGGGTTTCTACCCATGTTTTCCTTGAAAGGAAAGTGTATATGTATTGAACTGTAGTATGGTGATTGGTTTCCAGCCACTCACTGAGCTTGTAGCTCACCCCTCGCATACTGTTTCTTTTTCAGGGGCAGTGTTGGGCGTGGAGCTGGAGCTTTCCTGTGGTGTGGTCTTATGGGAGTGGAGCGTTCTTGCGGCGAATGGCGAGTGCGAGGCTGTCAGCATTCCTAGAGTCATTTTATGTTTTGTAAATCGTGCATGTGGCACAGGTTGTATTTTCTTTGGTCTTGACTTGGCTCTCACAGGACAGTGATTGTGTATTCAAGTCTGTAATAATGTTTTTGATTTATAGACACTGTTTATATATTATGCTTCCACTTTTCAGTTAGTTATCATTATCTTGCTTTGCCACTTTGTGTATTGTTGTTGGAGTCTTTATTGACCTCAGGTATTGATAGCTGATATTTATTATTGCCACGTCTCGGGGACGGCCGCCCTACGGCGTGACAAACCTGGGTTTTGGAGAGTGGATTTGGAGAATGGATATGTACGAAATGAGTTTCTCTCTCACTTTTCTCTCAAGGGTTTGAGGTGGTGGTGTGGCTTGATGGTTGGGAATGCGGGTGGTTGTGGTGGGGGGGGGGGGTTATTGAAGGTATTGAATGTGTATTGATTGGAATTGATGATGGATATGAATGCTTTAGAGACCCCCTATTTATAGTAAAAAGAGGGTATGGGAATGTCCACCGGACAATAGATCAAAATGGGTAATAAGGTGCTTGATTTGACCTCCCCTTAGATCTTTGTCATCTGACAATGTCCAAGTGAGGGGCAACTAGTTGTGTTTAGCCACCCAGTGAGGGACGGTTACTCTCAGGTAGCCGCCTTCATCATAACCTGCCATATGTCCCATCTCTGACAAGCGGTGGCTTGGGTCGGTTACTAAGGATGAACCGGCTGAGATGGGGCGGCTAGAAGGGACAATCCGCCGCAATCATGCTTGCTTTATGTCCCATCCAGGAAGGCGGTTTGGGGTCGGTCAGGGGGGCGTCTAGTTCAGACTAGCCGCCTAGTATGGGGCGGCTACTCTCAAGTAGCCGCCCCTGTCCAGGCTCAGATATATTTCTAAGTGTTGGACTTCAGGGTTTTCTTTTTCAGTTTCTGAGGGAGTTTTCTATTGAATGTCCAAATGTAGTTGTTTTCAATATTATTTGAAGTAAATTTCTTTTCTTTGGACGGTCAAAATTAGGGTATCTACATCCACTACAACTCCAATGATCCAAATGACTTAACTCAACCATTTTACATCCAAATAACAATAATATCCAATTAATATTCATTGATCATACTAAACCAAATTATCGATTTAAGATCTAATTTGAGTCACCAAGATCAATCAAAATCATCAAATCCCACAAATCAAAATAAACTCATTAGCATTCATTTGGGATCCCTTTAATCTCTAAAGTTCATCAAACTTGGTCATGAAGCAAAATATTTGAATTCTAAGAAACTGCACAGACATCTTTGAAAAATCATAACTTTCTACCTCTAACTCCGAATTAGACTATTCATGGTTCGTTGGAAAGATATTTTCAAAACCTATTTCTGTTTGTGAAACACATTTTTCCCATAAACGATTTAAAGTCCAGGAATATAATCAACCCGAAAATAACTCTTAACCAATAAATCTAATTTGATCTTAAGAAATCCTTCGAGATCCATTGAAATCTAATAAAATAATCATCTAATTAAAATCAATCAACCCTAACCCTAATCCATCAACCTTCTTTCCCAAACAATCGTTTGACACAATCATCTCTTAACCCAAAATAAATTCAAATACAAAAAACAAAATCAATAGAGAATGATTTCTCACCTTGTGGTACTCGATGGGTAGGGTTAGGTCATCACCACCCTTCATACCTTATGGGATTTGGATGAAAACCCTAACCCAAAACGTGCTATTTAAAGGTGGTTTACGAAAATTACAGAACGACCCCTTAGTGTTTCCAGGTTTACAACTAGGTCCCTATCGTATTTACAAGCATATCCCTATCCGTTTTACAAACAGATCCCTGAAGGCTATTAAATGGTATTCTAGATTCGCAACTAGATCCTTGGGCCCAATAACTTAACACAAAATCCTACAAACCTAATTTCCTGAACTCCGATTCTCACCAAATTTCAACCAAAGTATCTTGAGACTATAAAGATCTCTGGAAAAATAAAAAATAAATATTTCAAAATCAATTTATAATTATCATAATTATAAATCAAATTGGACCCATTTGGGCCCACGACGAAATATTGAAAATGAAATAATTAAATTTCAATTTAAAATTTCCATTATATATTTAAAATAAATATATAAGTCTAAAAATACATAACGTTACAACAGGCCACCGGCAGGCTCAACCACACCGGCAAGAAACCTCGCCTTGGTTGGCGCACGTCTCAGTTCCTCCAATCCAAGAAGCTCCCACCATAACCGGTTCGGGTACTCCATCAGCGAGGAGATGTCGCCCATGTTCACCTCCTCAACCTTCGGCCTGGGGGTATCTACCTTCAAACTCCGAGGACGACACAGGTGGCGATTCTTCGAGTCCCAGCCGTCTGGCATCCAGGGACCCTAGACCCGAATCCGGCGATCCTGCCAGTCGAAGATATCACCCCGGGACATGTCAAAAACCAGCTTTGGCGCCCTAGCCCGGCGAGAGATGTAGAAGGATGGGGACCGCCCGAAGGTCGAAGCCTTGACCTGATATATCCAGTGAATCTCTGTTAGGCTAAGTTCAACTCCTGCCCTCATTCCCAACACGCCCACACACATCAGGATGCGGTGCACATTTGGGACGACCAAGATGGCGTGGAGGCCAAAGAAGTCAAGAAACTCTGCCACCAAGTGTGGCAGAGGGAGAGAGAGAACCCCATCCTTGAAATAGCTCGGATGGAGGAAAATGGTGTCATAGTAGAGAGTGGGGACTTCATCCTCAGCCAACCCGTCTATCACGTAGTCTAAAGAAATACTCAACTCTTTGTGAAGGGCTGCGGTAATAGCGATTTTCTCCATGATAACAGTTTTATCCATGGAGCCCTCAGAAATAAAAAAAAAAGGACGAGATGGGATGAGAAGCACTTCCCACTTGACCTTTAAATACTGCTGAGGCGACGCTTCGAAAAGATGGCAGCACTTATTCGCTGTAGATATTGAGTAATCAATGCCTAGAAAATGGGTGTCACAAAATCCAAAGGGGTGCTGACGTTTGGGTTTTCTAAGGAAAGACCACAGAAAGCCACGCACCATTAAAGCTGACACAGCAAATCAACTGTAAAATCCTCAAAAGGACAGAGAATCCCGAGGAGACATACGACCAGATCTTTGACCACCCAAAAGGCGGAGGCGAGATGATTTTTTTTGATCTTCTGCTCTCTCGACAATTCAAAAGAAAAGGAGAGGGGGCATCTGTGGAGGTAAAAATCTGCACCATGACACGTGTCGCACCAGGGTGGACGTGTCACACCAGGACGGATATGGGCCGTGCATGGGACCCACAAATCCACGTCCGAATCCTCAGTCATGATGACACTTTCGAATGCGCTGGTACGATTAGATCTAGGGTCTAGTCGGACAGTCAGACACCTCGTGAAAGACTGTCGTCTCGAGTAGTTAAGGCACGATCAGACTAGAGGTTTGGTTGGACGACCTTATTCCTCGTGAACGAGTAGGGAAGACATGACCAGACAAGAGGTCTGGTCGGGCAATCCTCCATCTCGCAGATGTACTCGAAAGACGTAACAGATGAACGAGTAGGCCAAAAGGCCATGAGCAGACTAAAGAAACGGTCAAAGGAATATAAACGCTTATAACTACCAGGCTGACTGTCAAGGCCCACTAATTGTGCGATGTGGGCACGAGATGCCTCATTAACACATGGGGAAAATCGCCCACTAAGTGTTTAAATGGGGAGACGGTTACACCAACCAGAGAAATGGGAACAGCAATCTAGTCGAGGAACTACGTGTGACTTGATCCCTAAGGGGTACGTAGGCAGTCTATAAAGAGGTTGCGTGTTATGCATGTGTCATTTGGAGCCATTTCGGTTAAGCCTTGGTCACTTCTGGGTCATTCAGGGCCTTTTTAATTTTTCGATCGAAGCCGCTAAAATTTTGGCTTTTAGCCACCTGCGGGAGTTAGAGTACTCTGATTGGAAATCTGACTGCATATTATGGGTTCTGGTACCGTTTAGTACTACCCATAAAAATTTCATCGAATTCCGGTAACGTTTTGAAAAATATGCAGTTCCAAATCGTATCTGGGTTTCGGTCATTTCTGGTTTGTTAGGAGGAATAGTGTTGGGATATTTTGGTGGTTAAGGTGACCTTAGGTAACCTCACCCCCCTATTGCTTAAAGAGTAAGCAAACTTTGGATATTTTAAATGTGTGTGGGTGAGTTTAGCTTAGGTGCACCCCCCCTTTTTCCCTCCCCACCCCCCTCCGCCCCAAATGGAAAATATCTTTCTCTCTCCCTCTCACTCTCACGTGGACTCTCTTGAATATCTCTTTCAATGCCCCCCCATGTGTTTGTGTTATTTCCTCAAAGAAAAGAGAAGGAGAAGGTGAAGGAAGAAGAGAAGTTTGTGCAGGTGTTGTTGTTGTTATTGATTCCCCTCTCTCAAGCACTGTTATATATGTGTCACTTTTAGCCTTCTGGTCACCATTGGAGCATTCTGGCAGTTTTTCAACTTTTTCTTTTTTCGATCGGAACCGCTAAAATTTTAGACTTTTAGCCATCATCATGAGTTTGAGAACTCCGATTGAAAATCTAACTGCACATTATATGTCCTGGTGCCATTTCAAGCCACTCACAAAAATTTCATCGAATTCCGATAATGTTTCAGAATTTCACAGTTCCGAATCGTATCCGGGTTTTGACCAAGCGAGAAGTCATTGGGAGACTTGACCTAGTCAAAGATGACTTTGACCAAGTCAAGTTTGACCCTTGACTTGGTCAATTGGTTTTGTTTGTTTGTGTGAATGGGTTGACTAAGGTCAAAGTTCACTTAACCTAATTTTTTTTCTAAGTGTGAGTGTGTGTGTGTGTGTGTGTGTGTGTGTGGCCCTTTAAGTGGGCGTCCCCCTATACTGTCCCCTCCCTATTCATCTTCTTCTCCATCTCTCTCAAGCTCTCACATCTCCTCTCTTTATTTCCACCTTTTGACCTAGTAGGAGAGGTGGAAATGGAAAGCCATTGAAGAAGAAAAGGAAGGTGAGGACCCGATCTACCTTCCTATGGTTTCACTTTTGTGTTTCCCCTTGTTTGACCTTCTCTCATGGCACCTTTTCTCCTCTTTTTTCAGCCATTCTTGGGCTGAGAAGAGGGTTCGTGGTGGTGGTCTTGGTGGCGGCGTTTCGGTGCGCGAAGGGCACCCGAGTTCCTCCCCTTCCCTTCCTCTCCTTGGGTGAGTCCTTCTCCTCCCTAATCCTTGTTTAGATGCATGTTTACGGTTTGCATATGGGTATGCATGGTATGCATGGAGGTTTGGGGGTTAGAGGGGGCTGTTGGGGGTGTGGGATGGGCTCGGGCGCGCGTGCGGACTCATCCACGCGAGTCTGCGCGCGCAGTCGGGCGCGCTGGGGGCGTGCGTGGGTAAGCGCGGGCGTGCGCACGGGCGTGCGCGTGGTGTGCTGCGCGGGGAGCGCAGTGCGCGCAGTGCGTGCGGGTGTGCACGCGAGGTGTTGCGCTGGGGCGCAGTGCGCGCGGGTGCACTCGGGGATGGACGCGCGGTGCGCGCGGGCGCACGCACCAGCGTGTCTGGGCGCTCAGGCAGGGGCGCAGCAGCGCGCCTGGGGCGCGGCAGTGCGCCCGGGGCGCGGGCGTGCGTGCGTGTGTGCGCACCCGTGCGGGTGGCCGTGCGCATGGCTGCCGTGGGTGCGGGAGGATGTCGGGGCACTCGGGCTCGCGTGCGTGCGGGCCGTATGCATGCTTGTCCGAGTGTAGGGTATTTCTAGCGTATTTCTTATGTATTTGTGTAGATTACTCACCATTTTGATTACCATGTCTTGCAGATCTTGACGGGCGGTCACGCGACGACCCGGGTGTTGGTGAGTGGGACAATCCAACCCAGTAGGGAGGCGTTCGATGCACGTAGGCGTGCATTGCCCTCCCCTGGGGCACCATAGTTGCATATTAGCTAGTATTGAATGTGAACTATGTCTTGCATGATTAATATGATGTATCCATGCCACCTTAGATTTGTATGCTAGGGATATGCACCCTTACATCATATTAGAGGCCGATGCATGCCTAGACACCTTACCCCGACCTGTGCATGTTCCTACCTAGTTTAATTTAGTTAAATCAAATGTGAGCATGCCTTAGAGAATATTATAACTTGTTGTTATAATATATGTCTCCCCGCATCTTAGTTATGCGCCCTGGAGGAATTCTTGTGAATTCATGACATTATTTAGCGTTACCATCGGTGTCGACGGATCCATGAGGATCGTATCCGTGTGAGTAGACTGTCTTCTCCTTATTGGTTGGATCCGATGTAGGTACTCCCCGGCGATGGCTGACCTGACAGAGGGCTTCCGTCCGGTACCTCCGATGTGTTCAGACAGTACTGGTAGTTGGAGTGGACTAGGTCGAGGCTACGAGGGTGGGAAAGGGCTACCGGATGGACCAGGGGTGGGAAAGCGGTCTAGTATGCCCCAAGAGGCCTATGTCACCCCTCGGAAAGGGTGGGGGTGAGGGGAGGGAAAGTGGGTTGGCGATGAGACGACCCACTAGATTGTGTAGTTACTGCCACTTAGAGGCTGTAAATTATTTGAGGTTAATATGAATTGTGATGCATGGGTTGTGCTATTCACTGAGCGTGTGGCTCACCCCTCGCATATATTTTTTCTCCAGTGATATCTGAGTCGGATCTGAAGGAGGAGCTCCCTGAGGCACATCAGCAGTAGCGGAGCAGCGTCACGTTCTGCGAGTGAGAGGCCATCAGCATCCCCCTTTGATTGTATGTATTGTATTCCGTGCTTGGGCACACGTTTGTATTATTTTTGGATGTCGTTGTATATATTGGCTCTCACAGGACAGTTGATTATGTATCAGGTCTGTAATATGTCTTTTGAATTACAGACTCAGTCTTTTAGCTTCCGCTATTTGTGTATATATTATGTCAGCCTCATTGTTGTCTGTGTTGTCATTTTTGATGTTGTTTAGAGTATGTTATTGACCTCCTGTATAGACTGCTGATATCATATATACCATTGCCGCGTCTCGGAGACGGCCGCCCTGGGGCGTGACAAGCACCCTTTCATGTCCTTTCCCCCCTGTTTTGCAGCCAAAAGGAGGCTGAGGAGGGCTGTGGAGGTGGTGGTAGTGGTGGTGGTGGTTGAGGTGGTCGCGGGTGCATCGAGGGCCCCCGAATCTCTCCCTTTCATTCTCCCTCCCAAGGTGAGCTCTTCCCCTTCTTTTCTTGGTTTTCATGGCTTAGGGGGTTGGGGGGGAGGTCATGCATGCTAGGTAATTGGTTTAGGGTGAGTGAGAAGTGTGGAGGAGGGGTTAAAAGGGGTTAAGATTGGCTGGGCGCACGCTAGGGGCTGTCTGCGCGCGTGCGCGTGCAGGAGCGCGCGCAGAGGGGCGCTGGCAGGCGCAGGCGAGCGCGCGGGTGCGCGCGGACGCTGGCGGCGAGCGGGTGCGCGCGCGAGCGTGCACGCGCGCGGGGCATGCGTCTGGGCATGCGTCTGGGCGCGGGGCTGGGTGTCAGTGCGTGCGCGTGCTGGGGCATGCGTGGGGCTGCCCAGGGTCTCGGGTAGGTGCTGGGGCACTCGGGCATGCGTGCGTACGCGCGTGCTTGCATGCGTGCGAGCCCGTATGCATGCATGTCTACGTTTTTGGCATTTCTAGTAAATTCTAAGTGTTAAATTGTGATGTTACTCATCAAATTTGATGCCCTTACCTTGCAGATCTCGTCGGATGGGATGCGCGAGGTCTCGGGTTGTATGGTGAGTGGTTCGATCCAATCCCCCCCCCTCTCGGGATGTGCTCGACGCGCGTCGCGCATCGATGGGGCCCCCTAGCTATACTACTTGTCTAGATAAGTAGTATGGCCATGCTTAAGCTATAATATGTAGATATCTTGCATGCTAGGCTTATATACATGTATTGTATCTATATATGAATGATTGTGTTGCATGCGCCCCTCTAGTATGGGCATGTATTTGTGTAATGTGTATGGATGTAGAATATGGCATGTCTTAGGTAGTATTGTAATACCATATTAACTGGAATATCGAACATGAATAAGTCTGGGTTAATAACGGGCACCTGCCTAATATTCCCTTGCGATAAGACTCGAGGGCGTGGTGTAGTTGTTGCGCCCATGCTAATGGGGCAAAGCTATGACCAGCTTCATGAGATGATGATCTCTCTCGCCCTCTCCCTCTGAACGAACTGAGTAAGTAGATGCGATTTCCTGCTCGACTCAGGTTCGTTTGGAATATTGGCATGCACCTGTTAGTGCGCAAGATCGCGCTTGACCCTTTCTTTTAAGTTGGCGATATCCAACGCATGTTAAAGTATATTTTGTATGTTATGTGATTAATGACCATGTATGCATGTTGTATGATTTATTATGATGTAAATCCATGTTAGGGAGTGTCCCTATAATTATTAGATGATTGTGCATATGGTTCATGCACATAGCTAGATATAAAATTCTCCTGGATATATTTATATGCGCATGTTAAAAAAACTGATGGACCTATCTGGGATAGGCGTGGGTATGACCCGCTTTCGGGTTGTACCTTATTAGTTAGAGCGCTAGCGATGTAATCGCCCCGTGCATCCGAGCGATGCACTCGTGTGGAATTCAGGAGAATTCATTATCTTATCGGATTGTTAAGCCGGTAGTTGGGGCGTGACACCCCCCCTGTGTCCGAGCGACGCAACGGTGTGGGAGTACAGTAGTATTCGATATCTCAATAAGTGATTATCGAGATTAGTAGTTTCTCCATTGGGTTCGTTTTACGAACATCGAATGTTTACTCCCAATGTCGTCCGTGTTGAAGAGGGCCGGGTTGTAGCTGTCCTGATAGAGGGCTCTCATCCGTAGGTACCACCGATGCGTTCGGGAGCGTACTGATCGTGGGAGTGTACCAGGTAGAGGCTACTCGGGAGAGGGTTAACGAATGATATTGCGAGCGTGGAATCGTTCTCCCCTTCGTTGGATCCGATGTAGGAACTCCCCGGCGTTGGAAAAGCTGTCCTGACAGAGGGCTCCCATCCGTAGGTACCACCGATGCGTTCAGAAGCGTACTGATCGTGGGAGTATACCAGGTAGAGGCTACGTGGGGAAAGGGCTACCGGTGGACCAAGGGTGTAGAGCAGTCTAAGTCTCTTCCAAAAGTCCCAAGAGTCTCCCTCCGGGAGTGAGGGTGAGGATGAGGTGAAGACACGTCGCCTCGTGACCCATTCGTTGTTCGTCCGTTCCCATAGTTGTTGGGTCCGGTCTCGTATCGATGTTCAAAGACATCGTTGGGTAGTTATCTCGATGTAGATGATCCAGTAGTGTTGCGTAGACCAGTAATCCCAGGTCTCCTCGACCAACGGTATGGTCTCTCCCCAAAAGTCCCAAGAGTGTTCCTCCGGGAGTGAGGGTGAGGGTGAGGTTGGTGATCTAGTAATGTTGTGTGGACCAGTAATCCCGGGTCTCCTCGACCAACGGTATGGTCTCTCCCCAAAAGTCCCAAGAGTCTCCCTCCGGGGGTGAGGGTGAGGGTGAGGTTGGTCGCGCCGCCGCGTGACCCTGTTATCCATGGGTTTCCACCCATGTTTACCTTGAAAGGGAATTGTTTATGTATTGAACTGTTGTATGGTGATTGGTTTCCAGCCACTCACTGAGCTTGTAGCTCACCCCTCGCATACTGTTTCTTTTCAGGGGCAGTGTTGAGCGTGGAGCTGAAGCTTTCCTGTGGTGTGGTCTTATGGGCGTGGAGCGTTCTTCGGGCGGGTGGCGAGTGCGAGGCTGTCAGCAGTCCTAGAGTCATTGTATGTATTGTAAATCGTGCATGTGGCACAGGTTGTATTTTCTTTGGTCTAGACTTGGCTCTCACAGGACATCGATTGTGTATTCGAGTCTGTAATAATGTTTTTGGTTTACAGACATTGTTTATGTATTATGCTTCCGATTTTCAGTCAGTTATCATTATCCTTGCTTTGCCACCTTGTGTGTTGTTGTTGGAGTCTTTATTGACCTCAGGTATTGATAGCTGATATTTTATTATTGCCACGTCTCGGGGATGGCCGCTTTGGGGCGTGACAAAAGTTGGTATCAGAGCCTAGTCCTGTCAGAGCCTAAGTCTAGTCGTATAGATGATGAGTCGTAGGATTGTCATCCGAGTACTCTTGTTTCAGAAGTTATCTTAGGTTGCTGACATGCCTCCTCGCATCCGTTGACGTGGACGTGACCCCCCTAGACCCACCCTTAAGTTGTCGACTGGGTCGACTGAATAGGGTCAGTTGTTGGATCCCTTGTGGTGGGATTAAGGCTTGGGTAGGAGATTCCAGCCAGTAGTATGATAGTGATGAAGTGGTCACAATTTATAAGGTATGAATTGTGTCTCGATAATGGAGCTTCTTTCTCATGCATTGGTATCGGTGGTAACCATTGAGTTCGCGTGCGGCGCTAGTTTCAAGTGTTGAGGATGTGGCGTATTGCTCATTAAGGGATGATGTCTTCTTCCAGCCTTCCTACTCAAGATTAAGGGGCCTTGCGGGGTCATCGTTGAGACCCGGGCTAGGGTACTCCGTGTTCCTTGTTTGGTTGTTGGGATATCCTATATCGGGACCTCATGGTGCCCTCCCAAGGTTCTTTTCCCAGTCAAGGAATACCTATGAAGCATCTAATTGATGATTGATTTTTCCTCTCACTTGGAAGGTGCTGTAGCGAGTGGTGATGCGTACGATCAGGATTGGGTACATCCTATTGCAGCTTAGTGGGCGATTGCTTGTGGACTGGGTTCCATAGTGGCATCTGGAGTCGCTTGATATATCATTGTGCATTGTAGCTGCCCGGTTGAGGCCAGAGACCTGTGGGTTGCTCCCAGATACTATGCTTGTTGGTGCGCCCATATGGCAGAGATAGTGGGCTTGGGAGGCTACCAGGTAGAGGCCACACCGGGAGAGTGCCACTGGATGATGTCGAGAGCGTGGACTCCCCGTGATGAATCTGCCCATGGAGTGCATGATGCTGGAGTTCCAATGGTTACAGATGAGTGACCTATCTCTGGCGGCATGTGAAGCACAGTTGTGGATACTGTCACGTATTGCCCCACATTGGTCACAAATAAGGAGACGTGATGCTAGCATTCGTGATGGGACTCAACCGCCATATCAGACAGATGACGTCGCATAGGCATTGTCGAGGTTCGACGATCCCCCTTATTGCGTGTCTTGTGGATTAAGTGCGGTTGAGCGGCTTACCAAGCGTGTAAGTGTCATCATGAACGCCAGCCATGCTCGAGGAGCAGAATCTGGACTTAATTGTTCGAGGTGTTGTTTTGATCTCCCCATGGAGGTAGAAGATCAATTACCCTTGCCGTGAATCGATGATCTGTCTGACCAGCTCTAGGAGCCAGTGTCTTCTCTTAGATCGATCTTCGCACAAGGGTACAACAAGTCAGAGATCCGGGGGTTAGACATCCCGTAGATGGCCTTTCGTCACCGTTCAGGCACTACGAGTTTTAAGTACTGTAGTCGGGGTTGACGAATGCGCCGGATGCCTTCGTGGATCTCAAAAGTTTATTGGGTTTCTGTGGACTACTTTGGGGTAGTCTTCATTGAGATTGCTGTGGTGTGATGAAAAGGTGATGTGGGTGACCTTGTTTCCCCAGGTTGGCATGCCCTCAGGCAAAGTTTGAGAATCATCATCATCGCGTTGGAAAGCGTCAATCCATGGAGATTCCTCAGCGGACGTGGGAGTGGGTTATCGGGGATTGTTGCGGACTCGCTAATGTCACATTCGGGTCACGACACCATCTAGGTTATCATTGACCGACTGACTAAGTCCGCGCTTCCCTCCCTAATCCAACTGATTGAGTCTCTGGACGCCTCGACGTGGGTTTTTAGCTTCGCGATTGTTCGTCTTCATAGCACTCCGGTCGGCGCTATTTTCGTTGAGACACGAGGGTTACTTTGAGGTTGTGGCGCAGCCTTTGGCGCGAGCCTCCATTTAAGTATAGCGTTTCATTGCCGATGGACAGCCAGACAAAGAGGACGATTCAGACCTTGGAGGACATGCTAAGTGCCTGCGTGCTCGATGATGAGGGCAGTTGGGTGAGGCATCACCCATTTGTTGGGGTATGCCTGCAAGTCGACTGCCATTCGAGCATCCTGATGGTACTATGAAAGGCACTCTACAGGCGCAAGTTTTATACCTCCCTTGTGTCGGGACGGTTGAGGAGCGCCAGTTGGAGGGGCCACAAGTTATTTATTTGACCTTGCAGTGGCCAGGTTGGTTCATGTGTGCATCCGCACCTCCCAGAACCGACAGAAGGGCTACGCAGGTCATCGTCGCCAGGAGCTTACCTTTGGGTTTGGTGACCATGTTTTCGTGAAGGTGTCCCAGTTTAAGGGCATCCTATGTTTCAACGTTCGGGGTAAGCTGAGTTGGCTCTTTAATGGGACTGTTTCTCATCATTGAGTGGATTGGGGAGGTGGCTTGTCATGTAGCCTTTCCCCCACAGCTGGCTCATGCCCACGACGTCGTCCTTGTCTCATGGCCGAGGCATTATGTCCAAGATCCTGCTCATGTCACTCCGTTCGACCGTCTCATTCTCGAGCTGGATTTGTCGTTCGTGGAGCAGTGGATCGAGGTCAGAGACCAGCATGAGAAGAGGCTCCACGCTAATAATGTTCCCTTGTTTACAGTGTGTCGGTAGCGCCAGTCTAGTGCATAGACCACTTGGGAACAAAAGGTCTATGCATGATACTTGCTATACTCGGTCTTCCTTTTGGGTTTCCTTAAATTTCAATGACTAAATTTCCTAAGGGGGAAAGAATGTTATGCCTGTGTCATTTGGAGCCTTATTTTTCGATCGGAGTCACTAAAATTTTGGCTTTTAGCCACCTGCAGGAGTTGGAGCGCTCTGATTGAAAATTAAGTTACAAAATTTTCTCCTAGAAGTTATGTATTTCCGATTTGGTATTTGGTTTTTAATTTTGTTAAATTCCAAGATGAAGAGGTTTAAAAAAGATTTTATCATGAGATGCTCAGTTTTGAGTTAGCTTTCGTACAAAAGTGGAATTAGATCAACTGGATTCATGTAGTAAAAGTTATGAGTATTTTTCCAAGTATACCTCGGGGATGAAAAATTCTAGCAGCAGCCTGTTCAATGTTTAGCTCATATTTCGAATAGCTGGAGGGATTATTTCATCTGGCATAAAAATAAAAGTTGTAGTTAATCTTCTTGGCTTTCAGTGGACTTTGAATTGTGCAATGCGGAGCTATATTGAGGAAGTTATTGTTGTGTCTGTGTCATTTGGAGCGCTCTGTTTGAAGATTTGGGTACATAATTTTTTTTCCTAAGTTATGTATTCCTGATTTGGTATTTGGATTTGATTTTGTTAAAATCCAAGATGAAGAGGTTTAATTATGATTTTATTATGAGATGTCCAGTTTTGAGTTAGCTTTCGCACAGAAGTGGAATTAGACCAACTGGATTCTTGTAGTAAAAGTTATGGGTATTTTTCCAAGTATACCCCGGGGATGGAAATTCTGGCAGCAGCCCTGTTCCATGTTTAGCTCTAATTTCGGATTAGCTCAAGGGATTATCTGATCTTGCTATGAACATGAAAGTTGTAGATAATCTTCTTAGCTTTCCATCGGTCTTGGAATTGAGCAATTCGGAGCTGTATCGGGGAAGTTATGGCTGTTCCAGTGAAGCTTGCGCAGAATTTCTAGTCGGAGGGTGACTTAGTAAATTCTCCTTAAGATATTTGTGATAAATATCTCCCTCTCTCTCTCTTCCCCTCCCAAATCCCACGACCAGCACATTTTGCTCTCCTTCTCTTTTCATTTAACCCCCCCCCCCCCAAGTGTTTGATGAAAGTCCCCAATGAGAAGGAGAAGGTGGAGGAGGAAGTGGAGGTGGGTTGTGTTGTTGTTGCTTGTTTCTTCCCTTCTCCCAAGCTCCCCTTGCATGGATTCCCCCCCTGATTTTCGGCTGAAGAGGATGCTGAGGAGAGGCTGAGGAGGTGGTGGTAGTGGTGGTGGCGGTTGAGGTGGTCGCGGGTGCGTCGAGGGCCCCCGAACCTCCCCCTTTCGTTCCCCCTCCAAAGGTGAGCCCCTCCCCTTCTTTTCTTGATTTTAGGGCTTAGGGTTGGTTGGGGAGGCCATGCTTGCTAGGTAGTTGGGTTTGGGTGTGTGTGAGGGGTTAGGATGGGTGAAAAAGAGGTTAGGATGGCTTGGGCGCGCGGTGGGCGCGGTCTGCGCGCGCATGCGGGTGCAGGCGCGCGCGCAGGCGGGCGGAGGCAGGCGCTGGCGGGCGCAGTCAGGCGCGCAGTCGCACGCGGGTGTAGGCGAGAGCGGGGGTTTGAGCGGGGGTGTGCGCTGGTGCGCGCGAGCGTGCGCGCGCGCGGGCAGGGCACCTGGGCACTGCACCTGGGTGCGGGGCAGGGCGCCTGGGCATGCGCCTGGGCGCGGAGCTGGGGACCAGTGCGTGCGCGTGCTGGGGCGTGCGCGCAGTGCGTGGGGGGGCACGCTGGGCTAGACGCGCGGTGCGCGCGGGCGCGCGAGCGTGCGCGTGCGTGCGGCAGTGCGTCGGGGCGCGCGGGCAGGCGCGCGGCAGTGCGCCGATGGTGCCGGGGTGTGTGCGCGCGTGCACATTCGTGCGTGCGCATGCGGGTGGCCATGCGTATGGCTGCCCAGGGGTTCGGGAGTGAGTTGGAGTGCTCGGGCTCGCTTGCGTACAGGCCGTATGTACGCTTGTCCGAGTGTTGTGTATTTTAATGTATTTTTGGATTTATTTGGGTATTTTACTCACCGAATTGATTACCCTATTTTGCAGATCTTGACGGACGGTCGCGCGACGACCCGACTATCTGTGAGTGGGACAATCCAACCCAGTAGGGAGGCGCTATACGCACTTGGGCGTGTACCGCCCTCCCCTGGGGCACCATGGATTTATATTAACTTGTTGTAATGTATAATCCATGCTATCATGATAAAAATGTAGTATGCATGCTACCCTAGACTTTGTATGTTAGGGACTTGCACCCTTAGGATATGTGTAAGAGCCGTGCATCCTGTCACCTTGTTACCATGCTAGGAAAGCCTCGACCTATGCATGCGTCCTATTAGTTTGATTTATTAAATTAAATGCTAGCATGCCTTGTATAATATTATAGGGAGGGGCCTTGCGAGGTCAACATTGAGACCCGGGCTAGGGTACTCCGTGTTCCTTGTTTGGTTGTCGGGATGTCCTGTATCGGGACCTCATGCTGCCCTCCCAAGGTTTCTTGTCCCAATAATATTATAACTCTTGTTAATAATTATTATTATAACTCTTGTTGATAACTATTATTATATATGTTCCCCGCATCTTGGTTATGCGCCCTGGAGGGAATTCTGAAGAATTCATGGCATTAGAGTTGTTATGATGTGTTGTCTGCGGATCCGAGTGGATCATATGCGATGGATAGGTTGTTCTGTTCCCTTCGTTGGATCCATGTAGAGACTACCCCAGCGTTGGAAAGGCTGTCCCGTGCAGGGGCTCCCATCAGTAGGCACCTCCTAATTTGGGACGGACTGTGCTGAATGTGGGGGTGGCCAAATGGCCTACGGAGTGGGGAGAGACTATCGGTAGACCAAGGGTGACCATCAGCCTAGTCAGTCCCAATATCCTATGTCACCATATTGAGGGGTGAGGGTGAGGGTGCGGTGGGTCGTCGATGTAGTGACCCACTGGATTGTAAGTCCCAAAATCCTATGTCACCTATTGAGGGGTGAGGGTGAGGGTGTAGTGGGTTGGCGATAGCGACCCACTGGTTTGTGTAGTCCCAATATCCTTTGTCACCTATTGAGGGGTGAGGGTGAGGGTGTAGTGGGTTGGCGGTAGCGACCCACTGGATTGTATAGTTGTTGCCATTTTGTGGCTTTCAATAATGAGATGGTGGATTATATAATATCTGGTTGTGGTTAATATAAGCTGTGATGCATGGGTTGTGCTGTTCACTGAGCGTGTGGCTCACCCCTCGCATAATTATTTTCTCTAGTGCTATCTGAGTCGGATCTAGAGGAGGAGCTCCTCGAGGGACTTCATCAGTAGCGGAGCAGCGCCACATCCCGCGAGTTTTAGAGGCTATCAGCATCCCTTTTGATTTATATGTATTGTATTCTGTGCTTGGGCACATGTTTGTATTATATTTGGATGTCTTTGTATATATTGGCTCTCACAGGACAGTTGATTATGTATCGTGTCTGTAATATGTTTTTGATTTACAGATTCAGTCTTTTAGCTTTCGCTATTTGTGTATATCATGTCAGCCCTGCTTTCGTCTATGTTGTCATTTTTAGCTGTTTTGTGAGTATGTTATTGAACTCCTGTTTGGACTGATATCATATATACACTTGCCGCGTTCCGGGGACGCCCGGGGCGTGACAAAAAGTTGGTATCAGAGCCTGGTCCTGTCAGAGCCAATGGTCTTCTTTTCGTAGAGATGAGTCCTAGGATTTCTATATGAGTATTCTGATCCTAGTGTCTGGTTTTCTTAGGATTGCTGATATGCCTCCTCGCGGAGGACGGCGCGGACTTTGTCCCTCTCGACCTTTGGAGGTTTTCGGACCTACCAGAGGCGAGGATGCTACTGGAGAGTCCACGGCTGTGAGGCCAGGATCGGCGCAGGAGCCTCCCGCATGGAAACGTGCGTTCGCTCGGATAGCGGATTTGGTGGAGACTCAGACCAAGGCACTGGAGGCCCAGACCAGAGTGTTGGTGGAGTAGGCGCGGGAGATTCAGGAGCTAAAGGCGGCCCGTGAGGCAGTTCCACAGGTCCCCTTAAGGGCTGATCCGCTAGTGGTACCCGAAGTACCCCCAGTCCCCGTGGTGATTCCAGCGGAGAGAGCTCGGGATCCCCTGGTGTGGGAGGTGGAGCTAGAGGCTGCAGCGCGAGTATCGAGAGTGGTTGTTCAAGTTGAGGAGGCCGGGTTGTAGCCATCCTGGCAGAAGGCTCCCATCCGTAGGTACCACCGATGCAGTCGGAGGGGTACTGATCATGGGAGTATACCAGGTAGAGGCTACCCGGAAGAAGATTAATGAATGATGTCGCGGGCGTGGAATCGTTCTCCCCTTCGTTGGATCCGGTGTAAGAACTCCTCAGCGTTAGAGAGGCCTTCCGACAGAGGGCTCCCATCAGTGCACCTCCTGATTTGGGTTCGGACTGTGCTGAATTGTGGGAGCGGACCAGGCGGCCCACGGTGTGGAGGAGAGGCTACCGGTGGACCAGGGGTGAAGAGCAGTCTAAGTCTCTCCCAAAGTCCCAATATGTCTCCTTTCGGGAGTGAGGGTGTGGATGAGGCGAAGACGCATCGCCTCGTGACCCAATTGATGTTCGACCGTTCCCAAGGAGGTTGGGTCCGGTCTTGAGATGGAGGTTGAAGGATATCGGTGGGTGATTATCTAGATGTAGATGATCCAGTGAGGTTGGTAGTGTTCTTTAAGAGTGATGTCTTCTTCTAGTGTTCCTTTTCTGGTTTAAGGGGCTGTGTGAGGTCAGCGTTGAGACCCGGGCTAGGGTACTCCGTGTTCCTTGTTTGGTTGTCGGGGTATCCTATGTCGGGACCTCATGTTGCTCTCCCGAGGTTTCTTTCCCAGCCAAGGAATACTCTGGAAGCATCAGCTGGTTATGGTTTAAGTGCGAGATTTGGTTGGAGCGGATGGTTTTCTGGGCCGCGTGATTTACAGGCAAGGGCATATCTGTGGACCCGGTCAAGTTGCTCGCTGTGTCAATTTGGCATCGACCGTCGAACCCTGCAAAGATTCGTAGCTTCCTGGGCGTGGCGGGTTATTGCGGAAGGTTTGTCGAGGGTTTCTCGAAGATAGCTGTACCTCCTAACCGCCTCGCTCGGAAGGATGTCCGGTTCGATTGGTCCCCGTCTTGTGAGGAGAGCTTCCTGGAGTTTAAGCGAAGGCTCACCTCAGCGCCAGTTCTTACCCTTCCGTCTAGGTGGGTTCGCAGGTTGCTCCAAGGCATCGCGGTCAGGTGGGAGTTGTGTCCACGATCCTGCTCACGTCATTCCGTTCGAGCCGCTCGTCTTCGAGCCGGACTTGTCGTTTGTGGAGCAGCCGATTGATGATCATGGACCGCCGCGAGAAAGGGCTCCACGCTAAGACCGTCCCGTTGGTCAAGGTGCGATGGCTGCACCGTTCCGGTGCCGAGGCCCTTGAGAGCTCGAGGATGCCTTGCGTGACGCGTATCCGCATCTCTTCCCTTCCTAGATGTTTTTGCATTATTTTGAGGACAAAATTTCCTAAGGGGGGGAGAATGTTATATATGTGTCACTTTTAACCTTCTGGTAACCATTGGACCATTCTGGCAGTTTTTCGGTTTTTTTTGTTTTTCGATCGGAACCGCTAAAATTTTGGGCTTTTAGCTATCACCCTGAGTTGGAGGGCTCCGATTGAAAATCTAACTGCATATTATGTGTCCTGGTGCCATTCCAAGCCGCTCACGAAAATTTCGTTAAATTCTGATACGTTTCAGAATTTCACAGTTCTGGGGCGTATCCAGGTTTTGACTGAGCGAGAAGTCATTGGGAGACTTGACTTGATCAATGTGGGCCCATGACTTGGCCAACTCTTTTGTCCTTTTGTGTGGTTGAGTTGACTTAGGTCACATTACACTTAGACCCACTTAAACCCCCCCTAAACCTAATTAGGGCTAATCTAATTAGGGGTGTGAATATATGTGGGGTGGGGGGTGGGTATAAAGAAATCCCACGACCAAGACAAAACCTCCACTATTCATCATCTCCTCTAGAATTTCTCTCTCTCTCCCCCTCTCTTTGAAACCACCTTTTGACCTAGCTAAGGTGCCCTAAACTCAAAACCCAAAGAAGAGAAAGGTGAGGGGAGCTCCCGATCTACCCACCGGTGGTTTCGGATTCAAGTTCCGACGTGTTTAGCCCCTTCTCACGCCCTCTTTTCTACTCAGATTTTAGCTGGTTTTGGGGTTGAGGGAGATCTTGGTGTCGGTGGCCATTGGGGAAGTGTTTCGGTGAGCGGAGAGCTTCGGTCCCCCTTCCTTTCCTTTCCTTTCCTTGGGTAAGGTCACTTTCCTTCCTTTTCTTGCTTAGATGCTTGTTAGGAGGGTGGGTTTGGGTGTTGGTGGCTGTGGGTGGCGGTTGGTGGCTGTTGGAGGCCATTGGTGGCCGGTGAGTGGTGGTAGGGTGGCTCTGGCAGGCAGGCAGGGTAGCTCGGGTAGGCAGCGCAACAGGCGGAGCAGGTGGCAGGGCGCGCACGTGCGTGCGTGCGGGCGTGCGCTCAGGTACTGGGCGCTGGGCGCGGGTTCTGGGCGCTGGGCGATGGTCACGGGGTTCTGGGCGCTGGGCGTTGGGCGCTGCCGGGCATGCTGGCAGGGCAGCGTGGGCGTGCGCGCGAGTGGTGTGCGAGGGCGTGCGCGCGGGCGTGCGCACGGGTGGAGCTTGGTTCGGGTGCATGCGGGCAGCGACGCGCTCAGGCAGGCAGGCAGGCACAGGCAGGCAGGCAGGCAGGCGCAGGCAGGCAGGCGAAGGCGGGCGAGCTGCGGGCAGGCGCGTTGGGCGGGTGCTGACGCGCTCGCTGGGCGCTGTCGGGTGCGCTGGGCGCAGTGCGCGGCGTGCGCGCGGAGCGCTGCGCAGGGGCACGTGGACGAGCGGGTGGTGTGCGGGTGCTGCGCAGGAGGCGTAGTGCGCGCAGGGCGAGTGGTGCGAGCTGGGAGTGTGAGCGGGCAGGTGTGCGGGCGCTGCGCTGGGGCGCAGTGCGGGCGGGTGCGCGTGCGGGGCGCTGCGCTGGGGCGCACTGCGCGCGGGTGCACCCGGGGCTGGACGAGCGGGTGATGCGAGCGGGTGGTGCGCGCGGGGTGCGCGCGAGATGCGGCGATAGGGCACTGGGTGTGCGGGTGTGCACGCGGGTTGCTGCGCTGGGGCGCAGTGAGCGCGCGGTGCACCCGGGAGGTCTCGGCAGGGTGTCCGGGAGTGCGGGCTGGGCTCGGCAGGGCGTTTGGGCGCGCGGGCTGAGGCGCGGCTGTGCGCCCGGGGTGGGTGGCCGTGCGTGCGGCTGCCCGGGGGTTCGGGAGTGAGTTGGGATGCTCGGACTCGCGTGCGTACAGGCCGTATGTACGCTTGTCCGAGTGTTGTGTATTTTAATTGTATTTTTGGTTTTTATTTGTGTATTTTACTCACCGATTTGAGTACCCTATCTTGCAGATCTTGACGGACGGTCGCGCGACGACCCGGCTACCGGTGAGTGGGACAATCCAACCCAGTAGGGAGGCGTTATATGCACTTGGGCGTGTACCGTCCTCCCCTGGGGCACCATGGATTTATATTAACTGTTGTAATGTGTAATCCATGCGATCATGATAAAAATGTAGTATGCATGCTACCCTAGACTTTGTATGTTAGGGACTTGCACCCTTAGGATATGTGTAAGAGCCATGCATCCTGTCACCCTGTTCTCATGCTAGGAAGCCTCGGCCTATGCATGCGTCCTACTAGTTTAATTTATTAAATTGATTGCTAGCATGTCTTAGATAATATTATAGGGAGGGGCCTTGCGAGGTCAACATTGAGACCCGGGCTAGGGTGCTCCGTGTTCCTTGTTTGGTTGTCGGGATGTCCTGTATCGGGACCTCATGCTGCCCTCCCAAGGTTTCTTGTCCCAATAATATTATAACTCTTGTTAATAATTAATATGATATCCCTTGTAAATTATTATTATTATGCATGTTCCCCGCATCTTGGTTATACGCCCTAGAGGAATTCTGAAGAATTCATGACATTAGAGTTGTTGAGATGTGTTGTTTGCGGATCCGAGTGGATCATATGCGATGGATAGGCTGTTCTGTTCCCTTCGTTGGATCCGTGTAGAGACTACCCCGGCGTTGGAAAGGCTGTCCCGTGCAGGGGCACCCATCAGTAGGCACCTCCTGATTTGGGACGGACTGTGCTGAATGTGGGGGTGGCCAAACGGCCTACGGAGTGGGGAGAGACTATCGGTGGACCAAGGGTGACCATCAGCCTAGTCAGTCCCAATATCCTGTGTCACCATATTGAGGGGTGAGGGTGAGGGTGTGGTGGGCCGGCGATGTGGCGACCCACTGGGTTTGTGTAGGATGATTATCAGCCTATTAAGTCCCAATATCCTATGTCACCTATTGAGGGGTGAGGGTTAGGGTGGGAGTGCAGTGGGTTGGCGATAACGACCCACTGGTTTGTGAAGTCCCAAAATCCTTTGTCGCCTATTGAGGGGTGAGGGTGAGGGTGTAGTGCGTTGGTGGTAGCGACCCACTGGATTGTATAGTTGTTGCCATTTTGTGGCTTGTAAAATGATGATTGTGAATTAATAATGTCTGGTTGTGGTTAATATAAGCTGTGATGCATGGGTTGTGCTGTTCACTGAGCGTGTGGCTCACCCCTCGCATAATATTTTTCTCCAGAGTCATCTGAGTCGGATCCAGAGGAGGAGCTCCCCGAGGGACTGCACCAGTAGCGGAGTAGCGCCACGTCCCGCGAGTTTTAGAGGCTATCAGCATCCCTTTTGATTGTATGTGTTATATTCCGTGCTTGGGCACGTGTTTGTATATTATTTGGACGTCATTGTATATATTGGCTCTCACAGGACAATTGATTATGTATCGAGTCTGTAATATGTTTTTAAGTTACAGATTCAGTCTTTAGCTTCCGCTATTTTTGTGTATATATCATGTCAGCCCCCTTTTGTTGTCTGTGTTGAAATTTTTGATGTTATGTGAGTATGTTATTGAACTCCTGTTTGGACTGATATTTTATATACACTTGCCGCGTCCCGGGGACGGCCGCCCTGGGGCGTGACAGGAAAGGCTTCCCCGTGCAGGGGCTCCCATCAGTAGGCTTCTCCTGATTAGGGATTGACTGTGCTGAATGTGGGGGTGGTCAAACGGCCTACGGAGTGGGGAGAGACTATCGGTGGACCAAGGGTGACCATCAGCCTAGTCAGTCCCAATATCCTATGTCACCATATTGAGGGGTGAGGGTGAGGGTGCGGTGGGTCGTCGATGTAGCGACCCACTGGATTGTAAGTCCCAATATCCTATGTCACCTATTGAGGGGTGAGGGTGAGGGTGTAGTGGGTTGGCGATAGCGACCCACTGGTTTTGTGTAGTACGTCCCAATATCCATTGTCACCTATTGAGGGGTGAGGGTGAGGGTGTAGTGGGTTGGCGGTAGCAACCCACTGGTTTGTGTAGTCCCAATATCCTTTGTCACCTATTGAGGGGTGAGGGTGAGGGTGTAGTGGGTTGGCGATAGCGACCCACTGGATTGTATAGCTGTTGCCATTTTGTGGCTTTTAATAATGAGATGGTGGATTAATATAATATCTGGTTGTGGTTAATATAAGCTGTGATGCATGGGTTGTGCTATTCACTGAGCGTGTGGCTCAACCCTCGCATATATTTTCTCTAGTGTTATCTGAGTCGGATCTAGAGAAGGAGCTTCCCGAGGGATTTCATCAGTAGCGGAGCTGTCACGCCCCGGGCGTCCCCGGTACGTGGCAAGTGTATATAAAATATCAGAATCTACACAGGAGGTCAATAATATATCATACACAAGCAACCAGAATGACACACAGACAATAAAAGCAGGGCTGACATGATATATACACCAAATGCGGAAGATAAGACTGAATCTGTAATTAAAACACACTACAGACTCCATACATAATCACATGTCCTGGGAGAGCCAATATTCATACAAAGACATCCAAATACAACACAAACGCATGCCCAAACACGGAAAATAATACATACAAGCTCAAGGGATGCTGATAGCCTCTGAAACTCGCGGGACGTGGCGCTACTCCGCTACTGATGAAGTCCCTCGGGGAGCTCCTCCTCCAGATCCGACTCAGATGACACTGAAGAAAAAAATATTATGCAAGGGGTGAGCCACACGCTCAGTGAACGGCACAACCCATGCATCACAGAAAATATTGACCACAACCAGGAAATCCTTAACGTCCACAATCTCATTACCAAAACCACAAAAGATAACAATTCCGCAACCTAGTGGGTCGCTACCGCCAACCCACTACACCCTCACCCTCACCCTCAATGGGTGACCAAGGATATTGGGACTAACTGCACAAAACCAGCGGGTCGCTTCAGCCAACCCGCTACACCCTCACCCTCACCCTCAATGGGTGACCAAGGATATTGGGACTTACTACACAAAAACAGCGGGTCGCTTCAGCCAACCCGCTACACCCTCACCCTCACCCTCAATGGGTGACCAGGCTCTTGGGACTGACTAGGCTGTTGGTCACCCTTGGTCCACCGATAGTCTCTCCTCACTCCGTAGGTCGTTTGGCCACTCCCATGTTTAGCACAGTCCTTCTACCAAATCAGGAGGCGCCTACTACTGGGAACCCCTGCACGGGACGACCTGTCTAACGCTGAGGTAGTCTCTACACGGATCCAACGAAGGGAACAGAACATCCTATCCATCGCATATGATCCACTCGGATCCGCAGACAGCACATCCTAACAACTCTAGTGTCCTGAATTCCTCAGAACACCACCAAGGCGCATAACTAAGATGCGGGGAACATGCATAAGTTATAACAAGGGTGGAATATCATTGGGGGAAAGAAACTCGGGAGGGCAGCGTGAGTTCCCGTTATAGGACACCCCGACAACCAAACAAGGAACACGGTGTACCCTATCCCGGGTCTCACCGCTGTCCTCGCAAGGCCCCTCCCCTATAATATTCACTAAAGCATGCAATTAACATTTACTAGCATTTAATTTAATAAATAAACTAGTAGGGCACATTCATCGGTCGGGCTTCCTAACATGGAAACAGGGGACATGGTGCATGGCTCATACCCATATCCTAAGGGTGCAAGTCCCTAACATGCAAAGTCTAGGGTAACATGCATTCTACAATTAAATCATGCTCGCATGATATACACATTACAACATGCCAATATTCATCCCTGGTGCCCCAGGAGAGGTCGGTATACGCCCAAGTGCGTATAACAACTCTCTACTGGGTTGGATTATCCCACTCACCGGAGATCGGGTCGTCGCGCAACCGTCCGTCAAGATCTGCAAGATAGGGTAATCAACTGGGTGAGAAACCACACAATTTATACATAGAAATGCACAGAAATACCCAAAACTCGGATAAGCATGCATACGGGCTCGGACGCATGCGAGCACGCGCGTACGCACGCGAGTCCGAGTGCCCCGACACCTACCCGAACCCTCGGGCAGCCATTCGCATGGCCCCCCGCATGCGCACGCACGAATGCGCACGCACGCACACACCCCGGCACCATCGGCGCACTACCGCGCGCTTGCCTGCGCGCCCAGACGCGCACCCGCACGCACGCGCACGCTCGCGCGCGCCCACGTGCACCGCGCGTCCAGCCCGTGCCCCTCGCGCAGCACCCCGCGCACTGCCCAGCATGCCCCAGCATGCCCCAGCACGCCCCAGCACGCGCACGCACGTGCATGCACGCGCGCGCGCGCACTGGTTCCCTGCCCAGCGCCTAGGCGCACTGGCCGCGCGCGCGCACGCCCGCGCGCCCCCGCGCGCACTCCCGCGCGCACCCCCGCTCGCTCCAGCACCCGCGCGCACCCGCGCGCCCGCGCCCGCGCGCGTCTGCGCGCCCGACTGCGCGCGCGCCTGCGCGCGCAAGCGCGCAGACCGCGCCCATCGCGCGCCCAGCCCACTCTAACCTCTTTTTAACCCTCCCCAACCCCTCACGCACTCCCTAACACACCTACCCAACATGCATGACCTTCCCAACACCCCTTTAAGCTGAGAAAATCAAGAAAAGGAGGGGAGGAGCTCACCTTGGGAGGGAAAAGAAAAGGGGGAGGTTCGGGGCCCTTCGCGCACCGAAACGCCGCCACCGGAACCACCACCACCACCACCTCTCCTCGGCCTCTCCTCAGCCTCCTCATGGCAGCAAACAGGGGGGGGAGATCCATGGAAAGGGAGCTTGAGATAGGGGAGAACAAACAACATCAACAACACACAAGCACAAACCTCTTCTTCCTCCACCACCTCCTTCTCATCTTCTCATTGAAGCATTTGATCAAACACTTGGTGGGCATGAATGAGAGAAAGAGAGGGCCAAAAAAATGGTTTTCGACGAGGTGATTTGGGAGGGGAGAGAGAGAGAGAAGATATTTATGCAAAATATCTAAGGAAATTTTACTAAGTCACCCTCCGACTAGAAATTCTGCGCAAGCTTCACTGGAACAGCCATAACTTTCCCGATACAGCTCCGAATTGCTTGATTCCAAGACCGATGGAAAGCTAAGAAGATTATCTACAACTTTCATGTTTATGCCATAATCAGATAATCCGTCTAGCTAATCCAAAATTAGAGCTAAACATCGAGCAGGGCTGCTGCCAGAATTTCCATCCCTGGGGTATACTTGGAAAAATACCCATAACTTTTACTACAAGAATCCAGTTGATCTAATTCCACTTCTGTACGAAAGCTAACTCAAAACTGGACATCTCATAGTAAACTCATAATTAAACCTTTTCATCTTGGATTTTAACAAAATCAAATCCAAATGGCAAATTGGAAATACATAACTTACAAAAAAAATTATGTACCCAAAATCTTCAAACAGAGCGCTCCAAATGACACAGGCACAACAGGAGCAGCGCCACCTCCCGCGAGTTTTAGAGGCTATCAGCATCCCTTTTGATTTATATGTATTGTATTCTGTGCTTGGGCACATGTTTGTATTATATTTGGATGTCTTTGTATATATTGGCTCTCACAGGACAGTTGATTATATATCGTGTCTGTAATATGTTTTTGAGTTACAGATTCAGTCTTTTAGCTTCCGCTATTTGTGTATATATCATGCCAGCCCTGCTTTTGTCTGTATTGTCATTTTTATCTGTTGTGTGAGTATGTTGTTGAACTCTTGTTTAGACTTATATCATATATACACTTGCCGCGTTCCGGGGATGCCCGGGGCATGACAGTTATGGCTGTTCTAGTGAAGCATGTACAGAATTTCTTGTCGGGGACGAATTGGTCATTGGATCCCTCTTTTGGATATTTATTAGCCCAAAAAATATCTCTCTCTCTCTCTCTCTCTCTCTCCCTCCCACTTCTCATGTGGACTCTCTTGGGTCTCTCTTTCTCTCTTTCAATCCCCTCCCCATGTGTTTGTGTTATTTCCTCAAAGAGAAGAGAAGGAGAAGGTGAAGGAGGAAGAGAAAAGTTTGTGTAGGTGTTGTTGTTGTTATTGATTCTCCTCTCTCAAGCACCCTCTCATATCTTGTTCCCCCCCTGATTTGCAGCCAATGAGGGCTGGAGAGAGGCTGAAGAGGAGGCGTGGTGGTGGTGGTGGTTGAGGTGGCAGTGGGCGCGTTGAGAGCCCCGCATCCCCCCCATTCCCTTTCCCTCTTTTAATAAGTCCTCTTCCCCTTCTTCTTGATTTTTTTGGGACGTTGGGATGATTGGGGAGGTCATGCATGCTAGGTAGATGGGTTAGAGTGTGTGTGAGGGGTAGGGGAGGGTTAAAAGGGGGTTAAGATTGACTGGGCGCGTGCTGGGGGCTGTCTGAGCACGTGCGCGCGCAACGCGCACAAGGGCACTGGTAGGCCCAGGCAGGCGCGCAAACGCGCGCGCAGACGCTGGCAGCAAGCGGGTGCGCGCGGAGCGTGCTCGCGAGTGCGCACGCGCGGGGCATGCGTCTGGGCACGGGACTGGGTGTCAGTGCGCGCGCGCGTGCGTGCGCGTGCTGGGGCATGCGTGGGGCTGCCCAGGGTCTCGGGTAGGTGCTGGGGCACTCGGGCATGCGTGCGTACGCGCGTGCTTGCATGCGTGCGAGCCCGTATGCGTGCATGTCTAAGTCTTTGGCATTTCTAGTAAATTCTAAGTGTTAAATTGTGATGTTACTCACCAAATTTGATGCCCTTACCTTGCAGATCTCGTCGGATGGGATGCGCGAGGTCCCGGGTAATGGTGAGTTGTTCGATCCAATCCCCCCCCCCCCCCTCGGGATGTGCTCAACGCGCGTAGTGCCGCGTCGCGCATCGATGGGGCTCCCTAACTATACTACTTGTGTAGATAAGTAGTATGGCCATGCTTAAGCTATAATATGTAGATATCTTGCATGCTAGGCTTATATACATGTATTGTATTCATGTATGAATGATTGTGTTGCATGAGCCCCTCTAGTATGGGCATGTATTTGTGTAATGTGTATGGATGTATAGAATATGGCATGCTTAGGTAGTATTGAAATACTACTCCCACCATATTAATTGGAATATCGAACATGAATAAGTCTGGGTTAATAATCGGGCACCTGCCTAATATTCCCTTGCGATAAGACTCGAGGGCGTGGTGTAGTTGTTGTGCCCATGCTAATGGGGCAAAGCTATGACCAGCTTCATGAGATGATGATCTCCCCGCCCTCTCCCTCTGAACGAACTGAGTAAGTAGATGCGATTTCCTACTCGACTCAGGTTCGTTTGGAATATTGGCATGCACCTGTTAGTGCGCGAGATCGCGCTTGCCCCTTTCTTCTAAGTTGGCGATATCCAACGGATGTTAGAGTATATTTTGTATGTTTATGTGATTAATGACCATGTATGCATGTTGTATGAATTATTATGATGTAAATCCATGTTAGGGAGTGTCCCTATAATTATTAGATGATTGTGCATATGGTTCATGCACATAGCTGATATAAAATTCTCCTGGCCATATTTATATGTGCATGTTAAAAGCTGATTAGGCCTATGAATAGGCGTGAGTATGACCCGCTGTCGGGTTGTACCTTATTAGTTAGAGCGCTAGCGATGTAATCGCCCCGTGCATCCGAGCGATGCACTCGTTTGGAATTCAGGAGAATTCATTATCTTATCGGATTGTTAAGCAGGTAGTTGGGGCGTGACACCCCCCTTGTGTCCGAGCGACGCAACCGTGTGGGAGTACAATAGTGTTCGCTATCATCGATATGTGATTATCGAGTGTAGTGTTTTTTCATTGGGTTCGCTTTGCGAACATGGAATGTTTACTCCCAATGTCGTCTGTGTTGAAGAGGCCCGGGTTGTAGCTGTCCTGACAGAGGGCTCCCATCCGTAGGTACCACCGATGCGTTCGGGAGCGTACTGATCGTGGGAGTGTACCAGGTAGAGGCTACCCGGGAGAGGGCTAACGAATGATATTGCGAGCGTGGAATCGTTCTCCCCTTCGTTGGATCCGATGTAGGAACTCCCCGGCGTTGGAAAAGCTGTCCTGACAGAGGGCTCCCATCCGTAGGTACCACCGATGCGTTCGAAAGCGTACTGATCGTGGGAGTATACCAGGTAGAGGCTACGTGGGGAAAGGGCTACCGGTGGACCAAGGGTGTAGAGCAGTCTAAGTCTCTTCCAAAAGTCCCAAGAGTCTCCCTCCGGGAGTGAGGGTGAGGATGAGGTGAAGACACGTCGCCTCGTGACCCATTTGTTGTTCGTCCGTTCCCATAGTTGTTGGGTCCGATCTCGTATTGATGTTCAAAGACATCGTTGGGCAGTTATCTCGATGTAGATGATCCAGTAGTGTTGCGTAGACCAGTAATCCCAGGTCTCCTCGACCAACGGTATGGTCTCTCCCCAAAAGTCCCAAGAGTCTCCCTCCGGGAGTGAGGGTGAGGGTGAGGTTGGTGATCTAGTAATGTTGTGTGGACCAGTAATCCCGGGTCTCCTTGACCAACGGTATGGTCTCTCCCCAAAAGTCCCAAGAGTCTCCCTCCGGGGGTGAGGGTGAGGGTGAGGTTGGTCGCGCCGCCGCGTGACCCTGTTATCCATGGGTTTCCACCCATGTTTACCTTGAAAGGGAATTGTTTATGTATTGAACTGTTGTATGGTGATTGGTTTCCAGCCACTCATTGAGCTTGTAGCTCACCCCTCGCATACTGTTTCTTTTCAGGGGCAGTGTTGGGCGTGGAGCTGGAGCTTTCCTGTGGCGTGGTCTTATGGGCGTGGAGCGTTCTTCCGGCGGGTGGCGAGTGCGAGGCTGTCAGCAGTCCTAGAGTCATTGTATGTATTGTAAATCGTGCATGTGGCACAGGTTGTATTTTCTTTGGTCTAGACTTGGCTCTCACAGGACAGTGATTGTGTATTCGAGTCTGTAATAATGTTTTTGGTTTACAGACATTGTTTATATATTATGCTTCCGCTTTTCAGTCAGTTATCATTATCCTTGCTTTGCCACCTTGTGTGTTGTTGTTGGAGTCTTTATTGACCTCAGGTATTGATATCTGATATTTTATTATTGCCACGTCTCGGGGACGGCCACCCTGGGGCGTGACAGTGGGGGTATTATTTTCGTTCCTGGCTGAGGTGGCTGACAGGTCATTAGGAGGATTCAAGGGTTGTTGTAGTCGCCCCCTATTTTCTCAAAAAAATAGGAAAAGTTGGGTCGGATTTGATCGCCATCGTGGGGGAGTTTATGTGGTCTCCGCTCTAAGATACGGGCATGCAGCACACAGAGGTGAAAAACAGGAATCCTCTTCTGCTTTGGGAACTTGACTAAAGGAGGTTTTGGGAAATCAGGGTGTAGGTGAGGGTCGGCTAGTGGGGATTAGCCGCCTTGTGGGACACGGCTATTTGGGAGTAGCCGCCTAGTGCCTGGCTCAACTTGGGCAGAGCCTGGGTAGGAAGTGGGTTGGGTTTTGGCAGGGCTAAACTAGGTTTAACCTGGGTTTTTGGAGAGTGGATTTGGAAAGTATTTTGGTGTAGGAATTGAGCTTCCCTCTCTCTCTTTCTAGGGTTTCAAGTGGGGGAGGGTTTGTGAGTGTGGGTATGGCTTAGGAAGGAATGGGTGATTTTATGGGTGAAGATGATATATATGGATTGGTTGATGAGTAGAAAAGAGTTGGATGCCCCTTATTTATAGTAAAAAAGGGGCATGGGAGTGTCCACTGGACAATAGATCAAAATGAATAATAAGGTGCTTGATTTGACCTTCCATTAGATCTTTGTTCTCTGACAGTGTCCAGGTGAGGGGCGGCTAGTTGAATGGGAGTGTCCACTGGATAATAGATCAAAATGGATAATAAGGTGCTTGATTTGGCCTTCCATTAGATTTTTATTCTCTGAAAATGTCCAAGTGAGGGGCGGCTAGTTGAAACTAGCCGCCTAGTGAGGGGCGACTACTCTCAAGTTGCCACCCCCATCATGATCTGCCAAACGTCCCATCTTTGACAAGTGGTGGCTTGAGTAGGTTACTAAGGTTGAACCGGCTGAGATGGGGCGGCTAAAAGGAACAATCCGCCACAATCATGCTACTTTATGTCCCATCCTAGGGAGGTGGTTTGGGGTCGGTCAGGGGGTTTGGTAGAACTCTGATCTGAGTTCTAAAGGTAAACCCTAATTCTCCCTCGTAGGGTTTACATGAAAAAGATTTAATAATATTTTGTTATCCGATCTATACCTCGATCGATGGATCTTGGAAGTCAGGATTTAATTGATCCCAACAATTAGTATCAGAGCCATCTCGTTGATACTGCGTATAGATCAAATACAACCATGTTGTCCGTCCACATGATAAACGATTAGATCTATATACCATGTGAATAGTTTGGATTGTAGATCTGCGCTAACTTTGTTTTGCAGCAATCTTAATCCAGCTATTATGGTTATTGTTTTGTTTATAGTCTTGTTTTATTATGTGAATGGATCCCACGCGGGTTGCGGGTTGTTATATTGTATGATAAAAAATTAAATGATATTGTAAACTCCGTGAGTGGGAGTATTATTCTATTTTTCTTTTCGATATGCACAAGAGAGTTTGGAGGGGATTCGAGGGATCGGCTCCAACGTTGTTATATATGTGTCACTTTTAACCTGCTGGTAACCGTTAGAGCGTTCTGGCAGTTTTTTCCTTTTTTTTTTTCGGTTTTTCGATCGGTACCGCTAATTTTTGGACTGTTAGCTATCGTCCTGAGCTAGAGGACTCCGATTGAAAATCTAACTGCATATTTGGTGTCCTGGTGCCATTTTAGACCTCTCACGAAAATTTCGTTGAATTCCGGTAACGTTTCCGAAATTTCACAGTTTCGGGGCGTATCTGGGTTTTTAAGTCGCTTGGTATATAAGGTGGGTGGGAAAAGTCAATGAGCACTATTCATTGTCTTCCCCAATGATCTCCCTCTCTCCTCTTCTCTCTTTTTCTCCCTTTTGAGCCCCCTAGACCCCTCAAAGCTTAAAACCCAAAACCTAGGAAGTGTAGATCGGGTCCCGATCTACACTCCGGTGCTTTCAAATCCGGATTCCGGCGAGTTTTGCCCGTCCGTCCGCCCTCTCTTCGTCCCTGATTTGAGCCATCTCGGCGGTGGAGGTAGATCGGGGCGTAGGAGAGCCTTTGAGAAAGGTTTCGGCGCGCGGAGAGCCACCGGACTTCCCCTCCTCCCCTTGGTAAGCCCCCTTTCCCTCTTTTTCTTGCATAGATGAATGCTAGGGGGGTGGTTTTGTGGTTGGGAGGCGTTTGGCGGCGGTGGGTGGCCGTCGGAGGGCTGTGGGAGGCGGTCGGAGGCTGTGGTGGTGGTCGGAGGTGGGTGGTAGAGGAGCTCGGGCTCGGGCAGGATGGCAGGGCAGCAGCAGCAGGCGCAGCAGCCGCAGGCGCAGCAGGCAGGGCCGCTGGCAGGGCGCGCGCGCGCGTGCGCGCGGACGTGCGCGCGGGCGTGCGCTCGGGTTGGCGCTGGGCGTGCCAGGTGCTGGGCGTGCGGGGGCTAGTGCGGGTAGGCTGGCAGGGCTAGCCGGGTAGGCTGGGAGAAGGCGCACCAGTTTGCCGGGCGCGCGAGCGCGTGCGCGCGGGCGTGCGCTCGGGGGGTGCAGGGGCGCTCGGGCATCAGGCGGGCAGTGCCCCGGGCGTACAGGCGAGCGGTGCTCGGGCCACTCGGCGACGCGCGCAGGCAGGCAACGCGGGCAGCAGCGCGGGCAGGCTGGCAGGCGCGCTGGGCGCGTGTTGCGCGGGCGTGCGCGTGGACGCTGGGTGAGGGTCCCGGGCGGTGGGCGCTGGGTCGCGGGTGCCGGGTGCTGGGCGCTGGCCGGCGCAGTCGTGCGCGGGTGCGTGCGCGCGGGTGCGCGGGTGCGCGCGGAGTGGGTGCGCGGGTGCGCGCGGGTGCTGGCGCGAGCGGGGGTGTGCGCGGGAGTGCGCGAGAGCGTGCGCGCGCGCGGCCAGTGCGCCTGGGCGCTGGGCAGGGAACCAGTGCGCGCGCGCGCGTGCATGTGCGTGCGTGCGCGTGCTGGGGCGTGCTGGGGCGTGCGCGGGGTGCTGCGCGAGGGGCGAGGGCTGGACGCGCGGTACACGTGGGCGTGCGCGAGCGTGCGCATGCGTGCGGGTGCGCGTCTGGGCTCGCGGGCAAGCGCGCGGCAGTGCGCCGATGGTGCCGGGGTGTGTGCGTGCGTGCGCATTCGTGCGTGCGCATGCAGGGGGCCATGCGAATGGCTGCCTGAGGGTTCGGGTAGGTGTCCGGGCACTCGGACTCGCGTGCGTACGCGCGTGCTCGCATGCGTGCGAGCCCGTATGCATGCTCATCCGAGTTTTGGGTATTTCTAGGCATTTCTATGTATAAATTGTGTGGTTTCTCACCATATTGAATGTCTGTCTTGCAGATCTAGACAGACGGTCGCGCGACGACCCCGATTCCGGTGAGTGGGACAATCCAACCCAGTAGAGAGGCGTTATACGCACTTGGGCGTATACCGACCTCTCCTGGGGCACCATGGATAAATATTGACATATTGTAATGTGTATATCATGCGAGCATGATTAAATTGTAGAATGCATGTTACCCTAGACTTTGCATGTTAGGGACTTGCACCCTTAGGATATGGGTATGAGCCATGCACCATGTCCCCTGTTTCCATGTTAGGAAGCCCGGCCGATGCATGTGCCCTACTAGTTTATTTATTAAATTAAATGCTAGTATTTTATTAAATTGCATATTATAGTGAATATTATAGGGGAGGGGCCTTGCGAGGACAGCGGTGAGACCCGGGTTAGGGTACACCGTGTTCCTTGTTTGGTTGTCGGGGTGTCCTATAACGGGAACTCACGCTGCCCTCCCGAGTTTCTTTCCCCAATGATATTCCACCCTTGTTATAACCTTATGCATGTTCCCCGCATCGTAGTTATGCGCCCTGGTGGGTTCTGAGGAATTCAGAACATTAGTGTTGTTATAATGTGCCGTCTGCGGATCCAAGTGGATCATATGCGATGGGTAGGCTGTTCTGTTCCCTTCGTTGGATCCGGTAGAGACTACCCCAGCGTTAGACAGGCCTTCCTGACAGAGGGCTCCCATCAGTAGGCACCTCCTGATTTAGGACGGACTGTGCTGAATGTGGGAGTAGACCAGGCGGCCTACGGAGTGGAGGAGAGACTATCGGTGGACCAAGGGTGACCAACAGCCTAGTCAGTCCCAAAATCCTATGTCACCCATTGAAGGGTGAGGGTGAGGGTGTAGTGGGTTGGCGATGAACGACCCACTGGAGTTGTGATTGGATGCTTGTAAGTCCCAAAATCCTATGTCACCCATTGAAGGGTGAGGGTGAGGGTGTAGTGGGTTGGCGGAAGCGACCCGTTGGCTTTTGGTGCAGTTAGTCCCAATATCCTATGTCACCCATTGAAGGGTGAGGGTGAGGGTGTGGCGGGTTGGCAGAAGCGACCCGCTGGTTATGTGTAGCCAGTCCCAATATCCTTTGTCGCCCATTGAAGGGTGAGGGTGAGGGTGTAGTGGGTTGGCGATCGAGCGACCCACGACTTTGAGTTTTGCTATCATTATGTGGATTAAGTAATATGAATTCTGGATTATAAGGATATCTGGTTGTGGTCAATATTGTCTGTGATGCATGGGTTGTGCCGTTCACTGAGCGTGTGGCTCACCCCTCGCACGATATTTTTCTTCAGTGTCATCTGAGTCGGATCCGAAGGAGGAGCTCCCCGAGGGACTTCATCAGTAGCGGAGTTGCGCCACGTCCCGCGAGTTGCAGAGACTATCAGCATCCCTTGTACCAGTATGTATTATTTTCCGTGCTTGGGCACGCGTTTGTGTTGTATTTGGACGTCTTTGTATGTATATTGGCTCTCACAGGACATGTGATTATGTATGGAGTCTGTAGTGTGTTTTGATTACAGATTCAGTCTTTAGTTATCCGCATTTGGTGTATATATCATGTCAGCCCTGCTTTTGTTGTCAGTATGTCATTCTAGTAGCTTGTGTATGATATATTATTGACCTCCTGTGTAGATTCTGATATTTTATATACACTTGCCGCGTCTCGGGGACGCCCGGGGCGTGACAAACGTGGTACCAGATCGGCACAAGGAGGATCGTGAACAGAATCAGATGATACCAGATCATCACATGGAGGATTTGCGATCAAAACAGGATAATCGATTCTCTGATCCGAACGGTTATAAATCCCACCACATAAGGAAAAGATGCATTTTCAGTAAAGAAAATCGGTCATGAAATCTGGTCTCTGGGCACTGCCCCATACCCCACCAGGGGGGGGGACGTCTCTAAATGCAAGCCACCCCCCTGGACCCCCTACTCACATTAGAATTCCAATCGTAGCGCTTCATAGTTGTTGTGCAACCATAATAGCCGGAATTTTAATTTTTTATTTGCTGTATGTTTTTATGCATGTGATTATACTCACGATTGTTATATTGCACAGATGTTAATTGGTATAACGGACCCACATTATATGGACAACATGGATATTGGTCAAACATGGATAACATTTTTATGGCAAACAATGAATATGTTTATAACCCTCAAAAAGCTTTAAAATATTAAGTGGGAACATGACATTATTAAATAATTCCCACGGTCTCCACCACCAACTTGTAGGTAATACAATTTATCTTTCGTGTTGGCTATAGGCCTTCCTCCCTATCGGATGAGTTAAATTGTAGACATTATCGGTACAAGTTATTTTAGGAATAATTTTGGGTAATTGCTAGTGTGCACTATCTCCCCATCAGAGGAGTACACTGCGAACAATTGATCCGAAGTTAGGTGGTGGTTTACAGTTAACTAAAAGTAATAGTATCCTCCCCATCGGAGTCACTGCTATTATTTATAGGACCGAAGTATGTCAACTGTTTAATTTCACTTAGTATTAGAGGATACCTATATAGTAAAATTAATAGGAATTGGTATGTCTGGTCTAAGTTTGAGTGGTATACGTCCTTACTATCGAGGCATGCTATTCAATAAGAGATCATGCTATTGACGAATTCTTTTAATATTGTAGAGGGACCCATCTTTAAATTGAATTTGAAGTTATTATTTACCATATCATGATTGTTTTTTATATTATGTATTCTCAGGATTCAAAATGGCTGCTTTTAATCCACTTGCTGTTATTCTCAAAGAATGTAAATTGACTGGACCTAATTATATTGACTGGAAAAGAAACTTGGATGTTGTGTTGACTTCTTCAGAGTACAAGTTTGTACTCACTAAAGTATGTCCTCCAAGACCTGGTGAGGGGGCAACCGAAGAGGAAACCTAGACTTATCAGAAATGGCTGAGGGCTGATGAGATGGCTATGTTAGAGTAGTGTTCTAAAAGCCATGACTTATGTAATAAACTCTATTATTAAGATGGACTTAGCATTTTGATGAGGATTATTATTGGTAAATGCTTGCATTATATAGTTTGAAATATTGCGCTTGTTTTAATATAGTCCTTTAATTTACACTGTAGATAGTCTGGTGTGTAGAGTTTGACTTACACACGGAAGATCAGATTATCGGTCCCTGTGAATTATAAGTTGAGGTTCACAAATTTAGATGGACTTGGATAATCTATTGGATAAAGATTGTAGTGCAATTCATCTTACGTAGTCTATCTTGACTATAAAAGACTGGTTCATAGATTTTTTTCTGATTGTGCTAGTACACCTTGTGTGTATTGAACAGACAAAGTTGGGGTAATTTTTTTTGTATTGACTAGATAAAATAATTTACATCACATATTTATTATGATTGCTTATGCTCTTAATCCTAAAATGGTTCTTAGAGATGTGCATTTGTTATTTATCATTTTGATTCATTAAAGAGTGAGATTCTCCTATGGATAAATAGACTCAGTTAGTTAGGTGACGATAACACCTATATGATGAATATTTACTATTGATGGAATTCACGTCTCCTATAGGAGATTGATGATACTCTCTTGAGGATGCTTATAAGTTTTGGTCATGTCTAACCCGGCCGGTGGATTTAACTATCCGACATGTCAATAGACTCGGTTAGTTTTGTTTTCTAGTGTGGTTAGGTTGACCCAAGTCAAAGTGCACCTAAACCTAGCTTAACCTAATTAATTTCTAAGTGTGTGAGTGTGTGAGTGTGTGTGGTGTGTGTGTGTGCCTAAATAAAAGTCCACGACCACATTAGTTGTCCCTATTCATCTTCTTCTCCATTTCAAGCTCTCTCTCTCTCTCTCTCTCTCTCTCTCTCTCCCTCTCTTTAAACCCCCATTTGATCTAGCTAGAGTGGTTGAACAAGAAAACCCTAGAAGGAGAAAAGGAAGGTGAGGACCCGATCTATCTTTCCATGGTCTCGGATTTTCATTCCCCTTTGAGCCCCTCTTAGGCTGAGAAGAGGGCTTGGTGGTGGTGGTCTTGGTGGTGGCGAATCGGTGCGCGAAGAGCACCCGAATTCCTCCCCTTCCCTTCCTCTCTTTGGGTGAGCTTTCTTCCTTCCTTTTTCTTGTGTAGATGTTTGTTTAGGGTTGCATATGGGTATGCATGGCATGCATGGTGGTTAGGGGGTTGGAGGGGGGCTGTTGGGGGCTGTTGGGGGTGTGGGAGTGGCTCGGGCGCGCGTGCGGGGTCATCCGCGCGCGTGCGCGCGAGCCTGCGCGCGCAGGTAAGCGCAGTAGGCGCAGGCGCGGGGGCGCTGGCGGGCGTGCGCATGTACGCGCGGGCTGTACGCACGGGCGTGCGAGCGAGTGCTGCGCAGGGGGCGCAGTGCGCACGGGGGTATTGCGCTGGGGCGCAGTGCGTGCGGGTGTGCGCGCGAGGTGCTGCGCTGGGGCGCAGTGCGTGTGGGTGCACCCGGGGCTGGACGCGCAGTGCGCGCGGGCACGTGCGAGCGTGCGGCGTGTCTGGGCGCGCGGTCTGGGGCGCGGCAGTGCGCCCGGGGCACGGGCGTGCGTGCGTGCGTGCGCACCCGTGCGTACTCGTGCGGGTGGCCGTGCGCATGGCTGCCGTGGGTGCGGGAGTGTGTCGGGGCACTCGGACTCGCGTGCGTACGGGCCCGTATGCGTGCTTGTCCGAGTGTTGGGTATTTCTAGCGTATTTTGTGTGTATTTGTGTATTTTACTCACCATTTTGGTTTCCCATGTCTTGCAGATCTTGACGGGCGATCACGCGACGACCCGGGTATTGGTGAGTGGGACAATCCAACCCAGTTGGGAGGCGTTCGATGCACGTAGGCGTGCATTGCCCTCCCCTGGGGCACCATAATTGCATATTAGATAGTATTAATTGTAAACTATGCATGCATGATTATTATGTAGTATCCATGCCACCCTAGGCCTTGCATGTTAGGGATATGCACCCTTATGATATGTGTAAAGGCCCAAGCATCCTGATACCATGTTTTCATGCTAGGGAAGCCTCGACCTACGCATGCGTCCCATTTAGTTTAATTTATTTAAATCAAATGTGAGTTTTTGTAATTAGCATGCCTTAGAGAATATTATAACCTTGTGGTTATAATATATGCTTCCCCGCATCTTAGTTATGCGCCCTGGAGGAATTCTGAAGAATTCATGACATTTGTAGAGTTGAGATCGGTGTCAGCGGATCCAAGTGGATCGTATCCGTGTGGGTAGGCTGTTTCTCTTCCCTTCGTTGGATCCGTGTAGGGACTCCTTAGCGTTAGACAGGCCGTCCTGACAGAGGGCTCCCATCAGTAGGCACCTCCTGATTTGGTTTCGGACTGTGCTGAATCGTGGGAGTAGACCAGGCGAGCTACGGTGTGGAGGAGAGGCTATCGGTGGACCAAGGGTGATTAACAGCCTAGTCAGTCCCAAAAGACCATGTCACCAGTTTGAGGGTGAGGGTGAGGGTGTAGTGGGTTGGCGATGAGTGACCCGCTGGATTGTGTAGTTATTGCCACTTAGAGGCTATAAATGATTTGAGGTTAATATGAATTGTGATGCATGGGTTGTGCTATTCACTGAGCGTGTGGCTCACCCCTCGCATATATTTTTCTCCAGTGATATCTGAGTTGGATCCGCAGGAGGAGCTCCCCGAGGCACGTCAGCAGTAGCGGAGCAGCGTCACGCTCTGAGTGTGAGAGGCTATTCAGCATCCCCCCTTTGATTGTATGTATTGTATTCCGTGCTGGGGTACATGTTTGTATTATATTTGGATGTTGTTGTATATATTGGCTCTCACAGTACAGTTGATTGTGTATCGGTTCTGTAATATGTCTTTTGAATTACAGACTCAGTCTTTTAGCTTCCGCTATTTGTGTATATATTATGTCAGCCTCTTTGTTGTCTGTGTTGTCATTGTTGATATTGTTTGAGTATATTATTGACCTCTTGTATAGACTACTGATATTGCCGCGTCCCGGGAACAGCCGCCCTGGGGCGTGACAAGCAGTAGCGGAGCAGCGTCACATTCTGCGAGTGAGAGACCATCAGCACCCCTTTTTTATTGTATGTATTGTTATCCGTGCTTGGGCACATACTTGTATTTGGATGTCATTGTATATATATTGGCTCTCACAGGACAGTTGATTATGTATTGGGTCTGCAATGTGTCTTTCAATTACTGACTCAGTCGTTTGAGCTTCCGCTATTTGTATATATTATGTCAGCTACCTTATTGTCTGTGATGTCATTTTCGATGTTGTTTAGAGTATGTTATTGATCTCCTGTATAGACTGCTGATATATATATACCTGCCACGTCTCGGGGACGGCTGCTCTGGGGCGTGACATATACGACTAGACTTAGGCCCTGACAGGACCAGGCTCTGATACCAACTTTTGTCACGCCCCAGGGCGGCCGTCCCCGAGACGTGGCAATAATGAAATATCAGCTATCAATACCTGAGGTCAACAAAGACTCCAACAACAACACACAAGGTGGCAAAGCAATGATAATGATAACTGACTGAAAAGCGAAAGCATAAGATATCAACAATGTCTGTAAACAAAAAACATTATTACAGACTCGAATACACAATCACTGTCCTGTGAGAGCCAAGCCTAGTCCAAATAAAATACAACATGTGCCACATGCACGATTTACAATACATAAAATGACTCTAGGACTGCTGACAGCCTCACACTCGCCACCCGCCGGAAAAACGCTCCACGCCCATAAGACCACGCCACAGGAAAGCTCTAGCTCCACACCCAACACTGCCCCTGAAAAGAAACAGTATGCGAGGGGTGAGCTACAAGCTCAGTGAGTGGCTGGAAACCAATCACCATACAACAGTTCAATACTAAAGCAATTTCCTTTCAAGGAAAACATGGGTGGAAACCCATGGATAATAGGGTCACGCGGCGGCGCGACCAACCTCACCCTCACCCTCACCCTCACTCCCGGAGGAAGACTCTTGGGACTTTTGGGGAGAGACCATACCGTTGGTCGAAGAGACGCGGAATTACTGGTCCACACAACACTACTGAATCACCAACCTCACCCTCACCCTCACTCCCGGAGGGAGACTCTTGGGTCTCTTGGGGAGAGACCATACCGTTGGTCGAACAGACCCAGAATTACTGGTCTACACAACGCTACTGGATCACCTACATCGGGATAACTGCCCAACGATGTCTTTGAACATCGATACGCAACCAGACCCAACAACTATGGGAACGGACGAACAACGAATGGGTCACGCGGCGACGTGTCTTCACCTCATCCTCACCCTCACCCTTTAGAGGTGATATAGGACTTTTGGAAGAGACTTAGACTGCTCTACACCCTTGGTCCACCGGTAGCCCTTTCCCCGGTTAGCCTCTACCTGGTATACTCCCACGATCAGTACGCTTCCGAACGCATCGGTGGTACCTACGGATGGGAGCCCTCTGTCAGGATAGCTTTTCCAACACCGAGAAGTTCCTACATCGGATCCAAGGAAGGGGAGAACGATTCCAAGCTCGCAATATCATTCGTTAGCCCTCTCCTGGGTAGCCTCTACCTGGTACACTCCCACGATCAGTACGCTTCCGAACGCATCGGTGGTACCTACGGATGGGAGCCCTCTGTCAGGACAGCTACAACCCGGGCCTCTTCATCACGGACGACATTGGGAGTAAACATTCCATGTTCGCAAAGCGAACCCAATGGAAAAACAACTACTCTCGATAATCACATATCGATGATATCGAATACTATTGCACTCCCACACGGTTGCGTCGCTCGGACACAAGGGGGGGTTGCCTCTGCTCTCACGCAAAAATAATCCCAAGGCACATAACCCAACAGGCGGTTCATATGCACGCCTCGCACGAGTAGGCCCAGCTTAATGCCACAACTACCGGCTTAAAAAAACTGATAAGATAATGAATTCTCCTGAATTCCAAACGAGTGCATCGCTCGGATGCACAGGGCGATTACATCGCTAGCGCTCTAACTAATAAGGTACAACCCGACAACGGATCATACCCACGCCTATTTCAGATAGGCCTAATCAGTTTTAACATGCGCATAATTATTACAGGAGAATTCTATCACTGAAGGAACTTGATCCACATGCACAATAACATATGCTTAACTATAGGGTTTCTCCCTAACATGAGTATATGGCATAAACAACACATCATGCAACATACATACAAGGCAAGGCCTAACTACACATGCATATGAGGGCACTAATCGTATAAACATCCAAAATATACACTAACATGCGTTGGATATCGCCAACTTAAAAGGGAAGGGTCAAGCGCGATCTCGCGCACTAACAGGTGAATGCTAATATTCCAAACGAACCCGAGTCGAGTAGGAAATCGCCTCTACTTACTCAATTCGTGCAGAGGGAGAGGGCGAGAGAGATCATCATCTCATGAAGTTGGTCATAGCTTTGCCCCATTAGCATGGGCGCAACAACTACACCACGCCCTCGAGTCTTATCGCAAGGGAATATTAGGCAGGTGCCATTATTAACCTAGACTTAATCATGTTGGATATTCCAATTTATATGGTGGGAGTAGTATTACAATACTACCTAAGGCATGCCATATTCTATACATCCATACACATTACAAAAATACATGCCCATACTAGAGGGGCGCATGCAACACAATCATTCATACATGAATACAATACATGTATATAAGCCTAGCATGCAAGATATCTAACATATTATAGCTTAAGCATGGCCATACTACTTATCTACACAAGTAGTATAGCTAAGGTGCCCCATCGATGCGCGACGCACGACTTCGCGCGTCGAGCGCATCTCGAGGGGGGGGGATTGGATCAAACCACTCACAGATACCCGGATCGTCGCGCGTCCGGTCTACGAGATCAAAACAGGGGGAGGGAAATGGGGAGATGCGGGGTTCTCGACACACCCACGACCACCTCAACCACCACCACCACTACCACCACCTCATCAGCATCTCCTCAAGCCCCTTTCTCACTCTTTCTTGTGCTTCTTCTTCATCTTTTCCTTCAATTGCTTCTTCCTCCTCCTTCTTCACACACAAAGAGGAGAAAAAAAGAGACCAAGAGAGGGAGAGAAGGTGTTCCACGAAATGGGAGAGAGGGGGAGAGAGAGAGAGGGCAAAAAAAGTCATTTTCATGTCCAAATAGTGTCTAGGGGTGACCTTAAAGGGGGGGTGAGGTTAGGGTTAGGCTCACCCACTCACATATCAAATAACCAATGGTTTCTTCATCCCCAAGCAAGGTGGGGGTAAGGTTACCAAGGGTCACCACATCCACAAAATATCTCACACTATTCGACCAACCAGGAACTCTCAAAACCCATATGCAATTTAGAACTGCATATTTTTCAAAATGTTATCGAAATTCAGTGAAATTTTTATGGATAGTAATAAACGGTACCAGGACCCATAATATGCAGTTAGATTTTCAATCAGAGTACTCTGACTCCCGCAGGTGGCTAAAAGCTAAAATATTAGTGACTCCGATCGAAAAAGAAAAAGTCCCTGAATGACCCAGATGTGACCAAGGCTTAACCGAAATGGCTCCAAATGACACAGGCATAACAGATGCGTTCGGGAACGTACTGATCATGAGAGTATACCAGGTAGAGGCTACCCGGGAGAGGACTAACGAATGACGTTGCAAGCGTGAAATCGTTCTCCCCTTCGTTGGATCCGATGTAGGAACTCCCCGGCGTTGGCAAAGCTGTAGTGTCAGAGGGCTCCCATCCGTAGGTACCACCGATGCATTCGGAAGCGTACTGATCGTGGGAGTATACCAGGTAGAGGCTATGCGGGGAAAGGGCTACCGGTGGACCAAGGGTGTAGAGCAATCTAAGTCTCTTCCAAAAGTCCTATGTCACCTCTAAAGGGTGAGGGTGAGGATGAAGTGAAGACACATCGCCGCGTGACCCATTCGTTGTTCGTCCGTTCCCATAGTTGTTGGGTCCGGTTGAGTATCGATGTTCAAAGACATCGTTGGGCCGTTATCTCGATGTAGATGATCAGTAGTATTGTGTAGGCCAGTAATTCCGTGTCTCTTCGACGGTATGGTCTCTCCCCAAAAGTCCCAAGAGTCTCCCTCCAGAGTGAGGGTGAGGGTGAGGTTGGTGATCCAGTAATGTTGTGTAGACAAGTAATTCCGTGTCTCTTTGACCAACGGTATGGTCTCTCCCCAAAAGTCCTAAGAGTCTTCCTCCGGGAGTGAGGGTGAGGGTGAGGTTGGTTGCGCCGCCACGTGACCTTGTTATCCCTTGGATTTCCACCCATGTTTTTCCTTGAAATGAAATTGCCTTAACATTAAACTGTTGTAATGGTGATTGGTTTCCAGCGACTCACTAAGATTGTAGCTCACCCCTCGCATACTGTTTCTTTTCAGGGGCAGTGTTGGGCGTGGAGCTGGAGCTTCCCTGTGGCGTGGTCTTATGTGCGTGGAGCGTTCTTTCCGGCGGGTGACGAGTGCGAGGCTGTCAGTAGTCCTAGAGTCATTATTTATGTATTGTAAATCGTGCATGTGGCACAGGGTGTATTTTATTTGGACTAGACTTGGCTCTCATAGGACATTGATTGTATATTCGAGTCTGTAATGATATTTTTTGTTTACAGACTTATTGATATATTATGCTTCCGCCTTTTCAGTTGAGTTATCAGTTATCATTGCTTTGCCAGCTTGTGTGTTATTTATTGGAGTCATTGTTGACCTCTTGTACTTGATAGCTGATACTATATATATTGTCGCGTCTTGGGGACGGCGCCCTGGGGCGTGACGGTTGAGACTTACAAAGCAAGGCTCATAGCGAAGGGTTTTTCAGAAAGAGGGAATCGATTATGAGGAAACATTTTCGCCGGTAGCCATGATGAAGTCTATCCGAATTCTCTTGTCCATTGCGGCTCATTTCGATTATGAAATTTGGCAAATGGACGTCAAGACAGCTTTCCTCAATGGAAGTCTTGACGAGTGCATCTATATGGTGCAACTAGACGGTTTCATAGCAAAGGGTCAGGAGCATATGTTGTGCAAGCTCAAGAAGTCCATTTATGGACTCAAGCAGGCATCAAGATCTTGGAACATCCATTTTGATCAGGCAATCAAATCTTTTGGTTTTGATCAATGCCCAGATGAACCTTGTGTGTATAAGAAGCGCAACGGAAATGTGGTGGTGTTTCTAATACTTTATGTGGATGACATCTTACTCATCGAAAATGATATTGGGGTATTGTCTACGGTTAAAGTATGGTTATCCAGCCAATTTGATATGAAGGACTTGGGAGAAGCCAGTCACATCCTTGGGATCAAGGTCATACGAGATCGCAGGAATAGGATGTTGGGCTTATCACAAGCTACTTATATTGACTCAGTTCTTACCAGATTTAGCATGCACGATTCCAAGAAAGGTTTTCTACCCTTCAGACATGGAATTACACTATCTAGGGAGCAGTGTCCGACTTCTCCAAAGAAGATAGAGAAGATGAAGGCAGTTCCTTATGCTTCGGCTGTAGGAAGCCTCATGTATGCAATGCTTTGTACTAGACCAGATATTTGCTTTGCAGTTGGCATAGTTAGCAGATATCAGTCTAACCCTGGGCAAGAACACTAGACTGCGGTAAAACATATTCTCAAGTACCTGAAAAGGACTAAGGATTATATGTTGGTTTACCAGGCTGAGAGTCTGACAGCCATAGGGTACACAGACTCAGACTTCATGTCAGATAAGGATTCCAGAAAGTCAACATCAGGATATGTGTTTACTTTGGGAGGTGGAGCCATAAGTTGGAGGAGTATCAAGCAATCATGCATTGCTGACTCCACCATGGAAGCCGAGTATGTGGTGGCCTTTGAGGCAGCAAAAGAGGCAATTTGGCTCAGGAACTTCCTTATGGATCTAGATGTGGTACCTATGATAGAATCACCTATTACACTTCATTGTGATAATAGCGGAGCTGTTGCAAATTAAAAGGAACCACGGACCCATAAGAAAACAAAACACATTGAGTGTAAGTATCATTTGATACAAGAGATAGTACAGCGAGGCGATGTCATTGTGACCAAGATTGCATCAGAAAACAACCTGGCAGACCCTTTTACAAAGAGCTTGACGGCCAAGTCATTTGATCGTCACGTAGAAGGAATGGGAGTTAGATGTATGGCTTCATGGCTTTGAGTCCAAGTGGGAGATGGAGCAGTGTCCTAAAAGCCATGACTTATGTAATAAACTCTATTATTAAGATGGTTTTAGCATTTTGATGAGAATTATTATTGGTAAATGCTTGCATTATATTGTTTGAAATATTGTGCTTGTTTTAATATAGTCCTTTAATTTACATTGTAGATAATCTGGTGTGTAGAGTTCGGCTTACACACGGAAGATCAGATTATCGGTTCCCTGTGAATTATAAGTTGAGGTTCACAACTTTAAATGGACTTGGATAATCCATTGGATAAAGATTGTAGTGCAATTCATCTTACATAGTTTATCTTGACTATTAAAGACCGGTTCATAGGTTTTTGGGTGATTGTGCCAGTACACCATGTGTGTATTGAACGGACCAAGTTTATTATGATTTACACCCCATGTTTATTATGATTGCTTATGCTCTTAATCCTAAAATAGTTCTTAGACATGTGCATTTGTTATTTGTCATTTTGATTCATTAAAGAGTGAGATTATCCTATGGATCAATAGACTCGGTGAGTTGGGTGACAATAATACTTGTATGATGAATATTTGCTATTGATGGAATCCACGTCTCCTATAGGAGATTGATGATACTCTCTTGAGGATACTTATAAGTTTTGGTCATGTCTAACCTGGCCGGTGGATTTAACTATCTGACATGTCAAATAAGTTAAGCGGAAGATCTCAAGGAAAATAAGATGTTGTGAAATAATATTGTCAGTAATAATTATTTCATAACGAGTATTGGAATCTTAGCGTAGGAAGATATTAAGCATATAATATAAGGAGCTCAAAATATTATTTTGAGATTAGTGTATTTGGAGTGCAGTCATAATTCTTTAGTGGATTGAATTATGACTTATGGGCTTTTGGTTTTAATTCTAGGTTGAGTACCTAAGCCCATATGAGCCAATTACTAAGTTCTCCTATAGGTCCCTGCCCTAGCTTATAAATATGTGGCTTCCTCTCTCTCTCAAAATATATATGAATTCTGCTAAATCAAAACCCTAACCCTAGAAACCCTTTAAGATCTTTGGATCCAGAAAAGGTGAGGAAAGGAGAGAAAGAGAGCGAAGGGATTCGCAGCTGCCGTTCAAAGCAAGAAGGAGACCACACTCCGCTGCGAATCTACAACATAGGAAGGACATACGGCAAAAGATCCAAAGGTTTCGATTGAGCGATCCGTTGTCATCTTTTAGATCCAATCTTCCTCTTTGGTAGAACTCTGATATGAGTTCTAAAGGTAAACCCTAATTCCGCCTCGTAGGGTTTACATGAAAAAGATTTAATAATTTTTTGTTATCCGATCTATACCTCGATCGACGGATCTTGGCAGTCGGGATTTAATTTTTTCCAACAATAATAACTTTGAAAATAACAGAGTTATAGAATGTGAGTCACACAGAACATAATATATCATAATAAGGAAAACATCTGTAAGTCGTACTAAACTTGTAAAATAACAATCCATCTCTTTAGAGGAATAACCATAAAATTCATAAGCATTATACTACATGATGCGTATGATGCAATAGACACGCATACCCGTACGACACTCAGCCAAAGAGGTGCTCCATCTAGAGCTTGGTCACGCAGACCGGTGTCACGCTGACAATGTCACATAGACAGTGTTAGGCCTGTGTCATTTGGAGGCTTATATTTTTTATTTCGATCAGAGTCGCTAAAATTTTAGTTTTTAGCTACCTACAGGAGTTGGAGTACTCTGATTGAAAATATGTCTGCATAATTGTTCTTCTAGTATTGGCATTGGCCTACCTGTAAATTCGTGTCGTATTCTGATGTCTTTGTAGAAGTTATGCATTCTGATTGGTATTCGGATTTAATTTTGTTAATATCCAAGATGAAGAGGTTTCAATATGATTTTATCATGAGATGCTCAATTTTGAGTTAGCTTTCATACAAAAGTAGAAGTGGATCAACTGGATTCATGTAGTAAAAGTTATGGGTATTTTCCCAAGTATACCCCAGGGATGAGAAAATCCTGGCAGCAGCCCTGTTTGATGTTCAGCTCACATTTGGAAATAGCTGGAAGGGTTATTTGATCTGAGCATAAACATGAAAGTTGTAGATAATCTTCTTGGTTTTCCAATGGATTTTGAATTGTGCAATTCGGAGCTATATTGTGTAAGTTATGGCTGTTCTAGTGAAGCCTGTCCAGAATTTCTGTTCAGGGACGATTTGGTCCTTTGAACTCTACGTTTGGCTATATAATGCCCCCCCCCCAAATGTCTCTTCTCTCACTCTCTTTGGTCCAGCCCTCTTGAGTGTGTTTGGTGGAGTTTTAGAAGGGGAAGATGATGGAGAAGTGCTAGGAAGAGCAAAGAAGAGAAGGTGTGTGCCATTGTTGTTGTCTCTTCCCTCTCCTCCTCCTATAGCTCCCCCCCCCCCCCTCATGTTATCCATGGATCCCCCCTCCCCTCTGGTTCAGCAAGAAGAAGAGAAATGAAGGCTGAAGTGGTGGTGGTGGTCGAGGTGGTCATGGGCGTGCTTGCGAGCTCCCACATCTCCCCCTTCCCTCCCCCTTCTCTTGGTAAGCTTTCCCCTCTTCTTTTTCTGTTTTTTTTTCTACACATTGGGTGTGTTGAGAGGTGGTGCATTCTAAGTGTTTGTGTTTTGGTTTGTGTGTGCTTGGTTGTTTGGGTGTAGGGGTGTCGGCGTGCCCGTGTGCATGCTGCCCTGTGTGTGCTGCCTGTGCCCAGCATGCCATGTCTACTGCCCTACCAACACCAGCACTCATGTCCAGCAACTATGCCCAGCGTCCCTTGTGGTGTGCCCGACGTCCGTGCCCAGCGTGCCCTGCCAGTGTCTGTGCCCATCATGCTCTACGCTTGTGCCCAGCGCGCCCTGCGACTGTGTCCAGTGGGTCCTGCGACGTTCCCTGCGATTGTGCCCACTGCGTCGTGCGACGTTCCCTGCGACTGTGCCCAGCGCGCCTTGCCTGCCTGTGCATCCCGGGTGCTGCCCCGTGTGTGCATGCCTCCCCCTGCATGCATGTTGCCCCGCTTGCCCTGCTCGTGTGCTGCCTCGCGATGCGCGACGACCCGGATATCGGTGAGTGGTTCGATCCAACCCTTCGGGATGCGCTCGATGCACGTAGTCGTGCATCGCGCAACAATGGGGCTTCTTTGCACCCTAAATATGCTAGATATTTGCATGCTAGGCTTGTATAGCTCGTATATTGCGTAGAACCCCCTTTTCTACCATATACTTGCCTATGTATCATATTCATGTGTGAATTATTATGTATGCATGCGCCCTTCATGTATGGGCATGTGTGATGTGTGTTTTCATGAATGTATAGAATAAGCATGCCTTAGGTAGTCCCTATGAGTAATATACCATATTAATTGGAATATCGAGCATATGATTAAGTCTTGGTCAATAACGAGCACATGCCTAATATTCCCTTGTGATAAGACTCGAGGGCGTGGTGTAGTTGTTGCGCCCATGCTAATGGGGCAAAGCTATGACCAACTTCAAGAGATGATGAACTCTCTCTCACCCTCTCCCTTTGTACGAACTGAGTAAGTAGATGCGATTTCCTACTCAACTCAGGTTCGTTTGGAATATTGGCATGCACCTGTTAGTGCACGAGATCGCGCTTGACCCTTCCCTTTTAAGTTGGTGACATCCAACTCATTTTAGGGTATACCTTGTATGCTTATATGCTTGTATGAGATATGCTCGTATGCTAGTATGCTTGTATGAGGTATGCTTGTATGCTAGTATGCTTGTATGAGATATGCTTATATACTTGCACGCTTGTATGCATATTATTTAGCCATGCATGATATGTATGTTGTATATGTATATTGTTAATGCTTTCTATCCATGTTAGGGAGTATCCCTATAATTAATTGATATGTTATCGTGCATGTAGTTCATGTACATAACTAAGATATAATTCTTCTGTAATATATATGTGCGCATGTTAAAACTAATTAGGCCTATCTGAAATAGGCGTGGGTACGACCCGCTGTCGGGATGTACCTCATTAGTTAGTGCACGAGCGATGTAATCACCCCTGCATCCGTGTGATGCACTTGAACGGAATTCAGGAGAATTCATTTGTTGTATCAGTTTTGTTAAACCGGCGGCTATGACACTAAGTTAGGCCTACCCGTGCGAGGCGCGTCTATGAACCGCCTGTTGGGTTATATGCTTTGGGCTTATTTTTGTGTGAGAGCAGAGGTAACCCCTCGCGTCCGAGCGATGCACCCGTGTAGGAGTACAAGAGTATTTGATATCATCGATATGTGATTATCGAGCGTAGCCCATAGGGTTCGCTTTGTGAACGTGGGGTCCTTCCTCCCGACATCGTCGTGCGTCGAAACACCCCAGCGTCAAAGCTGTCCTGTTTGGGTGCCACCTCTTGTAGGTGCTACCGATGCGTATCGCGGTACACATCTGGCTGATGTACCGATCGTGGAAGGCCGACAGGTAAAGCCATACGGGCCGGGCCGGCCCAACCCATTGAAACAAGGCCCAGGTCCGCGGCCAAAAAAAGGGACAAGGCCCTGCTCACGAGCCTGGGCTGAATGTGTTATATATCTATCACTTTTAACCTTCTAGTAACCGTTGGGACATTCTGGCAGTTTTTTCAGGTTTTTTCGTTTTTGATCGGAACCGCTAAAATTTCGGGCTGTTAGCTATCGCCCTGAGATTGAGGGCTCCGATTGAAAATGTAACTGCATATTATGTGCCCTGGTGCCATTCCAAGCCACTCACAAAAATTTCGTCGAATTCCGGTAACGTTTCAGAATTTCGCAGTTCCTCGGCGTATACGGGTTTTGACCGAGCGAGAAGTCATTGGGAGAGTTGACTTGGTCAAAGTGGGCCCATAGACTTGGTCAACCCCTTTTGTTTTTATTTGTGGTTGAGTTGACCCAAGTCAAAACTCACTTAAACCCTCACTAATCCTTTCTTAGCCCTAATTAAACCTAGTTAGGCTAATCTAAGTGAGTGGATTATATATAAGTGAGATGAAAATATCTCCCCACTATTCATCATCTTCCCCACTTGTTTTCTCTCTCTCCCTCTCTCAAAAACCTTCTTTTGAGCTAGTTGGAGTGCTTGGAACTTAAAACCCAAAGAAGAGAAAGGTAAGGTGAGCTCCCGATCTATCCATGGGTTGTCTCGGATTCGAGTTCCGACGAGTTTGACCCCCTCTAATCCCCTCTTTTCTCCTCAGATTTCAGCCCTTCTTTGGCTAGGAGGAGATCTAGGTGGTGGTGGTCCTTGTGGAGGTATTTCGGTGCCCGAAGAGCTCCCGGTTCCCTTCCCTTCCTTTCCTCTCCAAGGGTAAGCTCTCTTTCCTTCCTTTTCTTGCTTAGATGCTTGTTAGGGGGTTGTTTTGAGTGGGGGTGGCTGTTGGTGGCGGTGGGAGGCTGTCGGCGGCGGTTGGTGGCCGTGGAAGGCCATGGGTGGTCGTCGGGCAGATAGGAGAGCTGTCCCGGGTGGGCTCGGGCACAGGCAGGGCTCGGGCAGCAGGTAGGCGGTGCTCGGCGGCCAGTGCTTGGGCTCCTCGGCAGTGCGGGCAGGCTGGCAGGCGCGTTGGGCGCGTGCTGCCAGGCGCGTTGGGCGCGTGTTGCCGGGTGTGCGCGTGGGCGCTGGGCGAAGAGGCTGGTCGCGGATGCTGGGTGCTGGTCGCGGGCACTGGGCGCAGAGGCTGGTCGCGGATGCTGGGTGCTGGTCGTGGGTGCCGTGCGGGCAGAGAGCACGCGGAGCGCTGCGCAGGGGCGCAGGGCATGCTGTGCGCGCGGAGTGATGAGCAGGTGGTGTGCGGGTGCTGCGCGGAGGGCGCGGTGCGCGCGGGGCGAGTAGGGTGCGAGCGGGGAGTGTGAGCGGGCAGGTGTGCGGGCGCTGCGCTGGGGCGCAGTGCGGGCGGGCGCACGTGCGGGGCGCTGCGCTGGGGCACAGTGCGCGCGGGTGCACCCAGGGCTGGTCGAGCCGGTGGTACGCACGGGGTGCGCGCGGAGCGAGGCGATGGCGCGCAGGGTGTGCGGGTGTGCGCGCGGGTTGCTGCGCTGGGGCGCAGTGAGCGCGCGGTGCACCTGGGAGGTCTCGGCAGGGTGTCCGGGCGTGCGGGCTGAGCTCGGCAGGGCGTCTGGGAGCACGGGCCGGGGCTCGGCTGTGCGCCGGGGCGGGTGGCCGTGCGTGCGGCTGCCCGGGGGGTTCGGGAATGAGTTGGGGTGCTCGGGCTCGCGTGCGTACAGGCCGTATGTACGCTTGTCCGAGTGTTGTGTATTTTTTAAGTATTTTTGGATTTATTTGTGGATTTTACTCACCGAATTGATTACCCTATTTTGCAGATCATGACGGACGGTCGCGCGACGACCCGATTACCGGTGAGTAGGACAATCCGACCCAGTAGGGAGGCGTTACATGCACTTGGGCATGTACCGTCCTCCCCTGGGGCACCATAATTAATGTTAACTTGTGTAATATGAAAACTATGTAAGCATGATAATGTGTAGTATGCATGCCACCCTAGACTTTGTATGCTAGGGACTTGTACCCTTAGGACCCGTATAAGAACCATGCATCCTATTATCATGTTTCCCTACTAGGAAACCTTGACTTATGCATGTTCCCATTTAGTTTAATTTATATATATCAAATGCGAGCATGTGATTGTTGGCATGTCTTAGTGAATATTATAGGGGAGGGGCCTCGCGAGGACAGCGGTGAGACCCGGACTAGGGGACTCCGTGTTCCTTGTTTGGTTGTCGGGATGTCCTATATCGGGATCTCACGTTGCCCTCCCAAGGTTCTTTCCCCTGGTAATATTCCAACCTCTTATTTTAATATATGTTCCCCGCATCCTGGTTATGCGCCCTGGAGGAATTCTGAGGAATTCATGACATTAGAGTTGTTGAGATGTGTTTGTCAGCGGATCCGAGTGGATCATATGCGATGGATAGGCTGATCTGTTCCCTTCGTTGGATCCTTTAGAGACTACCCCGGCGTAGAGAGACTGTCCCGTGCAGGGGCTCCCATCAGTAGGCACCTCCTGATCTTGGACTCGGACTGTGCTGAATGTGGGAGTGGCCAAACAGCCTACGGAGTGGGGAGAGACTATCGGTGGACCAAGGGCGACCATCAGCCTAGTCAGTCCCAATATCCTATGTCACCTATTGAGAGGTGTGGGTGAGGGTGTGTGGGTTGGCGATGTAGCGACCCACTGGATTGTTAGTCCCAATATCCTATGTCACCTATTGAGGGGTGAGGGTGAGGGTGTATGGATGTTTATCAGGCTAGTCAGTCCCAATATCCTATGTCACCATATTGAGGGGTGAGGGTGAGGGTGAGGGTGTAGTGGGTTGGCGATAGCGACCCCTGGCCTGTATAGCTGTTGCCATTTTGTGGCTTTTAATAATGAGATTGTGGATTAATAAGATCTGGTGGTTAATATATATTGTGATGCATGGGTTGTGCTGTTCACTGAGCGTGTGGCTCACCGCTCGCATAATATTTTCTCCAGTGTCATCTGAGTCGGATCTGGAGGAAGAGCTCCCCGAGGGACTTCATCAGTAGCGGAGTAGCGCCACGTCCCGCGAGTATCAGAGGCTATCAGCATCCCTTTTGCTTGTATGTATTATATTCCGTGCTTGGGCACGCGTTTGTGTTGTATTTGGATGTCTTTGTATATATTGGCTCTCACAGGATAGTTGATTATGTATCGAGTCTGTAATATGTTTTGGATTACAGATTCAGTCTTTTAGCTTCCGCTATTGGTGTATATATCATGTCAGCCCTGCTTTTGTTGTCTTTGTTGTCATTTTAGCTGTTGTGTGAGTATATTATTGAACTCCTGTTACTGATATCATATATACACTTGCCGCGTCCCGGGGTCGGCCGGCCCTGGGGCGTGACAAAAGTTGGTATCAGAGCCTGGTCCTATCTGAGCCAATGGTCTTCTTTTTCGTAGAGATGAGTCCTAGGATTTCTATATGAGTATTGTGATCCTAGAGTCTGGTTTTCTTAGGATTGCTGATATGCCTCCTCGTGGAGGACGGCGCGGACTAGGTCCCTCTCGACCTTTGGAGGTTTCTGGACCTATCAGAGGCGAGGATGCTACTGGAGAGTCCACGGCTGTGAGGCCAGGATCGGCGCAGGGGCCTCCCGCATGGAAACGTGCGTTCGCTTGATAGCGGATTTGGTGGAGACTCAGACCAAGGCACTGGAGGCCCAAACCAGAGTATTGGAGAAGCAGGCGAGAGCATTAAAGGCCCTGGCGAGCGTGTTGGTTGCTGATATGCAAGTGTGTGATATCGCGGTGAGCGGGTATCGAAAGTGGTTGTTCAAGTTGAGAAGGCCGGGTTGTAGCCGTCCTGGCAGAAGGTTCCCATCCGTAGGTACCACCGATGCAGTCAGGGGTACTGATCATGGGAGTATACCCGGTAGAGGCTACCCGGAAGAAGATTAATGAATGATGTCGCGAGCGTGGAATCGTTCTCCCCTTCGTTGGATCTGGTGTAGAACTCCTCAGCGTTAGAGAGGCCTTCCTGACAGAGGGCTCCCATCAGTAGGCACCTCCTGATATTGGGTTCGGACTGTGCTGAATTGTGGGAGCGGACCAGGCGGCCTACGGTGTGGAGGAGAGGCTACCGGTGGACCAGGGGTGTAGAGCAGTCTAAGTCTCTCCCAAAGTCCCAAAATGTCTCCTTTCAGGAGTGAGGGTGTGGATGAGGCGAAGACACGTCGCCTCGTGACCCATTCGTTGTTCGACCGTTCCCATAGATGTTGGGTCCGGTCTTGTAATGGATGTTGAAGGATATCGGTGGGTGATTGCCTAGATATAGATGATCCAGTGCGGTTGGTGGTGTTCTTTAAGGGTGATGCCTTCTTCTAGTGTTCCTTCTGGATTAAGGGGCTTTGCGAGGACAGCGTTGAGACCCGGGCTAGGGTACTCTGTGTTCCTTGTTTGGTTGTCGGGATATCCTATATCGGGATCTCATGGTAGCCTCCCAGGGTTTCTTTTCCCGGTCAAGGAATACCTTAGAAGCATCACACTGATGGTGGAACAAGTGCAAGTTTTGGTTGGAGCTTCTTCCCCGTGTATCGGTATCGCTGGTAACCATGGGTTCGCGTGCGGTGCCAGTGTAAAGTGTTGAGGATGTGGTGTATTGCTCATTAAGAGTGATGTCTTCCTCAAGTGTTCCTTTTCTGGTTTAAGGGGCCGTGTGAGGTCAGCGTTGAGACCCGGGCTAGGGTACTTCGTGTTCCTTGTTTGTTTGTCGGGGTATCCTATATCGGGACCTCATGCTGCTCTCCCGAGGTTCTTTTCCCAGTCAAGGAATACTCTGGAAGCATCAGCTGATGGTGGTTTAAGTGCGAGATTTGGTTGGTTGGAGCGGATGGTTTCTGGGCCACGTGATTTCTGGCAAGAGCATATCTGTGGACCCAGATAAGATGCCCGCCGTGTCAAATTGGCGTCGACCGTCGAACCCTGCAAAGATTCGGAGCTTCCTGGCGGGTTATTGCGGGAGGTCTGTCGAGGGTTTTTCGAGGATAGCTGTACCTCCTAACCGCCTCGCTTTGAAGGATGTCCGGTTCGAACGGTCCCCGTCTTGCGAGGAGAGCTTCCTGGAGTTTAAGCGAAGGCTCACCTCAGCGCCAGTTCTTACCCTTCCGTCTAGGAGGGGTGTCGTAGTGTGCTCCAAGGCATCGCGGTTGGGTGAGAGTTGCGTCCACGATCCTGCTCACGTCATCCCGTTCGAGCCGCTCGTCTTCGAGCCGGACTTGTCATTCGTCGAGCAGTTAATTTAGATCATGGACCGCCGCGAGAAAGGGCTCCGCACCAAGACCGTCCAGTTGGTCAAGGTGCGATGGCAGCACCGTTCCGGTCCCGAGGCCCCTTGAGAGCTCGGGAATGCCTTGCGTGACGCGTATGCGCATCTCTTCCCTTCCTAGATGTTTTTGCATTATTTTGAGGACAAAATTTCCTAAGGGGGGAAGAATGTTATATATGTGTCACTTTTAACCTTCTGGTAACCGTTGGGACATTCTGGCAGTTTTTTCGGGTTTTTTCATTTTTGATCGGAACCGCTAAAATTTTGGGCTGTTAGATATTGCCTTGAGATTGAGGGCTCTGATTGAAAATGTAACTGCATATTATGTGCCCTGGTTCCATTCCAAGCCACTCACGAAAATTTCATCGAATTCCGGTAAGGTTTTAGAATTTCACAGTTCCGGGGCGTATCCGGGTTTTGACCGAGCGAGAAGTCATTGGGAGAGTTGACTTGGTCAAAGTGGGCCCATAGACTTGGTCAACCCCTTTTTGTTTTTATTTGTGGTTGAGTTGACCTAAGTCAAAACTCACTTAAACCCTCACTAATCCTTTCTTAGCCCTAATTAAACCTAGTTAGGCTAATCTAAGTGAGTGGATTATATATAAGTGAGATGAAAATATCTCCCCACTATTCATCATCTTCCCCACTTGTTTTCTCTCTGTCCCTCTCTCAAAAACCTTCTTTTGACCTAGTTAGAGAGCTTGGATCTCAAAACCCAAAGAAGAGAAAAGTAAGGGGAGCTCCCGATCTATCCACCAGTGGTCTTGGATTCGAGTTCCCACAAGTTTGACCCCCTCTTATCCCCTCTTTTCTCCTCAGATTTCAGCCCTTCTTTGGCTAGGAGGAGATCTAGGTGGTGGTGGTCCTTGTGGAGGTATTTCGGTGCCCGAAGAGCTCCCAGCTCCCCTTCCCTTCCTTTCCTCTCCAAGGGTAAGCTCTCTTTCCTTCCTTTTCTTGCTTAGATGCTTGTTAGGGGGTTGTTTTGAGTGGGGGTGGCTGTTGATGGCGGTGGGAGGCTGTCGGCGGCGGTTGGTGGCCGTGGAAGACCATGGGTGGCCGTCGGGCAGATAGGAGAGCTGTCTCGGGTGAGCTCGGGCAGCAGGCAGGGCTCGGGCAACAGGTAGGCGGTGCTCGGGCTGGCAGGCGGCCAGTGCTTGGGCTCCTCGGCAGTGCGCGTGGGCGAGCAGCGCGGACAGGCTGGCAGGCGCGCTGGGCGCGTGCTGCCAGGCGCGTTGGGCGCGTGTTGCCGGGTGTGCGCGTGGGCGCTGGGCGCAGAGGCTGGTCACGGATGCTGGGTGCTGGTCGCGGGCGCTGGGCGCAGAGGCTGGTCGCGGGCGCTGGGTGCAGAGGCTGGTCACGGATGCTGGGTGCTGGTCGTGGGCGCCGTGCGGGCAGAGAGCGCGCGGAGCGCTGCGCAGGGGTGCAGGGCATGCTGTGCGCGCGGAGTGATGAGCGGGTGGTGTGCGGGTGCTGCGCGGAGGGTGCGGTGCGCGAGGGGCGAGTAGGGTGCGAGCGGGGAGTGTGAGCCGGCAGGTGTGCGGGCGCTGCGCTGGGGCGCAGTGCGGGCGGGTGCACCCGGGGCTGGTCGAGCCGGTGGTACGCGCGGGGTGCGCGCGGAGCGAGGCGATGGGGCGCAGGGTGTGCGGGTGTGCGCGCGGGTTGCTGCGCTGGGGCGCAGTGAGCGCGCGGTGCACCCGGGAGGTCTCGGCAGGGTGTCTGGGCGTGCGGGCTGGGTTCGGCAGGGCGCCTGGGGGCGCGGGCCGGGGCTCGACTGTGCGCCTGGGGCGGGTAGCCGTGCGTGCGGCTGCCCGGGGAGTTCCAGAATGAGTTGGGGTGCTCGGGCTCGCGTGCGTACAGGCCGTATGTACGCTTGTCCGAGTGTTGTGTATTTTTTAAGTATTTTTGGATTTATTTGTGGATTTTACTCACCGAATTGATTACCCTATTTTGCAGATCTTGACGGACGGTCGCGCGACGACCCGATTACCGGTGAGTGGGACAATCCAACCCAGTAGGGAGGCGTTACATGCACTTGGGCGTGTACCGTCCTCCTGTCACGCCCCAGGGCGGCCGTCCCCGGGACGCGGCAAGTGTATATATGATATCAGTAAACAAGAGTTCAATAACATACTCACACAACAGCTAAAATGACAACACAGATAAAAGCAGGGCTGACATAATATATACACCAAATGCGGAAGCTAAAAAGACTGAATCTGTAATCAATTTATAGCAAAAAGCCTCAAAGTGGCCTAATCAATCACAAGTCCGGTGGTTCGCTACATCGCCGAACCACCATACCCTCACCCTCACCCTCACCCCTCAATAGGTGACAAAGGGTATTGGGACTTAATGGGCTGATAATCATCCATACACAATCCTGTGGGTCGTCGCATCGCCGGCCCACCATACTCTCACCCCTCAATAGGTGACATAGGCTCTTGGGACTGACTAGGCTGTTGGTCACCCTTGGTCCACCGGTAGTCTCTCCCCACTCCGTAGGTCGTTTGGCCACCCCCACATTCAGCACCGTCCTTCTACCAAATCAGGAGGCGCCTACTGATGGGAGCCCCTGCACGGGACAACCTTTCTAACGCTGAGGTAGTCTCTACACGGATCCAACGAAGGGAACAGAACAGCCTATCCATCGCATATGATCCACTCGGATCCGCTGACAGCACATCTCTACAACTCTAATGTCTTGAATTCATTCAGAATTCCTCCAGCGCGCATAACCAAGATGCGGGGAAATAAATAAGACAAAAATGAGGAAAAGAGACCTTGGGAGGGTAACCTGAGGTCCCGATGTAGGACATCCCGACAACCAAACGAGGAACACGGAGTACCCTAACCCAGGTCTCAATGTTAACCTCGCAAGGCCCCCTTATATTCCCCAAAGCATGCTAACAATATTACAAGTTTGCATTTAAGTAAATAAATCAAACTAATAGGACGCATGCATAGGTCAGGGCTTTCCTAGCATGATAACGAGGTGACAGGATGCACGGCTCATGAACATATCCTAAGGGTGCAAGTCCCTAACATACAAGTCTAGGGTGGCATGCATTCTACACACACATCATGCTTACATGTATTACAATACAACAGTTAATACTAACTATGTGCCCCAGGGGAGGACGGTACACGCCCAAGTGCATGTAGCGCCTCCCAAACTGGGTTGGGTTGTCCCACTCACCAGAAGTCGGGTCGACGCGCGACCGTCCGTCGAGATCTGCAAGACAGGGTAACAACTTGGTGAGTAAAACCCACGAATACTACAAAATACACAAAACACACAAAACCCACAAACAAACACCCAACACTCGGGCAAACGTGCATACGACCCGCACGCACGCTAGCCCGAGCACCCCGACAACCACCCGCACGGCCACCCGACCGCCCGGGTGCACCGCCGCGCCTCAGCCCGCGCACCCAGCGCACCGTCGGGCCCCTGCCCGCCGCCTGGACACGCCGTCGAGCCACCCGGGTGCACCGCGCGCCCTCTGCGCCCCAGCGCAGCCGCCCGCGCACACCCCGCACACCTTGCGCTGGCCCGCGAGCACCTCGCACGCCCCGCGCACAGCGATTCGCCCCGCGCGCACCACTGCCGCCTCGCCGCACCCCGCGCGCACCACCGCTGCCTCGCCGCGCCCCGCGCGCACCCTGCACGACGCCCCTCGACCAGCACCCCCCCAGCACGCCCACGCCTACGCCCATCACACTCGCGCCCAGCACGTGCGCCCTGCTGGTCTCCAGCTCCCCCGAGCGCACGCCCGCGTGCGCCCAGCCTGCTGCGCTGCCTGTGCTGCTACTGGTGCTGCCTGTGCTGCCTGCTGCCCGAAACAGCAACCCCCATGCGCGAGCGCCTCCACCACCCATCCAACGGCCTTCGACGGCCTCCGACAGCCCCCAACCACCTCCGACAGCCTCCCACAGCCGCCGACCACCACCCAAACACAAAACCCCCTTCCTAACATACATCTAAGCCAAAAAGAAGAGGAAAAGAGCTTACCAAGGGGGAGGAAGAGGTGTCCGGTTGCTCTCCGCGCACCGAAACGCTCCCCCAACGGTCTCCACCACCAAGACCAACTCCCACCTCCGATTTGGCTCGGATCTGAGGAGAAGAGAGGGCGGATGGGAGGGCTAGGTTGGCCGGAATCGGGATTTGAAAGCACCAGGGTGTAGATCGGGACCCGATCTACACTTTCTATGCTTTAGGTTTTTGGGTTTGAGGGCTCTAAGGGGCTCAAATGGAAGAAAAGGAGAGAGGGGAGAGAGAAAAAGCTTTTGGTAGGGATGATGAATAGTGGTAACCAAATTTTAGATCTCATTTATATAGCAAGTCACTTAAAAACCCGGATACGCCCCGGAACTGCGAAATTTCAGAAACGTTACCGGAATTCGATGAAATTTTCATGAGTGGCTTAAAATGGCACCAGGACACATAATATGCAGTTTGATTTTCAATCGGAGTCCTCTAGCTCAGGACGATAGCTAACAGTCCAAAATTTTGCGGTTCCGATCGAAAAACGAAAAAACTCAAAAACTGTCAAAATGCTCCAATGGTTACCAGTAAGTCAAAAAGTGACACATATATAACATTCTCCCCCCCTTAAGAAATTTTGTCCTCAAAATAAATACAAGAACATCTAAGAAGGAAAAAGATGCGGATACGCGTCACGCATGGCGTCCTCGAGCTCCCAAGTGGCCTCGGCACCGGAACGGTGCTGCCATCGCACCTTGACCAGCTGGACAGTCTTGGTGCGGAGCCTCTTCTCGCGGCGGTCCAGGATCTCAATCGGCTGCTCTACGAAAGACAAGTCAGGCTCGAAGACGAGCGGCTCGAACGGGATGATGTGAGCAGGATCGTGGACGTATCGCCTCAGCTGCGAGACATGGAAGACGTCATGGGCCTGAGCCAACTGTGGGGGCAGAGCTATGCGATAGGCCACCTCCCCAACTCGCTCGAGGATGAGGAACGACCCAATGAAACGCGGACTCAGCTTGCCCCGCACACCGAATCGGAAGATGCCCTTCATCGGGGACACCTTCAAGAACACATGGTCACCGACCTCGAAGGCGAGCTCATGGCGACGGCGGTCGGCGTAGCACTTCTGACGACTCTGAGCGACTCGGATACGCTCGCGAATCGTCTTCACCATCTCGGAGGTCTGGTGAACGATCTCTGGTCCCTCTAGCTGGCGCTCTCCGACCTCATCCCAACACAGGGGGGACCTGCAGCTGCGGCCATAAAGTGCCTCGTAGGGAGCCATCCGGATGCTCGAGTGGTAGCTGTTGTTGTAGGCAAACTCCACCAACGGAAGGTGCCTCTCCCAACTGCCCCCAAAATCGAGTACACAAGCCCGCAGCATGTCCTCAAGAGTCTGGATCGTCCTCTCCGACTGGCCGTCCATCTGCGGATGAAACGCTGTACTGAAATGGAGGTTCGTACCAAGGGCGTGCTGGAGGCTACGCCAGAACCTTGAAGTAAAACGCGCGTCTCGATCAGAAATGATGCTGACTGGAGTGCCATGGAGACGGACAATCTCGGAGACGAATAACTGCGCCAGGGTGTCCAGAGAATCGGTGAGTCGGATGGGGAGGAAATGAGCAGACTTCGTCAGCCGGTCGACGATCACCCAGATGGCATCGCGACCCGAACGTGACCTCGGCAAACCCGAGACGAAGTCCATGGTGATCTGCTCCCACTTCCACTGAGGGATCTCAATGGACTGCAGCTTCCCCGCAGGGCACTGATGCTCCAACTTCACCTGCTGGCATACTAGGCATCGGGCAACGAAACGGGCGATATCCGTCTTCATCCCGCGCCACCAGTAGCCGCGACGAAGGCCCTTGTACATCTTCGTGCCACCAGGGTGCACTGTGTACCTCGAGCGATGGGCCTCGTCCAGAATCTTCCGCCTCAGCTCTGCGTCGTCGGGGATGCACACTCGGCCTCTGAATCGCAGGATCCTGTCCACGCGAATCTGGTAGTCCTGACGCTCGCCCCTGGCGACGCCTTCAGAGAGGACTATAAAATGCGGATCCTGAGCCTGAGCCGTGCGGATCTCATCGAGAAGAACCGGCTGCACCACCAGCCTGGCCTAAAAGATGTCACAATCGTAGTCTGCCAGGAACTCAACCCATCGCCTCTGACGCATGTTGAGCTCCGGCTGAGACTGCAGATATGTCAAGCTCTTATGATCAGTAAAGAGCTCGAACTCCTCTCCATAGAGGTAATGCCTCCACATCTTCAGCGCAAAGATGATCGCAGCCAACTCAAGGTCATGGGTGGGGTAATTCTGCTCATGGGGCTTCAACTGACGAGACGCGTAAGCCACCACCTTACCGTGCTGCATCAGGACGCAACCCACACCCAACTGCGAGGCATCTGTGTAAACTGCGAACCCACCACTCCCAGATGGAAGGGTAAGAACTGGCACTGAGGTGAGCCTTCGCTTCAGCTCCTGGAAGCTCTCCTCACAAGAAGGGGACCACTCGAACCGAACGTCCTTCCGAGTGAGGCGGGTAAGAGGAACGGCTATCTTGGAGAAACCCTCCACAAACCTCCTGTAATAACCCGCCAAGCAAAAGAAGCTCCGAATCTCTGTGGGGTTCGACGGTCGACGCCAATTCGACACGGCGAGCGTCTTCTCCGGGTCCACAGCTATACCCTCACCGGAAATCACATGGCCCAGAAAGGCCATACGCTCCAACCAGAACTCGCACTTGCTGAACTTGGCGAACAACTGATGTCTGGCCAAAGTCTCCAAGACAGTGCGAAGATGGTGAGCGTGCTCCTCAAGACTCCTCGAGTACACCAATATATCATCGATGAATACTACCACAAAGGAGTCGAGGAAGGGTCGAAATACCCGGTTCATCAGATCCATGAAGGCCGCCGGCGCGTTCGTCAACCCGAATGGCAGTACTCTGAACTCGTAGTGCCCATACCGGGTGCGAAAGGCCGTCTTCGAAATGTCTGACTCCCGGATCTTCAACTGGTAGTACCCCGAGCGGAGATCGATCTTGGAAAAGACACGCGCTCCCTAAAGCTGGTCAAACAGATCGTCGATCCGCGACAACGGGTACTTGTTCTTCACTGTCCATTTATTCAGCTGCCTGTAATCAATACACAGCCGCAGCGAACCGTCCTTCTTCCGGACGAACAGGACAGGGGCTCCCCACGGAGACACACTCGGACGTGCGAAGCCCTTCTCCAGCAACTCCTCCAACTGCTCCTTCAGCACCCTCAGCTCTGCAGGGGCCATCCGGTACGGAGCCCTCGAAACCGGCTCGGTCCCCGGAATCAGATTGATCTCAAACTCGATCGCGCGATCCGGCGGTAATCCCGGAAGATCATCGGGGAAAACCTCGGGATACTCTGCCACGACCGGAGTCTGACTGATATCTGCCCACAGCGGTGCATCCTCCAGAGCAATATAAGCCAGAAAGCCCTCGCATCCACCCTGAAGGAGTCTCCACGCCTGCATGGACGACACGAACCCCAAAGGAGCTACGTCTCGATCGCCCACGAACTGGAAGGACCTCCGACCAGGAAGGTGGAACGACACCGACTTGGCAAAACAGTCGATGCTGGCATGACTAGCTGCAAGCCAATCCATCCCCAGGATGGCATCAAAATCTGCCATCGCAAGCTCCACCAGCTCTACCGGGAACTCATGCTCCGCGATCTCTACTGTACACCCTCGGTACACTGAACTGAGGAGAATACGGTCTCCCACGGGCAATGATACCTCTAAGACAGCATCTAGAGGAGCGGACGCCACGCCCGTCCGTCTCGCAAAAGCAGGAGACACGAACGAGTGTGTGGCTCCGGAATCAAACAATACATAAGCAGGAAGCTGGGAGATCTGAACAGTACCTCTGACCACGCTGCCTGATGCCTGGGCCTCCTCTGCCGAAAGCGCTGCCACACGGCCCTGGACGAACTGAGGCTGAGGAGCAGGGGCACGCCTCGCCTGCTGCGCTGGCTGCCTCCTCTGATCAGCACGGCCACCCTGTGGCTGCTGCTGCTGATGCTGAGGCTGCTGCTGCTGACGCTGAGGCTGTTGCTGCGGCTGGTGCTGAGGCTGCTGGCGCTGCTGAAACGGCTGCTGGAACGGCTGCTGCTGCGACTGCTGCTGAGGCATCACTTTGGGTCGGCCAACGTCGGGGCAATTATACAAGATATGCCCGACGCGCTGACAGTGATAACAGCGCCTCGTCTCCGGTCGCCTCGTCTGGACTGGCACTGCTGCGATGGGTGCCGGACCTCGCACTGGCACCACATCTGCTGGAGGAGAGGGAACCGCTGACTGCTCAAAGCGGGCCCTCTTCTTCTTGCGCTGCCCTCTATCCTGACTCCTGGGTGGCCTCTGGTCTATCGACGGGGTCGGAGCCCTCACCTGGATCCCGAGGTCTCTCTTGACGGTCTTCGCTCGAGACACTAAGTCGGAGTACCTCGTGAATGCGTGGGAGGTGACATGCACTCGGATGGCACTGCTGAGACCGAGCTCGAATCGACGGCACCTCGTCTCCTCGTCCATCACCAAAGCTGGAGCGAATCTGGACAGCCTCGTGAACCGCGTGGAGTAATCAGCGACGGACATAGTGCCCTGAGTCAGCTGCTCAAACTCCTGCATCACTATCTGTCGCGTCGAGAAGGGGAAATACTCCTCCAAGAAATATCCCCTGAATCCCGCCCATGTGAGCTGCTCCAATCCCTCTGGGATGTCCACTGATCTAGTAGCCCACCAGTCGGCGGCGCTACCCTTCAGCATAAATGTGGCCAGGGAGACTCGCTGGCGGTCTGTGCAAAGCATGGTCGAGAAGATGGTATCCACCTCCATCAACCATCTCTCTGGAGCAAGGGGGTCCTCCGTCTGACCCTGGAACTCTGGTGGGTGGAGCTTCAGAAAGGCTGAGAGGCCACTCTGCTGCACCCTCGCTGCAGCCTCAAGCCCCACCTCCCTCTCCTGCGGGTCCTGAACTCTGACCGCCGGGACCACCACGGGGACTGGGGGTGTATCGGGTACCACAGGTGGATCTGCCGCCAAGGGAACCTGCGGAACTGCCTCGCGGGCTGCCCGCAGCTCCTGTATCTCCCGTGCCTGATCTGCTAGCACTCTGGTCTGGGCCTCCAACGCCCTGGTCTGCGTCTCCACTAAATCAGCTATCCGCGCAAACGCGCGCTCCCAGGCAGGAGGCTCCTGCGCTGGTCCTGGCCTCTCGGCTGAGGACTCACCAATAGCATCCTCGACTCTAGCAGGTCCGGAGACCTCCAAGGGTCGAGAGGGACCACGTCCGCGCCGTCCTCTGCGAGGAGGCATATCAGCAACCTAAGAAAACCAGACACTAGGATCAGAATACGCATATAGAAATCCTAGGACTCATCTCTACGAAAAAGAAGACAATTGGCTCTGACAGGACCAGGCTCTGATACCAACTTTTGTCACGCCCCAGGGCGGCCGTCCCCGGGACGCGGCAAGTGTATATATGATATCAGTAAACAGGAGTTCAATAACATACTCACACAACAGCTAAAATGACAACACAGATAAAAGCAGGGCTGACATAATATATACACCAAATGTGGAAGCTAAAAAGACTGAATCTGTAATCAAAACATACTACAGACTCGATACATAATCATATGTCCTGTGAGAGCCAACATGTCCATATACACACAAATACAATCCATACATAATCCAAACTAGGTGCCCAAGCACAGAAATATATACATACAACAAAGAGAAGGATGCTGATGGCCTCAAAACTCGAGGGACGTGGCGCTACTCCGCTACTGGTGTAGTCGCTCGGGAAGCTCCTCCTTCAAGTCCTCCTCGGTAATCACTGAAAAAGATTTTATGTGAGGGGTGAGCCACACGCTCAGTGAATAGCACAACCCATGCATACAGTTTATATTAACCACAATTTATAGCAAAAAGCCTCAAAGTGGCCTAATCAATCACAAGTCTGGTGGTTCGCTACATCGCCAAACCACCACACCCTCACCCTCACCCTCACCCCTCAATAGGTGACAAAGGGTATTGGGACTTAATGGGCTGATAATCATCCATACACAATCCTGTGGGTCGTCGCATCGCCGGCCCACCATACCCTCACCCTCACCCTCAATAGGTGACCTAGGCTCTTGGGACTGACTAGGCTGTTGGTCACCCTTGGTCCACCGATAGTCTCTCCCCACTCCGTAGGTCGTTTGGCCACACCCACATTCAGCACAGTCCTTCTACCAAATCAGGAGGTGCCTACTGATGGGAGCCCCTGCACGGGACAACCTTTCTAACGCTGAGGTAGTCTCTACACGGATCCAACGAAGGGAACAGAACAGCCTATCCATCGCATATGATCCACTCGGATCCGCTGACAGCACATCTCTACAACTCTAATGTCTTGAATTCATTCAGAATTCCTCCAGCGCGCATAACCAAGATGCGGGGAAATAAATAAGACAAAAATGAGGAAAAGAGACCTTGGGAGGGTAACCTGAGGTCCCGATGTAGGACATCCCGACAACCAAATGAGGAACACGGAGTACCCTAACCCAGGTCTCAATGTTAACCTCGCAAGGCCCCCTTATATTCCCCAAAGCATGCTAACAATATTACAAGTTTGCATTTAAGTAAATAAATCAAACTAATAGGACGCATGCATAGGTCAGGGCTTTCCTAGCATGATAACGAGGTGACAGGATGCACGGCTCATGCACAAATCCTAAGGGTGCAAGTCCCTAACATCAGGCCTGTCAACGGGTCGGGTCCGGGTCGGGTTGGGGTGGACCCGGACCCGACCCGTGACAGGACCCGGCGGGTCCGGGTCCAACCCAGGACCCGGCGGGTCCGGGGAAATGTGGACCCGGACCCGTCGGACCCGGGTCGGGTCCGGGTCCGACCCGACCCGGATGGTTGGGTAAAAAAAAAAAAAAAAAAGAGAGAAGAGCTCATGTATTTGTTTACCTTATCATTCTATTTGAAATTTTTGTAATAAAACATTATTGTTAATGAGACTGTGTTTGAATATAATTTTATACAATTCAAAAGAAGTAAATGAATTATTAAACAACATCCAAAACAATAATCACTAACATAAAAAACATATTAACCTAAATAATAAACATAACTAACCTAAACAACATTCAAAACAATATTAACCTAAACAACATTCAAAACAATAAACACTAACATATTAACCTAAATAATAAACATAAATCATGCAACAAACTAATTAATCATACAAATTCAAAAGCTAATAAGTTAATTGTCCAAAACAAACCGATTTATAGGTTTGTTATGATTATGATTTATGAACTTGTAGATACAAAAATAAGTTAAGTAAGAAATAAAATTATGTATCAACTAATACTAATTGTCTTATAATATATGAGCATATTTTAATAAAACAATCGGGTCTCGGGTCCAACGGGTCGGGGCGGGGTGGACCCGGACCCGACCCGTTTGTTTGTTCGGGTCCGTCGGGTCGGGTCCAACTCGGGTCGGGTCTAAATCGGGTCGGGTATATTATACGTGTAATCGGGTCCGGGTCGGGTCGGGTCCGGGTCTGGACCCGACCCGTTGACAGGCCTACCTAACATACAAGTCTAGGGCGGCATGCATTCTACACACACACACATCATGCTTACAGGTATTATAAATAAAACAGTTAATACTAACTATCTGCCCCAGGGGAGGACGGTACACGCCCAAGTGCATGTAGCGCCTCCCAAACTGGATTGAGTTGTCCCACTCATCGGAAGTCGGGTCGACGCGCGACCTTCGGTCGAGATCTGCAAGACAGGGCAACCACTTGGTGAGTAAAACCCACAAATACTACAAAAGACTCAAAATACACAAAACCCACAACAAACACCCAACACTCGGGCAAACGTGCATACGACCCGCACGCACGCTAGCCCGAGCACCCCGATAACCACCCGCACCCCCGGCAACCACCCGACCGCCCGGGTGCACCGCCGCGCCTCAGCCCGCGCACCCAGCGCACCGCCGGACCCCTGCCCGCCGCCTGGACACGCCGCCGAGCCACCCGGGTGCACCGCGCGCCCTCTGCGCCCCAGCGCAGCCGCCCGCGCAGACCCCGCACGCCTTGCGCTGGCCCGCGAGCACCCCGCACGCCCGCGCGCACCAGCGCCTCGCCGCGCCGCGCGCACCCTGCACGACGCCCCTCGACCAGCACCCCCCCAGCACGCCCACGCCTGCGCCCAGCACACTCACGCCCAGCACATGCGCTCTGCTGGTCTCCAGCTCCCCCCGAGCGCATGCCCGCGCGCGCCCAGCCGGCTGCGCTGCCTGTGCTGGTGGCGGTGCTGCCTATGCTGCCTGCTGCCCGAAACAGCAACCCCCATGCCCGAGCACCTCCACCACCCATCCAACGGCCTCCGACCGCCCCCAACCACCTCCGACAGCCTCCCACAGCCGCCGACCACCACCCAAACACAAAACCCCCTTCCTAACATACATCTAAGCCAAAAAGAAGAGGAAAAAGAGCTTACCAAGGGGGAGGAAGAGGTGTCCGGTTGCTCTCCGCGCACCGAAACGCTCCCCCAACGGTCTCCAACACCGAGACCAACTCCCACCTCCGATTTGGCTCGGATCTGAGGAGAAGAGGGGGCGGATGGGAGGGCTAGATTGGCCGGAATCGGGATTTGAAAGCACCGGGGTGTAGATCGGGACCCGATCTACACTTTCTATGCTTTAGGTTTTTGGGTTTGAGGGCTCTAAGGGGCTCAAATGGAAGAAAAGGAGAGAGGGGAGAGAGAAAAAGCTTTTGGTAGGGATGATGAATAGTGGCAAACAAAAGTTAGATCTCACTTATATAGCAAGTCACTTAAAAACCCGGATACGCCCCAGAACTGTGAAATTTCAGAAACGTTACCGGAATTCGATGAAATTTTCATGAGTGGCTTAAAATGGCACCAGGACACATAATATGCAGTTAGATTTTCAATCGGAGTCCTCTAACTCAGGACGATAGCTAATAGTCCAAAATTTTGCGGTTCCGATCGAAAAACGAAAAAACTCAAAAACTGCCAAAATGCTCCAATGGTTACCAGTAAGTCAAAAAGTGACACATATATAACATGGGGCACCATAATTAATGTTAACTTGTGTAATATGAAAACTATGTAAGCATGATAATGTGTAGTATGCATGCCACCCTAGACTTTGTATGCTAGGGACTTGTACCCTTAGGACCCGTATAAGAACCATGCATCGTATTATCATGTTTCTCTACTAGGAAAACCTTGTCTGATGCATGTTCCCACTTAGTTTAATTTGGATATATCAACTGCGAGCATGTGATTGTTGGCATGTCTTAGTGAATATTATAGGGGAGGGGCCTCGCGAGGACAGCGGTGAGACCCGGACTAGGGTACTCCGTGTTCCTTGTTTGGTTGTCGGGATGTCCTATATCGGGATCTCACACTGCCCTCCCAAGGTTCTTTCCCCCGGTAATATTCCAACCTCTTATTTTATAATATCTGTTCCCCGCATCCTGGTTATGCGCCCTGGAGGAATTCTGAGGAATTCATGACATTAGAGTTGTTGAGATGTGTTTGTCAGCGGATCCGAGTGGATCATATGCGATGGATAGGCTGATCTGTTCCCTTCGTTGGATCCTTTAGAGACTATCCCGGCGTAGAGAGACTGTCCCGTGCAGGGGCTCCCATCAGTAGGCACCTCCTGATCTTGGACTCGGACTGTGCTGAATGTGGGAGTGGCCAAACAGCCTACGGAGTGGGGAGAGACTATCGGTGGACCAAGGGCGACCATCAGCCTAGTCAGTCCCAATATCCTATGTCACCTATTGAGAGGTGGGGGTGAGGGTGTGGTGGGTTGGCGATAGCGACCCACTGGTTTGTAAGTCCCAATATCCTATGTCACCTATTGAGGGGTGAGGGTGTATGGATGTTTATCAGGCTAATAAGTCCCAATATCCTATGTCACCATATTGAGGGGTGAGGGTGAGGGTGAGGGTGTAGTGAGTTGGCGATAGCGACCCCCTGGCCTGTGTAGCTGTTGCCATTTTGTGGCTTTTAATAATGAGATTGTAGATTAATAAGATCTGGTTGTTAATATATATTGTGATGCATGGGTTGTGCTGTTCACTGAGCGTGTGGCTCACCCCTCGCATAATATTTTCTCCAGTGTCATCTGAGTCGGATCTGGAGGAAGAGCTCCCCGAGGGACTTCATCAGTAGCGGAGTAGCGCCACGTCCCGCGAGTATCAGAGGCTATCAGCATCCCTTTTGCTTGTATGTATTATATTCTGTGCTTGGTCACGCGTTTGTATTGTATTTGGATGTCTTTGTATATATTGGCTCTCACAGGACAATTGATTATGTATCGAGTCTGTAATATGTTTTGGATTACAGATTCAGTCTTTTAGCTTTCGCTTTTGGTGTATATATTATGTCAGCCCTGCTTTTGCTGTCTGTGTGTCATTTTAGTTATTGTGTGAGTATATTATTGAACTCCTGTTTATTGATATCATATATACACTTGCCGCATCCCGGGGTCGGCCGGCCCTGGGCCGTGACAGAATGGGCCGGGCCTTGGCTTCGGGCCCACGGGCAAGCCTGCGGGCCCAGATTCTAAACTTCTTATTTCTTTTGATTTTTTTAATTTTAAGTTGTTTATTTGTATATAAATGTTAAAATAACACAAAATTGAAAGTATAATGTTGAAAAAATATATTTATATCTATTGAATTTTTAAAAATAAAAATATTAAATGAATTAATTACTTGAAAAACTAAATAATTAAATGTACCTTATATTTAATGGATTGCCCCCATGGGCTCAGCCCGTAGGCGGGCCTGCGAGCCAGCACAAATGGGCCCAGTTCAGGCGAGCCTGAGGGGGGCCCAGGCCTAGCCTGCCGTGCAAAAGGGCTGGGCCGGGCCGGGTAGCGAACGGGCCCAGGCCGGGTTTTGTGCAAAAGGCCTGGGCCGGGCGGGGCGGTCTTTTGAGCCTCAAGCTTTTATGGGGACCCTTAGTTGATTTCCTGTGAAGTTTTTCTGAGGATAACTAGAGCCAATGCGTGACTTCTATCGGGTAAAGCTAGTGATTAGGGGCATCTTGGGCGCAACATCCTCGATCTATTCTCAAACTTTAAATAGGTAAGACGATACAACTACTTCATTGAGCCGTGCCACAATATCTAGGGCTCGAGACTCCAAGTGGATCATTTTTGGTATGCATAAGCAGGGGTGAAGCCAGGGGGGTGGGCTGGGGTCGCCCCCCCTCCCCTAGGCCGAAACCATGGGTAAAAGTCACTACAAGAAATATGATATTTAGCCGTGAAATATTTCCTTGGCAAAGGATACTAATTTATTGGTAAATATTATTCCCAAGGAAACATTTCATTGTTTAGTCAGTTGAAAGCGTTGTTTATACCATCGCAATGATATTTGCCTCGACAAACAAACTCCTATGAAAAAATATTCATTGGTAAAATATTTCGTAGCTAAAAGTTTGGTATTAATACGCAATGTTAATATATATTACCCAGGAAAAATTTTCTTGGGAAAGTCCATTTTGAAAATTCATTTTTTTTTTCTCTTTTTAGGGTTGGGGGGGGGGGGGGGTGCTAGAAATTAAATGAGTTGAAAAAATATTATGTGAGTATTAGAGTTTAAAGTTGTTATACTCAATCCAGTTCACAATCCTGTTTGCATCTCATAGAAATTTTTAATATATGCTTAGCTACTTAATAAGTACCTTCTCTCACAAAAATTAAATACAAATTCATATAAATTGAATACATATATTTTAATTATATTTTTTGTATAAAAAATATACTGATATAGTAAAAATATATAGTGTTACGTGATTTCATATAATGCGTTAGTGACATGACTACAAATGGGTTTCATTTTTTTGAAATTGTTAAGAAAAAACCTAGTTTTAATTTTAAGGGACGGTGGTTGAAAAACCACACAGTTTTTTTATTTTATTTTGTAGTGATTTTTTTATTTATTTTGTTTTTCATGATAGCTAATTTTGAATATCTCTCATGTTTTGTCATAATTATTTTTAAATTTTTTTTCAAGCTTATTCTTTTAATTTTTTTGTAAAGGTAAAATAATGATAGATTTCAATTTTTTTAAAACAATTTTCAAATAAAATTTTTGGATTTTCTAAATGTGAAAAAAGTAGTAGAAACCAATTTTCTATCTAAATTGTCTATTATTTCAAGAACTCGGTCATTATTAGTTAACTTTAATTATCTTCAATTACCATATAAATATATTATGTTATAAATACATTTTTTTCTTATTTAAAGTCTATTAGCCTCCTAGCCCCTTTTGTTTTAATTCCTGACTCTACCCATGCACATAAGTGAGAATGCGGGATGAACCGGAAGTTACATTATGATGCCTAGCTGTGCGCTAACCTGAGACCCAAACTCAAAATTGGCTATGCAACATTTTCAAAAAATTAAAAACAAAATATATATGTTTATAGTTCTGTTACACAATCTTTATATTGGAATTATTGGAGTTTTAAAAAAATTGTAACATTTTCCAGCGATGACGAACATTAGTAGCGGCAATGATTTTTGTGCGGCTGTTCGTTTCCGCTTCATCCGTCACACAAAAAAGCTACTTTCAAGTCATCTATCCTTCATATAAACCGCAATAAAAGTTAAACTCGTTCTCGAATCGATGTGATCCCCAGATATGCACACGTGTAAGCAAAGTAACAAATATATGGAGTGAGTGATAACGGAGAGAGTGAGAATGGCAACAGCGACGGTAGGCAACTCGGTCGTCTTCCTTCCGAGTCGACTCACCACAACAAGTCTCAGCCGTCCCCCCATCCCGAAGCAGCAAACACTTCGGCCACCGTTTTCGGCGGGAATCCGAGCTTCCACCGCAACAGCCGCCCCGACAGAGACCGTACAGTCCCGACCTCTCTCAAGAGCAAATCCATAACCTATATGACTAATAAATTCTTTGATTCACAGGTACCCATTTCGAATGGAACGTTCGCTTGCCCCATCTGTTACTATCCCCTGATCAGAAAGTATGAGTTGGTCCGAAATTTTGGTTGGTTTGATTCCTTAAATTTTTGTGTTCCGACCTCAAAATCTTATCTGATTCTGCAGAGAGTCTGTTTCTGAACTGCCCGATTTCGAGTGCCGGACTTGCAAGAAAGGTTACTTCAGCAATGGTTTGTATGTTGACGCGACGGTGACAGGCGGCTCCGAAGAGTATGGCGAAACCAGGCCATCTTCCACTGAGCTTTTCAGGTGACCCACTTCATTTCTCAATACTTGGGCGCGCAATGAATTTTCTTTTCCTCTGTTGTTGTGTAGCCATTTCAATGCCTTCATATATGTAGCATGGCCAATCCTGTTTTGATTTATTAAGGCTTGTTATATCTGTGGAAATTGTCATGGGCAGTCAGTCATTCATGCGGTCCCTTTTGCATTCCCTAACATGTTTTGAATTTCGAATTTTTTGAAGGTATATATACCTGTATAGTGAAGCAGATATCTTTATGAAAAAGAAATATATATGGGAATATATATGGGAATGAATAAACTACGAACTTTTTCGCATTTTGTTAACCTAGTATGTACTAGTTTAGGGGAAAATATGAGCTGCAAAAATGACTGCAGGAAAGACTTGTCCATCAGCATGCAGTGCTATGTAATAAAAAAGAAGTCAAGATTAGTTTGTATGAACATCAAAATATTTGCATTACATCACTGACTCTGTATGTGGCCACAAAGCTATGCAATGATGATGGAAGTTCAATTCTACCTATCATGCTATTATGTTGCTATTATTCATCAATATAAGTCATGTTTACACTATACACTTGTACCAATTGTGTTTGTCTGTGTGTGTGTGAGAGAGAGAGTTTTGTAACAGAAGATGTATGGCAAGGTAATTTGTGTAAACTATAAGTTCATTTTACTTATATATTCATACAATTTTTTATGGAAACAGGACACCTTTGGTATCATTTCTTTATGAGAGAGGCTGGCGTCAAAAATTTATATGGGGAGGTTTCCCTGGCCCAGAAAAAGAGGTTTTACTTTATTCCATCTGTATATAAATCTATCATATGATTTCCTCTCTATGAATAATTGAACACGTAAATTCCGGAGATGTTTGTTCTAAACCTTTGGTATCATTTCTTTATGAGAGAAGCTGGCGTCAATATTTTATATGGGGAGGCTTCCCTTTCCCAGAAAAAGAGGTTTTACTTTATCCCGTCTGTATATAAATCCATCATATGAGTTCCTCTCTTCTATGAATAATTGAACACGTAAATTCCAGAGATGTTTGTTCTAAACCTTTGGTATCATTTCTTTATGAGAGAGGCTGGCGTCAAAATTTTATATAGCGAGTCTTCCTTGGCCCAGAAAAAGTGGTTTTACTTTATCCCATCTGTATATAAATCTATCAAATGAGTTCCTCTCCTCTATGACCAATTGAACACGTAAATTCCGGAAGATGTTTGTTGTAACTCTTTTGTGCTTTGTTTCATTATAATGTGTTGATGAATATTTAAGGAGGTATGAGATTGATTAATGGTTGATAAAGTTATGATTTAGTGGTTATTGAATGTAGTGTTTAATGGACAGTTCTTCTGTTTCCACATCTTTTCATAATTTGTTCTACATTTTATGGATTTTTTAAAATATAACTAATATGAATTTAACTGATAGATATCAGTTGATAAGACCAATGAACAATTTTTATCAATTTTGGAGAGGCTGATGACAAAACATAAAATATTGGTTCACAGCATAACATAGTTCTCATAGTCAAATTTAAATGGTTCCAATATATTGCATGCATGAACATACAACAAAATCATGTACTCGTTTCTCATTTATTGCTTGATGCTGACATGTTCCTTACATCCTGATGTACTATTTATACTCTTGCAGGTTTTTCCCATGGCCTACTTCATTATACCTGCATATTTACTATTTTTTCTTCAATGTAACTGCAGTTTGAAATGGCAAAGGATTACCTTAGGCCTGCCATTGGTGGAGCAATCATTGATGCAAGTTGTGGAAGTGGTTTGTTTTCAAGGATGTTCGCGAAAAGCAGCATGTATTCACTAGTTGTTGCCCTAGACTTCTCAGAAAACATGCTGCGGCAATGCTACGAGTTCATCAACCAGGAAGACACTCCAAAAGAGTAAATACTCTTGCTTTAATAAGAACTAAGTTTCGGAGAAAATGGGTTTAAATTTGCTCTTCTGGCCTGCATCTTTGATATTTTCTGCAATTGAATGCATGTTTTATTTGCCTATTGTCTTGAAATTATGTCAAGCCTTTTTGAAAGGTTTTTTCTTATCATTAGCTGAAGAAGCATTTCCATCCACTTCTAATAAATGGCCAGATGGAAATGGCTGGAGGATCATCCAGGTATAATATGTTTGAAACCATTGGTGGCCTTACCCAAATGTTTAAGTTTCCATATCATCTAACCATGGCCATGCTCAGTCTTCTGGAATTTTTTTTCCTTCATGAGATGGGAATTTAGCATTAAGAAATATTATTAATTCTGGGAGGGAGTCGGCCAGCAAAACAGAAAATATAAAGGCTCATAAAGGAGGAAGTGCTAAAGCAGGGATTATTCTATAACTATCTTACCTTCCTTGTTGGAAACCACAGAGGCATAGCACAATTACAACCCCAGTCCTTGATGAATCTGGTTAGGGAATTGATGTTTCACAAGTCCCTGGCCATATCCCAAGTTACCGCACTGTGGAACATACACTTGAAAGAAGATGTAGTAGCAGCAGGGGTAGCGGCCGCAACCTGCAAGCCTACTTAGACAAGCTACTGGCCAGTATCAGCAGCATGCATGCTATGCTGCATGCAGATTAAAGTTTTAGATGATTTAGGATTTCCGATAGATATCTGTGTTTTAGAAATTCCTCTCATTTGTAATTTTTGAATTTGAATTCACAGATTGGGAAGCTCGTTGAGATAGGAATAGGATAGACTGTTAACATTGAATTAGACTATACTGCTTGCTAGTGGCAGATGTTGGTGTGCTTTAATTGTCGTTAAGACTTAGTCTTTACCAACAAAAGAAATTTATAACTCTCATACCTCTTTTTGGTAGAAAGTGGGAGTAAGAGGTCGATCCCACAAGGAGACTATGGAAGCAAACAAGTAATTGTAAAAGATATCAATTCCCAACAAAAAGATTTTAAAACAAGAATTTTGAGGATTAATCCAAGGAAATTACTTTAAAAGCTAAAATAAAATTCTAATTTGGATCAAGATACGGAAAAGAAGAGCCACCAAGGATTGGAAACCACCCCACAAGTATGATTGATTAAATCTTTCTATTGCACTTATATTTCCCTTACTTCACATGAGTCAAGAGATTTTACTTGCTCACATGGAGAATATAGATTTAAAGTTCTTTTTTAAAATTTCATTAGTTGATACACCATTAACTACTAGATCAAGGACGGTTCTTATAGTGAAGACCCTCTTCCTTGACAGTTAAGATGTTCAATCAATGAAAAAATATTTTAAAGAAAGTAGTTCACTTCTACTCGATTTGAAAATAGAGTTTTTAAAGTATCAATCATGTCTCATCGAAGTAAAATGATGACAGATCTTAAATACCCATAATCAAGAGAAATCTGAGTTGAAGAAACTATATAATCATTAAGCACAAATCAGAAAAATATAAGGTGCACAAATAAAAGAACTAATCACTCACACATATGGGGTGGAATCCTCTCCTTGATGGGAGGATTCTCTAGCCTGCCATAGTTGGTGATATTCTAGAATAGCAATAAATAAATTATGTGAAACTCAAAGAAAGAACTTCTTATTGATTGAGCATAAACAAAATGCAATAAAATCCGTCTCTAGTACCAAAGAAATACAAACTGAAAACACAAACTGAAGATGAAAACTTAAAACAAAAAAGGAAAGAACAAGAAAATGGAAAAATAAAACTCTGCTCAGCTGGAAATCTATGCCTTCTCCTCTCTTTGCAGGCCCCTTTTTATAGAGTTCTGGGGGCTGGATTGGCTCGAGTTTTTAAGGCTGGACAGCTGCACAAGATTTGAAAATTCCTTCCAATTTTGGTAGAATTGTGTAGGCTGTTTTGGTGGGGATTTGATGGATTGGTTGAAGTTGATTTTCAGTGATTTTGATGGACATTAAAGGCTGATTTGATTGATCAGATTTGCTGATTTGTGGTTGTCTGCTGGAGCTGATTTGTGAGGGAGATTCTCTCTTCTTTTGGCAATTGTGATGACTCATTCTTTCCTTAATTGCCCTAGATTTTTAGGAGTTTGTTCCATCATTGAATATCCACATGTTCTTTTCCTCCAATAGCATGTAGAAATTTATCTTCATATCATATGAAATTTAGATTAATATTAGAATCTCCACGACAAATATAATTATGCACATCTTATGTATAAATGTAGTTTATTTGTGCAAATTATGCTTTGAAAAAAAAAAACCCTAATATGTATGTAGAAAAGAATATATTACATAGGGAAATGTCCAAGACAACTCTAAAAAGTATATCAAAATATATACTTTTGAACATCTAACAAATACCCCCAAACCGACTTTTTGTTAGTCTTCGAGCAAAACTAAAAAAAAAAAAAATCTTGTCTCACTTTCGTAGGAATCGCGGTTACACTTAGCATGTGCAACAAGCCTTTAAACCCCTAGGTTACCCTAGTGGATTAGTTTTGTCTTGTGAGGGTTTGCAACAAATATACCCACAAAATTCAAAGTTCAAATCTTTTTTTTTTTTTTCAAGGAAAGAACTTCTGAGAAAAATCTACCAAAGTTGACAATTCTATCCACATGTGAAAAGTTTCCACTCGTAATCAAGTCCTGAAGTGTGTGTGTATGCATGGCCAACAAGGATGCAACTTTCTTTTTCCAAGTAAAACTTAATTTTGATCACCTTCCGAATGGATTTCGCATTGACTTCAAAAACTCACTATATGTTAAACTCAACAAAGAAATCACTCAGAAGTGGACTCATTTCTCTAAACTTATATGTGGCAAGAAATCAAAATTCAAATCATCTGCATATAAGATTTTATAGAAGGACGGACCATATCGAAGAAAAAGAAAATTAATTTTATCTCAGGAACAGAATATCATCAATTCAAGAACATTGGATTAAACACCATAAGTCCTCTTCATCTATTCTCCACATTTTAACAATATTACATTTAGGATCAAATAGGACTTTTCAATAGGTTGTAATGGGGCTAGGATTATTGTTGATAACTGGACAAGGTTTATTCATAAATGCTTTGAGAATTGTTGTATATATATTTTTATGAATATCATTTTTTTTCAAGAATCATGATAGTAATAGCCCTTCCACGAAATTTCACAGTGTTTGAATTTTTTTCTTCTTCTTACTCTCTCTCTGTTTTTTTTTTTTTTTCCATTCCCAAAGCAAAATTTAATGTTACACTCATCGAGTAGTGTATAGGTTGGAAAAATAGGTTGAACAAATAAAGGCTCATATGGCTCAAGGGGTTTGACTAGTGGATAAGTATAATAATAGGTTGGCTGATCATGATAGATGGGTTAACAAACATGGCCTAAATCATTTCCTAAGTTTCACATGGTTATCATATGCCTTGAAAAGATTTCAGTGGAGTTTCTAGTGGAGTAATCCAAATTTTTATGGTGTTCATGAGTCTTTGATCAAAACAAGAATAAAGAGATCAACCAAACGTCAGATCAACCAAACGACATTTTTAAGCAAAAACAAGAAAAATTTGAGTTAACTTGTAACTCAGAATTACGTAAAAACCCTCCAAGAATAGAATGGCTCAAATCTCTCCTGGGTTAAGTCTCCACTAATGATTTGAAACCTAAGGGAGAGATTGCAAGCCAAAATAGCTTTTTGCAAGCCAAACTTATCCATTAGGCTACATATATGTGGCTATAAGTGTTTAAAATTTTCCAAGACTTGAAATTTGCGAAAAACATTTTAGACACATGATAGAATTATCAATTAAAGTGAAAAAGATTTTGCAAGCCAAACTTATCCCAATGATTGAACTTTTCCCAAAGTTTCTTTTTTTTTAATCAAATGTCACATCAAAAGTTGTTGATTACACCCCCAAACCTAAATCTAACATTGTCTTCAATGTGAATGACAGCTACAAAATGATGCATTTGATGCTTAAAAATGAAAAGGAAAAAATAGAAATAATTAAGGTAGAGATTGCATACCTTTATTTGATGTGAATTTTTGTAATTATTCTGTGACAAAATAGCACAGTGAATCCACACAGAAACATAGCAATGACAAATATGTACATAGATTTAAAGCAAAATAACCTAAAATGTCCTAACCCTAAACCTCAAAAGAATAAAAATAAAATAATATACAAAGTGATCAATCAATACAAAGAAATTGGATCTTCCAAAAGTGTCTCCGCAAGGGCTTTGAAATCTTACTGAAATCCTTTATAAAGCGGCAATAAAAACCAGCATGTCCTAAAAAAATCTCACCTCTCTAACAGTTTTGGGAGGTGGCAACTTAGCAATCAATTCGACCTTGGCCTTATCTACTTCTATTCCTCTCTTTGACACAATGTGTCTCAAAACAATCCTAAATTCTACCATGAAATGACACTTCTCCTAGTTAAGAACCAATTTCTTTTCCTTGCAACGCTCTAAAACAAGTGTCAGATGGTGCAAACATTCATCAAAGCTAGAACCGAAAACTGAGAAGTCATCCATGAAGACTACCAAAATTTTTTCTACCATGTCCGAAAAAATACTCATCATACATTGCTGAAAACTGGCCGGTGCGTTGCATAACCCAAAGGGCATACGACGATAGGCAGAAGTGCCATAGGGACAGGTGAACATAGTCTTTTCTTGATCTTCACGGGAAATAGGGACTTGGTTATATCTAGAATAACCATCGAGGAAACTGTAATGAGAATGACCTGCTAGGCGTTCCAGCATTTGGTCAATGAAGGGTAGAGGGAAATGATCCTTCCTAGTTACGGCGTTCAACTTCCTATAGTCGATACACACTCGCCGCCCAGTTTGGATTCAAGTGGGAACCAACTCATTGTGATCATTTTTTACTACTGTTACGCCAGACTTTTTGGGTACAATTTGCATTGGACTCACCCATTGACTATCAGAGATGGGGTATATAATACCAGCATCTAGAAGCTTGATAACCTCAGCTCGGACTACATCCTTCATGATTGGGTTCAGTCGCCTTTGTGATTCTCTAGGCCCCCATTTGGAATGGGAATAAGTCCTTGGATAACATGGTATTGACTGGAATAGGGGTTTTAACCTGTTTGTTTGTCCGAAATATCTTGGAATATCTTATGCAGAATAAACTGGTATAAAGTGGTATATAGATAGATTCCAATCAACCCCTGGAATTAAAGTTATCCTAGGTTATTCTACCCAAAAAATATGTGGGCTTACTGTCAAATCAAATGTCATCACCTCTTATAAATCACCTATCAAATCAACTATCATTATTTTTTCACCTTTTATAAATTTTTTTCCATACTTTATTCACATTTTACATAAACAACAAAATGTTTAAATGAGAATAATTCAAAACACAACCAAGCACAAAATCACTTTATCCTTATTTATACTCACTTATTCCGGAATAAATTTATACCCAAGAATAAATCCTATTCCCGTTCCAAACGGGGGCTAGAGGTTTTTGCATTCTCCACCAGATGGATCCTATGTTGAACCACAGATGGGCTAATCCCTTTGATGTCAGCTATAGACCAACCAATGGCTTCTTGATTCTTCCTCAGGACTTTTAACAATTTCTCCTCCTGATCTTCCTTTATATTTGAAGCAATCATAACAGGTAGGGTCTTGTTTTCACCTAGATATGCATATTTCAAATTCTGAGGAAGGTCCTTATGATCTAACTGGGGTGGCTTGACACTAGATGATACTAACTGAGATTTAGAAATGGGCAATGATTCAAACTGAGTGGTCCATTTGCTAGTATCCATGATTGGAGCAGAATCTAAAAGTGCATTCACTTCCTAAATCGAACCTTCTTCATCAAAATCTTGGCCGAAATGGGCCAAACATCTTTCTAGTGGGTCAGAATAACTCAACTATTCAAAAGAATTGCTAATCACATTCTCAATCATGCAAACTTCCTCAAGATCATTGTTGGTGGCTTTCATTTTCGTTAAAATCTCGTCTTTGCCAACTAAAATATAAAACCCTTACCTAGGTAGAAAGTGATAGCAAGGGGTCGAATCCACAGGGAGGCTATTGAAGCCAATGAATAAAAGTAAAAGATTATCAATTTTTGGCAAAAAAGTTTAAAAACAAATTATCAATGATTGATTTAAGAAAACTAATTTAAAACCTAAAGTTGAAACCAATGTATAAAAAAAGACCACCAAGGATTGGAAATCCACCCCACGTGTATCGTGATAATTCTTTCTTTTGCATCTAATGAAAACAGAATATTTCAAAAGCAGTTCACTTCTACTCGATTTAAAAATAGGGTTTATAAAGCATCAACCGTATCCCATTTAAGTAGAATGATGGAAGATCTAAAAATACCCATAATCAAAATAAATCTAAGTTGAAGAAACTATATAAACATGAAGAACAAATTAGAAAATATCAATGCACAAAGAAAAGAATCAATCATTCAAACACATGGGGTGGAATCCTCTCCTTGATGGAAGGATTTTCTAGCCTATCATGGTTGATGAAATTATAGAATAAACATAAAAATATTCCATGAAAACAAAATAACAATGCACTTTTATTGAAAACACAAGAGAATCTGTTTCTAATAAAAACAAAACAAAAACAAAAACTCAAAACAAAAAAGAAAGAATAAAAACTGAAAATAAATTCCTTCTTGGCTGAATGAATAGATTCCTCCTTGGCTGAATGCAGAGATTTTCTCCTCTCTTTCTGGAGTGCCCTTTTTATAGGGGTTTTGAGGGTTGAATTAGTTGTAAATGCTGATTTGCTTGAGTTGTTAATGCTGATTTGCAAAATATGTTGGAGATATAATTGCAAAATCTGTTAGAGATCTTGTTGATTTGTTGGAGATGTCAAAGCTGATTTGATTGAAGATTTTATTGATTTGGTGGATCATTTTTAGAAGTTTTGATGAAGCTTTGAATGCTAATTCCTTCTCCAATTTATAACCTGCCAAATTTAAATACTGCCAAATTTAGATTTCTGAATTTTAAAATATGACTCTGTATGAAAAATATGATAATGCATATTAATTGTATAAATATTGTCAATTTGTGCAAAATATGCTTTGAATATAAAGAATAGAAACTTACCTAATATGCATGTATATATGAATAATTACATAGGGAAATGTTCCAAAACAACTCTTAAAAGCATATAAAAATATGTTCTTTTGAATATCTAACAAATACCCCCAAATCGCCTTTTTGCTAGTCCTCGAGCAAAACTAAAAAAAATCCTAACTCACTTTCGCAGGAATCGCGGTTACACTTAGCATGTGCAACAAGCCTTTAAACCCCTAGGTCACCCTAGTGGACGAGTTGTGTCTTGTGAGGGTTTGCAGCGAATATACCAACAAAATTCTGTTTTTTTTTTTTTTAGGAAAATGACATCTTCGGGAGCTTTATAAAAATCTACTAAAGTTGAGAACTCTATACACATGTTAGAAGTTTTCACTCATAATCAAGTCCTGAAGTGTGTGTGCATAGCCAACAAAGATGTAGCTTTTTTTTCCAGTAAAACTTAATTTTGATTACCTTCAGAATGGATTTCGCCTTGACTTCAAAAACTCACTGGATATTACACTCAACAAGGAAATCACTCAGAAGTGGGCTTATTTCTCTCAACTTATATGTGGCAAGGAATCAAAATTCAAATCATCCACATATAAAATTTATAGTAGGACGGATCATATCAAAGAAAAATAAAAATTTAATTTGATCTCAGGAACAGAATATCATCGACTCAAGAACATTGGATTAAACACCGTAAGTCCTCTTCATCTATTCTCCACATTTTAACCACATTACATTTAGGATCAAGTAGGTCTTTTCAATAGGTTGTAATGGGGCTAGGGTTATTGTTGATAACTGGACAATGCTTTGAGAATTTGTATACTTTTTGATGAATATCGAGTTTTTCTTTTTTTTTTTCTTTTCTTTTTCTTTTTCTTTTTTTTCTTTTCACTTTTTTTTTTTTTTTTTCTCAAAAATCATGATAGTAATAACCCTTCCATGAAATTTCATAGTAATTGATTGATCTTTCTTTTTCTTTTTCTTTCCTCATTCCCAAAGCAAAATTTAAGGTTACACTCATTGAGTGGAGTGTAGGTTGAAAAAAATAGGTTGAACAAAGAAAGGCTTATATGGCTCAAGGGGTTTGACTAGTGGATAAGTGTAAGAATAGGTTAGTTGAACATGATAGATGGGTTAACAAAGATGGCCTAAATCATTTCCTAAGTTTCACATGGTTATTATATGCCTTGAAAAGATTTCAGAGGAGTTTCTAGTATAGTAATCCAATTTTTATGGTGTTCATGAGTCTTTGATCAAAACAAGAATAAAGAGATCAAGCAAACGACATTTAAGCGAAAACAAGAAAAATTTGAGTTAACTTGTAACTCAGAATTATGTAAAGACTCTCCAAGAATAGAATGGCTCAAATCTCTCTTAGGTTAAGTCTCCGCTAATGATTCATCCAGTTCTCCCCTTAAATTCACTTTTCCATTTAGGCTACATACATGTGGCTATAAGTGCTGAAAATTTTTCCAAGACTTGAAATTTGCGAAAAACATTTTAGACACATGATAGAATTAACAACTAAAGTGAAAATTAATCTGGCAAGCCAAAGGTATCCCAATGATTGAAGTTTTCTCAAAATTTCTTTTTCTTTTTTTTTTTTTTTTTTTTTTTTTGAAATTTCACATCAAAATTTGTTGATTACACCCCCAAACCTAAATCTAACATTGTCCTCAATGTGAATGACAACTACAAAATGATGCATGTGATGCTGAAAAATGAAAAGGACAATAGAAATAAATAAAGAAGGTAGAGACTGCATACCTTATTTGATGTGAATTCTTATAATTTATCCTGAGACAAAATAGTTCAGTGAATCCGCACAGAAACATAGAAATGACAAATATGTACTCAAATTCAAAGCATAATAATTGAAAAATGTCTTAACCCTAAACCTAAAAATCTCATAGATGTACAAAGTGATCTCCTGATACACAGAATCTTCCAAAAGTGTCTCCTCAACTTCTGGGCTCAGATACTCAAGATATGGTTTCAAACGATGTCCATTGACTTGGAAAGTACTACCATCCTTGGCATTATGGATTTCAATCGCCCCATGTGGATGAACTTTCTCAACTGTGTATGGGCCAGTCCAACGAGATTTCAATTTCCCAGGAAATAAATGAAGTCTAGAATTGTACAAAAGAACCTTCTGACCGGCGAAAAATTCCTTACGAAGGATAATCTTATCATGCGTGGTCTTCATGCGGTCCTTGTATCTTGCGGCACAGTTATATGCATCATTCCTAATCTCTTCTAACTCCGAGTTGCGGTTTCCTATGTTCTTTTGCCTTGTCGCGATCAAAATTGAGGCGTTTCATTACCCAATATGCTTTGTATTCTAATTTGACAGGTAAATGGTAGGCCTTGCCATAAATAGGGACTTGGTCAATGAAGGGTACAGGGAAATGATCCTTAAACTCTAACTGGGGTGAATTGACACTAGATGACACCAGCAAAGATTCAGAAATGGGCAATGATTCAAACTGAGTGGCCCATTTGCTAGTATCCATGAATAGAGCGGAATCTAAAAGTGCATTTGCTTCCCTAATTGAACCTTCTTTATCAAAATCTTTGCTGAATGGGTCAGAATAACTCGACTCTTCCAAAGAGTTGTTGATCATATCATCAATCATGCAAACTTCCTCAAGATCATCAATTTCAGTTGATTGGTTACTACTATGGAAAACATTGAGTTGGACAGTCATGTTTCCGAAGGCTAGAGTCATTATACCATTCCTACATCTAATAACAGCATCTGAAGTGGCTAGAAATGGTCTGCCTAGGATCACAGGGATATGGCTACCTGGGTTTTTCACTGGTTCAGTTTCTAGGACTACAAAATCCACAGGGTAATAGAATTCTTTAACCTTGACAATCACATCTTCCACAATTCCCTTTGGATACTTCACAGTTCTATCCGCTAATGAAAGGGTAATGTCTGTGGGTTTTAACTCCCCCAAACCTAACTCTTTGTACACAAAATAGGGTAGCAGATTCACACTGGCTCCTAAATCTAGGAGGGCTCTTTGGATGACAGTCTCTCCTACTTTGATCGCAATTGTTGGGCAACCAGGGTCCTTGTATTTTGGAGCAATTTGCTGTTGAATGAAAGATGAGGCTTGTGCAGCCATCACAGCATGTCTAGGAACACTGGTTCTCCTTTTCACCGTGGTGAGATCTTTCAGGAATTTTGTATAGGAGGGAATCTGTTTGATGGCATCTAAGAAAGGTATATTGATCTGAACATTCTTGAATACTTCCATGATATCATGAGAACTTTTCTTGGGTTCTTGCAATCTAAGAGGATAAGGAGCTTTGGGTTTGTAGACATCTACTGGCTTTGGTGCTATTTCCTGGGTTTCATTTTCCTTCTCTTGGGTCTCCTGACCCTCTTCCTGGTCAGCAGTCTTATGGACCGCGATTTCTTCACTTTTTTCCTTGGGGAGTTGGACCTTCTTGTCCACTCGCTTGCCATATGTTAAGGTGGTAATGGCCTGGACTTCATGGGATGAGTTTTCATTAGAGTTAACCTGATACTGCCCTATTGGGCCTTGACTCTGTTGTCTACTAGGATTAGGCACTGGCTGACTAGGTAATTCACCCTTCTTCCTATCTACTAGAGAACTGGCTATTTGGCTTAGACTAACTTCAAGTTTTGCAATTGCTTGTGCATGGATTTGATTAGTCTGGGTTTGTGACAAATTGGTTTGCTGTTGCTGATGGATGAATTCTTGTTGTTGCTTCATCATGTTAGCCATCATGGCTTCCAAATGTGAGGGTTGTTGAAGAGTGGGAGCAACATAAGAAGGAGGAGGTGGAACCAAAGGTTGGTTCAACTGAGGAGCTTGTGACGGGCTTGGCCTAGAAAAATTTCTTTGATACCCTGGTGGACCACCTTGATATTGGATAGGTTCATTCTGCCTATAAGAGAAGTTTGGATGAAACCTATTATCAGGATGGTATACTGGGCTAAAAGAATTGGGAGTGGGCTTTTTGAAGGCATTATATGAATTAATCGAATTTGCCTGCTCAGCCTTGATGGTGGGCAAACTAGGGCAACACTCCACTAGATGCTCTGAACTATCACAAATGAGACATATGTTGTGTGGCTCATGTTCCACATTCATTATGGGGTTTGGATCTCTCTGTGAGTTCCGGTTTGTTGTTACCGCAAAAGTATCGAACTTCTTGCTCAATTTGTTCACCCCATCCACTAAGTTGGTCATGACATATTTAAGATCTGGATCTGCTTTTATTTCATAAATACCTGACTTTCTAGATCCTCTATCATCAACTTCATTGTCATAGCTACTCCAATTCTTGGCATTCTCAGCTAAATCTACAAGGAACTCATAAGCTTCATCAGGGGTCTGATCCATGAACTTACCCTTGTGCATGGACTCAATCATGTTCCTATGTGTGTGAGGTAGTCCCTTATAAAAGAAGTGAACTAGATGGGCTTTGTCAAGCCCGTGGTGTGGGCATTTGATTAATAAATCATGAATTTTTTCCCAAATTTGAGAAAATTCATCTTCAGCTCTCCCCCTAAAAGTTCTAATGGCATCTTTGATTTTCTCAGTTTTTGCCATAGGATAAAATTTTGTCATGAATTTCTTAGAGAGTTGTTCCCATGTTGAAATTGAATTGGTGGAGAGGGAATACAACCATGCAGCTGCATGATCTTCCAAAGTCATGGGGAACAACCTCAATTTGACACCTTTCTCATCTAGGTTATGATTTTTGAATGTTTGACAAATTGTCAAGAATTTGTTTAGATGGATATAGGGTTGCTCACTCTCGAACCCATGGAATTTGGGAAGCATATTGATGGTTGCCGGCCGAATCTCAAATTGGATTGCAGTGGTGGCCGGCAGCACTATGCAAGTTGGTGGATCGGAAGATGCAGGAGCATATAGCTCATTCAGGGTTTTGGCACGTTCACCCATTGTGAAGAGTGATGAATGGTTAAGGACTCGCCTATGTTGATGAAAGGTTCTCTCAATCTCAGGGTCTAAAGGTTTTAACTCTCCCCTATTGGATCTTCTACCGTGCATGCACCAGAAACAAAAAAAGTTTGAACCTCTCTCCTAGATTAGACAGCTCCTAACAGGTTTGAAAAGAACACCTAAGCCTCCAATTCGGTCCTATGAAACGTTGACCAGGTCAGCTTCCAGGTAGTGGTGGGGTCACAATGGTCCCGCTTAAGTACCACCCTTCTAGAACACATTGTGTCTCCCTTAGAGGGACAAGGCTTTCCTAGACATCAACATGATCACAGAGCGCAATTGGTGGAACTTTTTGTGGTCTTCGCCTTAATGAGCTCAAGAATCCTAAGCCCAACGTCTAAATGATTTTATTTTAATTGGCTTGGGATAATCATGCAATGTAGTGATTTTTGGGCCAAGGACGATTGATGAAATACCGACCTTATCTTTTTTTTTAATGAATTTTGCCCTTAAATTGATTTATACAAATGAATACGCTAAATGCACAACAAATATTAAAACAAGAGCTTTGCCAATGGAGAACTTACCTAGGGAGTATGTTCACTCCGGAAATCCAAAAATTTGAAGTGGAATTAGATCAATGAGTCTTGAGCTTTATGTTCCTCATCCTTCTCTCTTCTTCCTTCAAAACAAATAAAAGAAAAATACTTTTTTTATTTTTTTTTATTTTTTTGTTTTTTTTTGTTTTTTTTTTTTTTAAGAAAAGGAAAAAAAAAATTGATACCTTCAACCTTTACCGTTACTTACCTTGCCTCCCCAGCAACGGCGCCAATTTGTTGGTGGCTTTGATTGTCGTTAAAATCTCGTCTTTGTCAACTAAAATATAAAACCCTTACCTAGGTAGAAAGTGGTAGCAAAGGGTCGAATCCACAGGGAGGCTATTGAAGCAAACGAATAAAAGTAAAAGATTATCAATTTTTGGCAAAAAAAAGTTTAAAAACAAATTATCAATGATTGATTTAAGAAAACTAATTTAAAAGGTAAAGTTAAAACCAATGTATAAAAAAAGACCACCAAGGATTGGAAATCCACCCCACGTGTATCGTGATAATTCTTTCTTTTGCATCTAATGAAAACAGAATATTTCAAAAGCAGTTCACTTCTACTCGATTTAAAAATAGGGTTTATAAAGCATCAACCGTATCCCATCTAAGTAGAACGACGGAAGATCTAAAAATACCCATAATCAAAATAAATCTAAGTTGAAGAAACTATATAAACATGAAGAACAAATTAGAAAATATCAATGCACAAAGAAAAGAATCAATCATTCAAACACATGGGGTGGAATCCTCTCCTTGATGGAAGGATTTTCTAGCCTATCATGGTTGATGAAATTATAGAATAAACATAAAAATATTCCATGAAAACAAAATAACAATGCACTTTTATTGAAAACACAAGAGAATCTGTTTCTAATAAAAACAAAACAAAAACTAAAAACAAAAACTCAAAACAAAAAAGAAAGAATAAAAACTGAAAATAAATTCCTTCTTGGCTGAATGAATAGATTCCTCCTTGGCTGAATGCAGAGATTTCCTCCTCTCTTTCTGGAGTGCCCTTTTTATAGGGGTTTTGAGGGTTGAATTAGTTGTAAATGCTGATTTACTTGAGTTGTTAATGCTGATTTGCAAAATATGTTGGAGATATAATTGCAAAATCTGTTAGAGATCTTGTTGATTTGTTGGAGATGTCAAAGCTGATTTGATTGAAGATTTTATTGATTTGGTGGATCATTTTTAGAAGTTTTGATGAAGCTTTGAATGCTAATTCCTTCTCCAATTTATAACCTGCCAAATTTAGATTTCTGAATTTTAAAATATGACTCTGTATGAAAAATATGATAATGCATATTAATTGTATAAATATTGTCAATTTGTGCAAAATATGCTTTGAATATAAAGAATAGAAACTTCCCTAATATGCATGTATATATGAATAATTACATAGGGAAATGTTCTAAAACAACTCTTAAAAGCATATCAAGATATGTTCTTTTGAATATCTAACAATCATCCACTTCATGTGGTTGGTTACCACTGTGGAAAACATTCAGTTGGACAGTCATGTTACCAAAAGCTAGAGTCATTATACCATTCCGACATCTGATAACAGCATCTGAAGTGGCTAAAAATGGTCTGCCTAGGATCATAGGGATACGGCTGCATGGATTTTTCACTGGTTCAATTTCTAGGACTACAAAATCCACAGGGAAATAGAATTCTTTCACCTTGACAATCACATCCTCCACAATTCCCTTTGGATACTTTACAGTTCTATCTGCTAAAGAAAGGGTAATGTCACTATGTTTTAATTCCCTCAAACCTAACTCCTTGTACACAGAATAGGGTAGCAAATTTACACTGGCTCCTAAATCTAGGAGGGCTCTTTGGATGATGGTCTCTCCTATTTTGATAGCAATTGTGGAGCAACCAGGGTCCTTGTATTTTGGAGCAATTTGTTGTTGAATGAAAGATGAGACTTGGGCAGCCATCACAGCTTGCCTAGGAACATTGGTTCTCCTTTTCACCGTGGTAAGATCTTTCAAGAATTTTGTGTAGGAGGGAATCTGTTTGATGGCATCTAAGAAAGGTATATTGATCTGAACATTTTTGAATACTTCCATGATATCATCAAAATGGGAATTTTTCTTGGGTTCTTACAACCTAAGAGGATAAGGAGCTTTGGGTTTGTAGACATCTACAGGCTTTGCCGCTATTGCTTGGGCTTCTTTTCCCTTCCCTTGGGTCTCCTGTCCTTCTTCCTGGTTAGGGGTCTTATGGACCATGATTTCTTCACTTTTTTTCTTGGGGATTGGGACCTTTTTGTCCACTCGCCTACCATATGTTAAGGTGGTAATAGCCTGGACTTCATGGGATGAGTTTTCATCAGAGTTGACCTGATATTGTCCCCTTGGGCCTTGACTCTATTGCCTACTAGGATTAGGCACTCGCTAAATAGGTAATTCACCCTTCTTCCTATCCCCTAGAGAACTGGCTATTTGGCTTAGACTAACCTCAAGTTTTGCAATTGCTTGTGCATGGATTTGATTAGTTTGGGTTTGGGACATATTGGTTTGTTGTTGCTGATGGATGAATTCTTATTGTTGCTTCATTATGCTAGCCATCATGGTTTCCAGATGTGAGGGTTGTTGAGGAGTGGGAGCAACATAAGGAGTTTGAGGTGGAACCAAAGGTTGGTTCTGTTGAGGGGCTTGTGATGGGCCTGCTCTGGAAAAGTTTCTTTGATATCCCGGTGGACCACCCTGATATTGGATAGGTTCATTTTGTCTATAAGAGAAGTTTGGATGGAAACTAGGCCAAAAGATTTGGGAGTGGGCTTTTTAAAGGCATCGTATGAATTAATTGAATTTGCCTTAATTGAATTTGCCTGCTCAGCCTTGATGTTAGGCAAACTAGGGCAACACTCTACTAGATGCTCTGAACTATCACAAAAAAGACATATGCCCTGCGGTTCATGTTCCACTTTTATGATGGGGTTTGGATCTCTATGTGGGTTCTGATTTATTGCAAAATTATCAAACTTCTTACTTAGTTTGTTCACACCATCCAATAAGTTGGTCATGACATTTTTAAGATCTGGATCTGCTTTTTTTTTCCTTTTTTAATTCCATATCCTCGATTACTAAATTCTTTTTTGTTTCTAAATTTGTCCATGTCATATTCTATATTCCTTCAGACCCAAACTCACCATTAATTACCATTGATACTAATGTGTAATGACCCTTGTGTTTTTCTACAATTTCAGTGGGTGCCACCGCCCCCACTGGCTCCTTGGTCTGTCTGCCTCTGCTATATACTAAATTGTTATTTGGGTGGATACTTTCAAGAAGCCGTCCTACGGAAGGGGAAGTCATGGTCACCGTTGGTCTGGGGTGGCCCGTTTTTTCATTGCTTTGGTGGTTGTCTAGAACCACCTCTTAGGCGGTGGGAATCAAGTTTGTGTCTTTTAACCCGCCCTCCCCTCCCAAGAGCAAATGTTTTAGCATCATGTATTGTATGATTCCCAGGGATAGACCTAGTTGGGACATCATTGATGATCGAGTTGCATGGGAACCTTATATATTTTTTTTATGTATAGGTACAAGCATTGAAAAATAACTTTATTCTTGCTAAACATGTAGTCCAGGAATAGTACGGATCCAGAGTTGAGAGACTTTTGCAGAAAGGCTTCTATCCCCTGTTCTGGAAGTGTTTTAAGCCATATGAACTAAAATGCAATGGGAGCCATTTATGTTAAAATTTAAATCTTTGATGTGGATCGAAGTGGGGAGGAAACTTTATTGTACCAAGAATGATGCTTGCTCAAATAACATTTACAAGAATTTTGCTCGGAAGTCTTGGCTGCTTCTCTGTAGGGCAACTGGGATGTTGGCAAATTTCTTATCTCCAGGGTCTTTGGGAGGCAGGTAAATCCTTGCGACGCACAGGTGATTGAAGCGTAAGCGAAGGTTACTGTTGTTATGGACTTGGACCTGGCAAACAGACGAATAATCTCCTTAGCCAAATTTGTGATGAATTTCAAATTTGAAATTTTGTTATGGACTTGGACATAGAAAACAGATGAATGATCTCCTTAGCCATCAAAAAAGATTGATGGTCTGATTGGTTGTTGGCTATATGCATACTTTATTTTGGCTTTGTTCCTTTGATTTGCTATCCTTCAACTTCTTCCATCAAGGGCGATTTAATGGTCTCTCTTGAATGGACGAGCTTCTTGGGTTTGCTGATATTGTTCAATGTTGTAGTGTTTTCATTTCTTAGCTAAGCTCTTTTTTTTTTTAACATGACTCCTTCTGTGGATGGGTTTATTTTCAGGAACTTAATATTGGTCAGGGCTGATGTATCTCGACTCCCATTTCGTTCAGGTTCCATCGATGCTGTGCATGCAGGTGCTGCTTTGCATTGTTGGCCTTCACCATCTGCTGCTGTATGTATATGTCAATCTCCAGTATCATTTATTGCAGAAGATTAATACTGCACTTTAATTTTTTAATGTGAGTTATTTGTAGAGTTTAATGGAATTGTTTTCCAGATTATATTCAGCATAGGGTATGAATTAGTTAGTTGCATATTACCTTGTCCTGCATCAGCTTGAGTGGAGGAAAATAAATGTGTTGAAACTAAATTAGACAATGACATCAATTATTTCCTACAAATGGGAATGAGAGAGATGTAATCCTACATTGACACTGACCTTAAGTCCCTGCAATGTTTGGAGGTATCTAGCAGGGCCAGAATGAGGAAGTTATTTTTTGTTTTCTAGAAGCTGACCTCAAAGAGAGTGAGTAAGATATTTTGTTTTTTTGATAGGTATATATTGAATCAAAGATATCGTTGTTGCAAATTTTGTTATCAACCATTGAGCTATTGGTCGAAACCCAGTGTAGGATTATTTTGATGTCTCATGGTGGTTGTCCTGGCTGCTTCATATTGTAAGAGTCAATCTGGAGGGAGGAAAATAGTTGCATGGGCTCTCACATCAGTATAATTTTTTGTCAAAATGAAATTTGTCTCGGTAATATTAAACTAGATGTTCCGGTCCATGCAGCTCTTCACTCTTTTAGATTTCTATTGAGACCTCTAAATCTACACTTCTTCTCCTCATTTTTAGGCACCATGGGAATCTGTTTGCAAGATTTTTTCTTCTTTATTTTTTTCTGTGGTGGGGAGGGAGGTGCTGACTGCTGAATGTCGCAATATTCTATTAATAATTATAAAGAATAGAAAAAGGACCTAAAAATGAAGATGAGAAATCTTTGGATTTTACAAATTCCATAGCTTATGAAGAAAAATGTCAATGTTATAAATTTACTATATCAAATTTAATAATATAAAGACAACTTATTTGGAAATCATTAGCTTTGATACTGAATGTTCTTCATTTTATTATGTATGTCACATATGAGTAGACACATGTTGCGGGCTTCTATTTGTTAAAACTCACCTGAATGTAAAAACTCGCATTGGAGTATTTCAGATCCGCTTAATTGATTAATTCTGTTTTATTTTCTTGAAATGCTGAAGGAATGAGAGTTGTCTTTCAAAATTGAAGTATTTCTTTTTTCCCTTCTGATAAAGATAACATATCTAACTTGTTGATCATCCATGAATTTCTAGCTTTCGTGCGAAATTCTAGAATTTTGAACCTACCTGTTTTTTTCAAAAGAATTTGTTTTGAGCTTCAATACAGAAAGAATTTTCATGTTCAACATATCTAGCCAAATCCACAGTGCTTGACATCATCAGCACACTTTTTTATTTGTTTTATGTTATCTAGCACATCATTAGAATCAAACCTATTTTGGACCTCTTTGGTACTCTGATGGATGAATTATTGACAGATATTGCCAGTGACTGCAACACAAAATATGGTTGTGCAGGTTGCTGAAATAAGTCGGGTTCTTCGTCCTGGTGGTGTATTTGTTGCTACCACTGCCATATTTGATGGAATTTTCTCTTGGATTCCACTTGTCAGAACTCTTCGTCAGGTGATTAATCAGATAATGCATGGTCTGCTTGTTGTTTTTATTTGATTATTACTCAGTCTGCAGTTTGAAGTGTCCAGCAGGTCCCTTATTTCTAAATCTGTTTCTGAACATATGGTCATTGATGTGTTGCACAAATCACTTAAATGTACATTGTCATTGTACAGAATTATATAATGAGGAAGAAGTTAAAGATAGCTTCATATTCATAGTTAGCATTATCTTCAACAGCTTCATATTCATAGTTAAACATTATCATCAACGTAGCCTGTTTTCTCAAAGTGGATTTATTAATGTTATTACAAGATGAACTCTTTTTGGTCATTCTCTTTCATGTCCTCATTAACCACCTTACTTCATGTGTTCTAAGCCCTGCTCTCCTTTACCCTGTACCGGACCTCTGCTCACTCTTACTCAGATGTAATAATTGGAAAACCTTGTCCATGACTTAAGAAGATGATATCATGTTATTTTATTACTTACCTAAGAGGCTGTTATCATGCTGTTTTATTACTCATAAGATTTTTATATTGAAGTCCTCTTAAAAAAAAATCATTGAAGTCATTCTAAAGCCGTTCTAGTTCTACCACAAGCCATTTGCTCATTGTTAGTTACTCTTTTACTTTCTTTTTCTGACTGCCAAACTTCTATAATCTTGATGGCTTACTTGCTGTTCATAAAAATTATGATTTTAATTTCTTGTTTTTCCTGATCAGACAACAGTAGGCACCCTTCATTCATCCAACAGATTTAATCATACTATAAACATCATAATCAATATTTGCATGTGTATATTGACCAAATTATTTTGACAAGGTATCTAGGCTTATATTAAACCATATTTTCAGAAAAAAAATTCCGTCCTGTCATAATGGTACAAAACCCTGTTATATGATAATGGTATCAGGTTAGGTTCATCGTGGAGGTGACGCTACCTGTTCAAGAGCTCATGCTGTCTGGGCTTCTGGTTGAGCTGACCTAAGTTGCATGTTTAGTGAACTGTGCCTCAAAATTGTCCAGGAAGATCAACTTGATCTTTCAATTTGCTGACCTGACAGATTACCTTTTTGGGTTGAATTAGCTCCGTTGGCCTTTTTTGGTGCATTGGTTGATCTTCAAAGTCAAATGAGTATAAGCACCAAACTGTTTTTTTTTTTATTTGCATGCACGAATCATACTGTGTACTTATTTTACTACTTGTGCACATGTTGGCATTCTTACCAGAAATCAGCTTGCAAAACAGTCCGGTCATGCATGCATGAAACTGGAAAAACTGGATTGTTAGTAATTTCCTACATTTGCATAGCATATTTAATCAGTTATATCCTTTATTTTAACTAAATAAAGAGATAATGACAAAGGTGTTATTCTTATGCACATTTATGAAACTTGGCTCTATTGAAAACCATTAGGATGATAAAATTTGTACTGGACAATTGTGACATAAAATAAGTCAGTCAGCCAGTTTAGTCCATAGGTTGTCGTGAATTTTAAACTGAATTTCACAAATGATTGTATTCTGACATCATGAGGGAATCAACAAAACTTTCAAAGTAACTAAACCAAGGTTAATTTTAGATTTAGGAGGATATTCTGAGAAGTGAGATGTATAACAAGCATGGTCTAACTGTATTGATGAGTGATTCACAACATAAAGCTTGTTGTTCACTAAAGTACCATTTTTTTTTTTTTTGAATAATAGTGCTTCCCAGGATTATCCCTTGATCTTTTTCACAGAGGTGGGAGATGTTTATCGACTTAATCAAAGCTCGGTTCGCAACCATAAATTTTTGTTGAACACAATTATGAAGAACATATATGACGGAAGAACTAAACCGAGCATATGGAAACTGAAAATGTACAACTATACATGCTTGAAAGGTTCCACCAGTATTTTTGTTTGTTGTCCTCTACATGGTAGTAGTAACCCAGTCAGTGCTTCATCTTTGTGACAGCACATGCATGTTATTTTGTGCATTTACTGACCATATTCATTCATTCTAAATGGTACCTGCCCTTATCGGATGTTGTAACCTCGTTTTATTTATGAAATCAGGGTAGCAATTGTCTACCAATTACATCAAAAAAAAAAAAAATTCGAAATGGTACCTCTGGAGTTCTTGCTATCATTATATGACATCAAATGCATTCTTCTTCATGCAGACACTTGCATCAGTTTCAGGCAACAAGTTCTATTTATCTGAGGCTGAACTGAAGGATCTCTGCAAGGCCTGTGGTCTGGTTGATTTTATATGTCAGAGAAATGGACCTTTCGTGATTCTTTCAGCAACGAAACACAATTAAAAGATTGTTTCATTTACCCACATAAGGTAGGTGTTTATTTGGAAACCTCTCCTTCCCCATCTTCCAAAGTTTGCTACTCTGTAGTTGCCGTTCCTGCATCAATTGATGCCATTGAGACTCACTCCATAATTAAATGAACAGTTTATGCATCTTATATCCCAAAAAAAAATGTATGTATGGTTGTGTTGTATGTATGTATGTATGTATGTATGTATAGAGTTCTGATATTATGCGGTCAATTTGGATTTTTTGATTTCGTGCGGTCTGTGAGCTGGGCCATATGATCGAGATGGAGATGGACCCTCTGATTGGATGGCAATTTTTTTATAAAAAAAAATTCAAACCGGACAACTGGTTAAGAGGGTTACATCTTTTCGAAAAACCCATTGAGTCTCTCCTCACTCTCTTCCCTTTCATTCTCTCTGTTATTTCACCCACCCCAAAAACACCATCTCCCCCCCCCCTCGAATCCCCTCCCTTGAATCCCTTCCTGTAATACCCTCGTACTCATTATCTTTAATTAAGACATGCGATATGGTGCGTTAAGTAAATAATCTACAAAACAATATCGAATAATAAATAAACTCATAAACTAGTCAGGTTTAAAACATAAATCAACTACAGGACCTCAATAATTCATTTTTAAGTTTGAATGAATACACACGAGTTCTTTATTTAATATTAATAATAATTTCTCTAGTTTTGTTAATAAGGCTAAGGCCGTCCACTACATGTCAAGAAGAAGGTTTATTCGACACCTATGATGCAACGAAGATAAAACGCGAACTAAATCGTCAACGCCTCATCACAAGCAACAATCACCATCAGCTACTTTGAAAGATTGGGAAAAGAGGGGTGAGCTACCAGACGCTCATTGAATGGATCTAATGCGTCCCAATAATAATAATAATAATAATAATAATAATAATAATAATAATAATAATAATTTTAAAGAACAATCCCATAAAATCCGAAACGAGCAGAATATAACATATATATATATATATATATATATTCACAAGTGTAACGATAAAACATAATGCATCTCTTTAAAGGAATAACCACAAATCACAACACTAACTACATTATGTGTATGATGCAACTGACACGCATGCCCGTATGACACGCAGCCAAAAGGTGCTCCATCTAGAGCTTGGTCACGCAGACAAGGTCCCACTGAACTGGGTCACGCAAACCAATCGTCACGCAGACGATGTCACGCAGACGGGGTCACCAGACAGATGATATAGATGCACGATCAATTTATCAACCCATAGTTTGCATGTAAGAATAACATAGTCTCCAACATATAGTTTATACATAAAATAATGTCTCAAAATGTGATGTCATGCTCATGTATTCCATACTCAATAACAGTTGTATTCATAACATAGGCATGATGCGAATATGATATAAATATAAGTAGTTTTGAAATCTACATAGAGACTAGACCCACTCACCTCCGGCCCAACGATTCGCAAACCACAACCGAGTCTTACAGTAAATCTAATTTGACAAGAAACGATATGGCTAGGTCACATTATGATCAAACAGTACGGGACCTGATGGGGTTCGTACCTACCGAAAACCTAACGGCTCCTCCAAAAACCGTCCGAGGAAGAACTGACGGCTCCTATCAGGGCCGTCCCAAACAAACCGACGGCTCCTTTGGGAGCTGTCCAGAACATGCCCGATGGCTCTCAAAGGAGCTGTCCCGAGGCAGAAAATGAAGATGGTGTAGATTTTATGTGATTATTATATTATTATATTGTTTTGATTTGGTTAAATGTTTTGTTCTGTAGTTTGAACATGTTCTATTGCATAAGATGTTGGGATTTCAATAAAAACCCTAGATTTCATGCAGATAAATGAAGAAAAGTCAATAATATGTGTACCTATCGCCATTGCTTTGAGGATCTGATGGTAGGACTTCCACCTCCAAGTCTCTTTCTCTTTTGCCTTCTCTCACACAATGATGGGATGGGTATGAGATGAGAAAGAGAATTTAGGGTTTGGAGTTGGGACCTCAACCATTTATATAAACAACCCAAATTCCGTCTTTGTCAATCATAATGTCTGGAATTACAAATGGGTCCTTAATAGGTCTCTAAACATAAAAACTGAATCTGTACTCACTTAATACATGTGTAATTGAACGTGCATAAGAGATGTGTATTTAACCTTATCAAAAATTAAATCATAACTGAATGGGTATAAACAACACCCCTCATTCTTTATTTGACAGCCAATAATGCCTAATAATCTGATCTATGTAAGCCCACCTTAAAGAAATTTCCAACAATCTCCCACTTGGCTCACATGGGTCACCCTGAATTAGGTATCGTAACTTTATGAACTCAACCTTTACTCTCAAGATTTATGAGTGATATCTCTTAAACAATTTGGTCCATTGAACCACCAATATAGGATCATGACGGCTTTTACCATATTTATCGTGATAGGACTCATTCATGGTCACAAATGTAACGCCCCGAATCCATGACTCTGTTTTGAAGCGTGAAACCCGGTTGCGTTAACTTAATTCCTGAAATCTCATAGTACAAGTATTCTTTCACGCTAAAGAACATAAGAAAAACATCACCATATTTATACATCAATTGTCAAGGCTAAAATCCAACACAATTTCAATATATATTGGGAAAAACTGAATTTATATATATCTACATTATCATACATATGGGTCCTCTACATGCCAAAGAAATGACCAACACCTTCTACACAAGTCTAGTGCTTCAAAAATCATTATCTTCATCGTTACTACACGAGATCCATTCATCTAAGTCTATTGTCACGCCCCAGGGCGGCCGTCCCCAGGACGCGGCAGGTGTATATATCATATCAGAAGCCTACACATGAGGTCAAATATATATACTCTAAAACCACAGATAAAAATGACAACACAGATCAAACAGGGCTGACATAATATATACACAATATAGCGGAAGCTAAAACTGAGTCTGTAACTCAAAACATATTACAGACTCGATACACAATCATACGTCCTGTGAGAGCCAATATACATAGAAACAACTGAATATATACAGACGCGTGCCAAGCACGGAAATAAAATACATACAGCCAAGGAAAGGGATGCTGATAGCCTCTGGCACTCGCGGACGTAGCGCTGCTCCTCTACTGAAGGAATCCCTTGGAAAGCTCCAACTGCTGCTCCGGCTCTAGCTCAGGCTCAGTGACCACTGGGGAAAAACATATGCGAGGGGTGAGCCACGCGCTCAGTGAACAGCACAACCCATGCATCACAGACTATATTTACCACAATTCCATTATTTATCCAATCTCCAAGACATAACAACATAATCCAGTGGTTCGTACATCGCCGAACCACCACACCCTCACCCTCACCCATCAATGGGTGACATAGGCTATTGGGACTGATAATCATCTATTCACAAATGCAGTAGGTCGCTCATCGCCAACCCACTACACCCTCACCCTCACCCTACCACGGGTGACATAGGATTTTGGGACTGACTAGGCTGTTGGTCACCCTTGGTCCACCGATAGTCTCTCCCTCCACTCCGTAGGCCGCTTGGTCTCCACCCACAACTTCAGCACAGTCCGTCACAAAAATCGGGAGGCGCCTACTGATGTGGGTCCTCCGAAGGACGGCCTTTCTAACGCTGGGGGTAGGCTCTACCGGATCCAACGCAGGGAACAGAACAGCCTATCCATACGCTTATGATCCACTCGGATCCGCCGACAATACATCTCTACCACTCAAATGTCATGAACTCTTCAGAGTTCCTCCAGGGCGCATATCCAAGATGCGGGGAAAATAAGTACAATCAAAAGCAATGTTGGAATATCATTGGGGGAAAGAAACTCGGGAGGGCGGCGTGAGTTCCCGATACAGGATACCCCGACAACCAAACAAGGAACACGGAGTACCCTAACACGGGTCCCACCGCTGTCCTCGCAAGGCCCCTCCCCTATAATATTCACTACCCATGCTAATAATCATACCAAACATACAACATTACTTATAATATTATTGGGACTAGAAACCCTGGGAGAGCAGCATGAGGTCCCGATACAGGACATCCCGACAACCAAACAAGGAACACGGAGTACCCTAACACGGGTCTCACCGCTGTCCTCGCAAGGCTCCTCCCGATAATATTACCTAAGGCATGCGATTTAACATACACTAGTATTTAACTTAATAAACAAACTAGTAGGACGCATACATAGGTCGAGGTTTCCTAACATGAAACAGGAGGCATGGTGCATGGCTCATACACATATCCTAAGGGTGCAAGTCCCTAACATGTAAAGTCTAGGGTAGCATGCATTCTACAATTTAATCATGCAAGCATGGATTACATATTATTGCAGGTTAATATTCATCCACGGTGCCCCAGGAGAGGTCGGTATACGCCCAAGTGCGTATAACGCCTCTCTACTGGGTTGGATTGTCCCACTCACCGGAAATCGGGTCGACGCGCGACCGTCCGTCGAGATCTGCAAGACAGGGTATTATTTGGTAAGTATAAATCCACAATTATCATTAAATACACAAATAAATACCCCAAAACCCACAACAAACACCTAACACTCGGGCAAACGTGCACACGACCCGCACGCACGCTAGCCCGAGCACTCCGGCAACTACCCGCACGGCCACCCGACCGCCCGGGTGCACCGCCGCGCCTCCGCCCGCGCACCCCGCGCCCGCCGCTTGGACACGCCGCCGCACCACCCGGGGCACCGCGCGTCCACTGCGCCCGACCGCAGCAGCCCGCGCGAGCCCCAACGCCTCGCGCCGCCCCCCGCGAGCACCCCGCACGCCCCCGCGCGCAGCGTCTCGCCCCGCGCGCACCCCGCGCGCACCTCCGCCACCTCGCCACGCCTCACGCGCACCACCACGGCCTCGCCACGCCCCGCGCGCACCACCACGGCCTCGCCGCGCCCCTCCGCGCGCACCCTGCACTCGGCCACCACCTCGCGCCCACACCACCGCTGCTCAACCACCACCTCGCACCCGCGCGACCTGCTCCACGCGCACCAACCCGCCCAGCACCAGCCGCCCAGCACCTCGCGCACCAGCTCCTCGCGCTCGCTGCCTGCTGCCTGAGGCCCCCAGCCCGAGCACGCCAGCACTGCCAGCCCGTCCCGCGCGCCCAGCACGACCAGCACCCCGCACCAGACCCGCGCACACCCGCGCGCACGCACGCCCGCGCACGCATGCGCGCATGCCCGCGCGCGTCCAGCATGTGCGCTGCCTGGGCCGCTGCCGCTGCTGCTTGCGCCCGAGGACATCTCCCACCATTCCCGAGCACCCAAACCACCACCTACCGACCTCCGACCACCTCCACCGCCCTCCGACGGCCACCCACAGCCGCCGACCTCCTCCCATACACAGATCCACACTCCTAGCATACATCTATGCAAGAAAAGTGAAGAAAAAGACCTTACCAAGGGGAGGAAGCGAAGTCCGGGCGCTCTCCCCGCGCCGAAACCTTTCTCAAAGGCTTTCTTTCTCCCCGATCTACCACGGCCCTCAAAATGGCCCAAATCAGAGGACAAAGAGAGGGGGACGGAGTGGCTAGAGTCGTCGGAATCGGGTTTTGAAGACACCGGAGATCTACACTTCTCGTGCTTTAGGTTTTTGGTTTTGAGGGGTGTAGGGGGCTCAAACGGAAGAAAAACGGAGAAGGGGAGAGAGAGGGCTTGGGGAGGAAGACGATGAACAGTAACTCGGGTTTTAGATCCCACTTATTTATAGTGCGCGACTTAAAAACCCGGATACGCCCCGGAACTGCGAAATTTTTGGAAACGATGCCGGAATTCGATGAAATTTTCGTGAGAGGCCTAAAATGGCACCAGGACACCAAATATGCAGTTAGATTTCCAATCGGAGTCCTCTAGCTTAGGACGATGGCTAACAGTCCAAAAATTTGCGGTTCCGATCGAAAACCCTAAAAAATTTTAAAACTGCCAGGACGCTCTAACGGTTACCAGCAGGCTAAAAGTGACACATATATAACATTCTCCCCCCCCTTAGGAAATTTTGTCCTCAAAATATGCAAAAACATCTACGAGGGGAAAAAGATGCGCGTCACACCTGGCATCCTTGAGCTCCTAAGTGTCCTCAACACCGGAACGGTGCTGCCATCGCACCTCGACCAACTGGACGGTCTTGGTGCAGAGCCTCCTCACGCGGCGGTCCATGATCTCAATCGACTGCTCCACGAATGACTGTCCGGCTCAGAGACGAGCGGCTCGAACGGGATGACGTGGGCAGGATCGCGGACACACCTTTACCCAACTGCGAACCCACCACTCCAAGACGGAGAGGTAAGAATTGGCGCTGAGGTGAGCCTCCGAGTAAACTCCAGGAAGCTCTCCTCGCAAGACGGGGACCACTCGAACCGGACATCCTTCCGAGTAAGGCGGTTAAGAGGAACAGCTATCTTCGAGAGACCCTCGTCAAGCTTCCTGCAACAACCCGCCAACTCGGGAAGCTCCGAATCCTTGCGGGATTCGACGGCCTACGCCAATTCGACATAGCAAGCGTCTTACCCGGGTCCACAGATATGCCTTTACCAGAAACCACTCAGCCCAAAGGCCTTAACCTCTAACCAAACTCGCACTTGATCTCTCATCTATCTGATGCTTCCATGGTATCCCTTGCCTGGGAAAAGAAACCTCGGGAGGGCACCATGAAATCCCGATATAGGATACCCCGACAACCAAACAAGGAACACGAAGTACCCTAGCCCGGGTTTCAACGCCGACCTCACAAGGCCCCTTAATCCAGAAAGGAACACTAAAAGAAGACATCATTTTAAATAACACATCTAACCCCTCCAGATCACCTACATCTAGATGATAACTCAACGATGTCCTTCAACATCAACAACAAGACCGGACCCAACATCATTGGGAACGGTCCAACAGAAACTGGGTCACGAGCGACCCGCCTTCGCCTCATCCACACCCTCACTCCGAAAGGAGACATATTGGGACTTTGGGAGAGACTTAGACTGCTCTCTACCCCTGGTCCACCGGTAGCCTCTCCCCGCTCCGTAGCTCGCCTGGTCCTCTGACCGGGAGCCTGTCTAACGCCGGGGCTGTACTACGCGGATCCAACGAAGGGGAGAGCGATTCACGCTCGCGACACCATTCAATAATCTCTTACCGGGTAGCCCCTACCTAGCATACTCCCAAATTCAGTACCCCTCCGACTGCATCGGCGGTACCTACTGATGGGAACTCTCTTCCAGGACGGCCAAAACCCGGCTTCCTTAACCCAAACAACCACTCTTGATTCTCACTCATCCAAATACCACACACACTTGCATAATAACCATCAAACACACACCCACACATATATATCCTATCACTAGAGAGCTAGGAACATAGGATAATACCTCGAACCATGACACCCAAAGGCTGCACCTCCTCGGCCGTAAGCGCTGCAACTCTGCCTTGGACCAACCGCGGCTGAGGAACAGGAGCACGCCTCGCCGGCTGCACTGGCTGCTGCTGACGCTGAGGCTACTGCTGGAGCGGAAGTTGCTGCTGCAAGAACTGCGGCTGCTGAGGTGGCACGCGGGGTCGGCCAGCATCAGGGCAATGGTATCTGATATGCCCGATGCGCTGACAATGGAAGCAGCGCCGCTTCTCCGGCTGCATGGACTGGATGGGCACTGCTGCAATGGGTGCTGGATCCCACCCTGGCACCGCATCAGCTGGAGGAGAGGCAGCCGCTGACTGATCGAAGCGGGGCCTCTTCCTCTTGCGCTGCCCCTGGTCCCGACTCCCGGAAGGACCCTGATCTGAAGAAGGGGTCGGAGCCCGCACTTGGATCCCGAGGTCTCTCTCGACGGTCTTCGCTCGAGACACTAAGTCGGAGTACCTCGTGAAAGCGTGGGCGGTGACGTGCACCCGGATAGCGCTGCTGAGACCCAACTCGAAACGGCGGCACCGCGTGTCCTCGTCCATCACCAAGGCCGGAGCAAATCTGGACAGCCTCGTAAAGCGCGTAGAGTAGTCAGCGTCGGACATAGTGCCCTGTGTCAGCTGCTCGAACTCCCGCTCCACTAGCTGTCGCGTCGAGAACGGAAAATGCTCGTCCAGAAAATGCCTCCGGAAACCCGCCCAAGAAAGCTGCTCCACTCCCTCTGGGATGTCCACCACTCGGGTAGCCCACCAGTCGGCGGCGTTACCCTTCAGCATGAAGGTGGCCAGGGCGACTCGCTGGCGATCAGTGCAAAGCATGGCCGCGAAGATCGTATCCACCTCCCTCAACCAACGCTCTGGCGCAAGAGGATCTGCCGACTGACCATGGAACTCGGGAGGGTGGAGCTTCAAAAAGGCGTTGAGGCCGCTCTGCTGCACTCGCGCCGCCGCCTCTAGCTCCTCCTCCCTTTCCAGGGGATCCTCAACTCCTACTACCGGAACTGCCACTGGAACTGGGGGTACATCGGGTACCACAGGCGGATCTGCTACTAAGGGGACCTGCGGAACTGCCTCGCGAGTCACCCTCAGCTCCTGAATCTCTCTAGCCTGCTCTGCCAGCATCCTCGTCTGTGTCTCCACCAAATCAGCCAACCGAGCGAAAGCACGCTCCCAAGCAGGAGGCTCCTGCGTCAAGGGCTCTCCAGTAGCATCCTCGTCTCTGGTAGGTCCGGAAACCTCCAAAGACCGAGAGGGACCTCGTCCGCGCCGTCCTCTGCGAGGAGGCATATCAGCACCCTAAGAAAACCAGACACTAGGATCAGAATACTCATATCAAAATCCTAGGACTCATCTCTACGAAAGGAAGACAATTGGCTCTGACAGGACCAGGCTCTGATACCAACTTTTGTCACGCCCCAGGGCGGCCGTCCCCGGGACGCGGCAGGTGTATATATCATATCAGAAGCCTACACATGAGGTCAAATATATATACTCTAAAACCACAGATAAAAATGACAACACAGATCAAACAGGGCTGACATAATATATACACAATATAGCGGAAGCTAATACTGAGTCTGTAACCCAAAACACATTACAGACTCGATACACAATCATACGTCCTGTGAGAGGGATGAAGGCGCCTTAGATTTTGAATTAGGCTCTAAAATTAATCGGTGCTCGACCAAAGAGGTATCGAGCCCGGGCATGTCTTTATAAGACCAAGAGAAGATGTCGGCGTATTCACGTAGTATTTGACTAGACCTTGGGGCATAATTACCTTGGCGCTAGTATCTTGACGCGAAGATGTCGGCATGTCTTTTCGTCCGGTTTCAGCTCTGCGCTGATCATAATGACCTTGGGGCTAGCATCAGTCCCAAGGTTTAGCTCTTCCACCTTCTCGTCCGCTTCTTCTGTCTTCTGATTGAATTTTTGGAGGCTCTTCTTAAATTCTTCAGAGATATCTTCTTCTTGTTCGTCGTCTTCATCGCAGATTTCAAAGACTCCCAGACCATATCCAAGTTTTCTACGTTGTCTATGTCTGGTTCTTCTATGACCGCTATGGAGTCAAATTTTTCTAGGCCAAAGATAGTCCCACTATGTCCTTTTATGTGGTTAATGATATGGTTAGGTATCTGACTTCTAGAGGGCTTGATTGTTTTAAGTGAGGTACTACGGCTAGAATGTTTAGTTTGGCCGACCAAATGCCGCAAATTGTTCAAATTTTTTTTGAAAAGAAAAGACAACTAATATTTACAACTTACTGGATCTAATTCAGGTGCTTCACCAGACTTTTCTCCAATAGCTGGCGCTCCTATGTTGCGATGCTTGCACACCACGAGGAAAGAGCGCTCCATTAGTTGGAGTTTTACTGACTGGTGGTGTGAGTGTTTCTAGAAGTTTATCTGGGTGTGGAAATAACCAATCAAGGGAGCCTGTGAGAGATAGTCTGGCTCTCTTTCTTGGACAGTGCACGTGATTTCTTTGACCCGTTCCACAACTGTTCCATTTACAAAGTGTTCGTGTAAACCCCAATAACAATTCTTTTTCAAATCAGTATGTTGGGTAGATGAGCCAGTGCCTTTCTTATCCAGCCAAACCGGGAGTTTGATGGGCTCCAAGATCCCACCTCTTAGTCCTAGTGCTTTTCCTCGGATGTGACCCATGGCTTTCATCATGTGCCAGCCTGGGTTCTTAGGTGTTTTGCCTTTACAGTGTCGGTGAGAGTGCCTTGATGGTCCATCCAATTGGTTGGGAAGTCTAAGATGTGGATGGTGGTTTCTTTTGGCCTTGGTTTGATGACTTCTATGGCAATAGTCTTACTGCTAGTGAACCCTGGTTTGGATTCCTTGATTGGGTCTCCCCGTATTTTGATTATTTGATTTTCTAAGGGGAATTTCAAACACTGGTGTAGGGGGAGAAGAAACCCCTTTTATTGAGGCTAACCATTTACGTCCTAAGATCATGTTATAGTTAGAGTCCATTTCTAAAACATATGCTTCAACGATTGTTTCTAAGGACCCTATTTTTAATGGGAAGTCTTTAAAACCTAGAACCGGGCAAGCCGTCTTTCATAGGCAAATATCCGGGTATCCGTTTCTAGGAGCGTGGTGATATGTCCACCAATGTGTTCAAAGGTGCGTAGCGACATGAGGTTTACTCCTGCACCGGTATCGACTAGTACTTTATCCACCGGATGCCCTTCGATATCAACTGTGATGCATAGGGGTGAGGTGTTAATAACTTTATCGTGGACTTCTTCTTTAGGCCTAAATGTTATCATGGGCCCTAGTCCTGTAGAGGCTAAGGCTACTGGTATGTTTAAGGTGGAGATTTGAGAGTCAACTTGGACTCTCTCAAAAAACATCCTCAGGGCATGTTGGTGATGCTCCAAGGTTTCGATCAATTCTAGGATGGAAATCTTTGCAGGGATTCTTCAGAGATGGTCAAGGATGTCTATCCTATCTCTGATATTTGTCTCCTCGGTTTCTATTTAAGGTATGGGACGCCTATAGGTGGGGACAGCTTTAAGATTCTTCCGGCCCTAGTTGTATGATGGTTTAGGGTATCAACCGTGGTTCGGGGAAATTGGTTCTTTGATAGGTTTAGGTTTTTGTTAACTGGTAGGATGGGGCTAAGCCTAGGGGCTGGCCTTTCATGAGAGGGGAGGGGCTTTATGGGGCTTGGGAGGATTGGGGAAGGTGCAGGAAGAATTAGGCCACCCGGAATGATCCTGGGCAGTTCTTCATGGTTTGTGGCCCCTATGGTGTAGACACTTTCAAAATTCAGGCTTTCTGGTTCTTCTATGAAGGCTTGCATGGTTGGTTTTGGGTCTTGTATTTTGGTATTGACTACAGGATTGGGACATACTAGGGTTTGGTTTTGTTAGGGTAAGGGATTTGAGTTGGTCCCTGGTGGTTTCGTGGTTGGGCCATTTTTGAGTCCCCCTATGGTGGCCCAATCTAGGCGTTTCTCTTCATCGAGGTCGTAAATAATGTCCCTGAATGAGAAACACTGTTCAATGGTGTGACCATGATGTTGATGGTATGGGCAGTAGCGGGCAGTATTGGCACCAAGAGGTGAAGCTCGGGCTATGGGTAAAGAAATAGTATTGGTTTTTACCAAGGCCTTGAAGATGTTTGTTAGGGTTTCCGGGAGCGATGGATAACAATCCCTTCTATTTAACCACCTTGGGCCATAGGAGGAGGGGGGAGTGACCTCATTGTAGGGGCCTTGTGTAGGCTGCCTGGGGGCTAAATTTTGTGCTCTTTGGGGAGCAAAGTAGGCAGGGGGATTTCTGGATTGACCCTGATTTTGAACCATGAGGTTCTGAACTGAAGGACTTCTGATTACTGGGTATTGTCGTGTCGGCATGGGGGTGGGTACTGATCAGGGAGTAAAGTTTTGATTGGTTTGCCGAGGTGGAATATATCCGGATGAATCGGGTGTATACTGTCTCAGAGTTGGTCCTTGATCAGGGACACGTGCTCCATTTGGGTAGAGTGCCGAGACTTTTGTGATCCCCTCTACCTTGGCGGTTTGCTGTCACGCCCCAGGGCGGCCGTCCCCGAGACGCGGCAATAATAAAATATCAGCTATCAATACCTGAGGTCAATAAAGACTCCAACAACAACACACAAGGTGGCAAAGCAAGGATAATGATAACTGACTGAAAAGCGGAAGCATAATATATAAACAATGTCTGTAAACCAAAAACATTATTACAGACGCGAATACACAATCACTGTCCTGTGAGAGCCAAGTCTAGACCAAAGAAAATGCAACCTGTGCCACATGCACGATTTACAATACATACAATGACTCTAGGACTGCTGACAGCCTCGCACTCGCCACCCGCCGGAAGAACGCTCCACGCCCATAAGACCATGCCATAGGAAAGCTCCAGCTCCACGCCCAACACTGCCCCTGAAAAGAAACAGTATGCGAGGGGTGAGCTATAAGCTCAGTGAGTGGCTGGAAACCAATCACCATACAATAGTTCAATACATAAATAATTCCCTTTCAAGGTAAACATGGGTGGAAACCCATGGATAACAGGGTCACGCAGCGGCGCGACCAATCTCACCCTCACCCTCACTCCCGAAGGGAGACTCTTGGGACATTTGGGGAGAGACCATACCGTTGGTCGAGAAGACCCGGGATTACTAGTCCACACAACACTACTGGATCACCAACCTCACCCTTACTCTCACTCCCGGAGGGAGACTCTTGGGGCTTTTGGGGAGAGACCATACCGTTGATCAAGGAGACCCGGGATTACTAGTCTACGCAACACTACTGGATCATCTACATCGAGATAACTGCCCAACGATGTCTTTAAACATCGATACGAGGCCGGACCCAACAACTATGGGAACGACGAACAACGAATGGGTCACGAGGCGACATGTCTTCACCTCATCCTCACCCTCACTCCTAGAGGGAGACTCTTGGGACTTTTGGAAGAGACTTAGCTGCTCTACACCCTTGGTCCACTGGTAGCCCTTTCCCCGGGTAGCCTCTACCTGGTATACTCCCATGGTCAGTACATTCCCGAATGCATCGGTAGTACCTACAGATGGGATCCCTCTATCATGACAGCTTTTCCCAACCTGAGAAGTTCCTACATCGGATCCGACGAAGGGGAGAACGATTCCACGCTCGCAATATCATTCGTTAGCCCTCTCCCGGGTAGCCTTTACCTGGTACACTCCTAGAATCAGTACGCTCCCGAACACATCGGTGGTACCTACGGATGGGAGTCCTCTGTCAGGACAGCTACAACCCGGGCCTCTTCAACACAGACGACATGGGAGCAAACATTCCATGTTCGCAAAGCAAACCCAATGGAAAAACACTACACTCGATAATCACATATCGATGATAGCGAACACTATTGCACTCTGACTAGGTTGCGTCGCTCAGACATAGGGGCGGTGTCACGCCCCAACTACCGGATTAACAATCTGATAAGATAATGAATTCTCCTGAATTCCAAACGAGTGCATCGCTCGGATGCACGGGGCGATTACATCGCTAGCGCCCTAACTAATAAGGTACAACCCGACAGCGGGTCATACCCACGCCTATTCCAGATAGGCCTAATTAGTTTTAACATGCGCATATATTTTATAGGAGAATTTAATCTTAGTTATGTGCATGAACCATATGCACAATCATCTAATAATTATAGGGACACTCCCTAACATGGATTACATCATAATAATTCATACAACATGCATACATGGTCATTAATCACATAAACATACAAAATATACTCTAACATCCGTTGGATATCGCCAACTTAAAAGAAAGGGGCAAGCGCGATCTCGCGCACTAACAGGTGCATGCCAATATTCCAAACGAACCTGAGTTGAGTAGGAAATCGCATCTACTTACTCAGTTCGTTCAGAGGGAGAGGGCGGGGGAGATCATCATCTCATGAAGCTGGTCATAGCTTTGCCCCATTAGCATGGGCGCAACAACTACACCACCCCCTCGAGTCTTATCGCAAGGGAATATTAAGCAGGTGCCCGTTATTAACCCAGACTTATTCATGTTCGATATTCCAATTAATATAGAGGAATAGTATTACAATACTACCTAAGGCATGCCATATTCTATACATCCATACACATTACACAAACTAGAGGGGCTCATGCAACACAATCATTCATACATGAATACAATACATGTACATAAACCTAGCATGCAAGATATCTACATATTATAGCTTAAGCATGGCCATACTACTTATCTACACAAGTAGTATAGCTAGGGGGCCCCATCGAGCGCATCCCGAGAGGGGGGGGGGGGGATTGGATCGAACCACTCACCATACAACCCGGGACCTCGCGCATCCCATCCGACGAGATCTGCAAGGTAAGGGCATCAAACTTCATGAGTAACATCACAATTTAACACTTAGAGTTTACTAGAAATGCCAAAAACTTAGACATGCACGCATGCAAGCACGCCCGTATGCACGCATGCCCGAGTGCCCCAGCACCTACCCGAGACCCTAGGCAGCCCCACGCATTCCCCAGCACACGCACGCATGTGCACTCACTCGCGCGCACGCACTGGCACCCAGCCGCGCGCCCAGACACATGCTCAGGCGCACTGCCCCGCGCGCGCGCACGCCCTGCTCGCTGCCAGCATCCGCGCGCACCCGCCTGCGCCTGCCAGCGCCCCTCTCGCGCGCGCCTGCGCAGACAGCCCCCAGCGCGCGCCCAGCCATCCTTAACCCCTTTTTAACCCTCCCCACACACACACTCTAACCCATCTACCTAGCATGCATGACCTCCCCAACCATCCCAACAGCCCTAAAAATCAAAAAGAAGGGAAGAGGACTTACCAAAAGAGGGAAAGGGAAAGGGGGAGATGCGGGGCTCTCGACGCGCCCACGGCCACCTCAACCACCACCACCACCACACCTCCTCTTCAGCTCTCCACCAGCCCTTCTTGGCTGAAAATCAGGGGGGGAAAAGACATGAGAGGGTGCTTGAGAGAGGAGAAGCCAACAACAACACATGCACAAACACACACACCTTTTTTTGCCTTGCACCTCCTCTTCTTGCTCCATCTTCTTCTCCTTGACATTTCAACAAACACATGGGGGGTGTGTGTGAAAGAGAGAAGAGAGACCCAAGAGAGGTCCACGTGAGTGTGAGAGGGGAAGAGAGAGAGAGAGAGAGAGAGAGAGAGACTTTTTCCACCATTTGGGGGGGGGTGATGAGAAGGGAAAAAGGGGGGGTGCACCTAAGCTAAACTCACCCACACACATTTAAAATATCCATAGTTTTCTTACTCTTTAAGCAATAGGGGGGTGAGGTTACCCAAGGTCACCTTAACCACCAAAATATCCTAAACTACCCGACTAATCAAATCAGGAACTCTCGAAAACCCGGATACGATTCGGAACTATATATTTTTCCAAAGGTTACCGGAATTTGATGAAATTTTTATGAGTAGTACAAAATGGTACCAGGACTCATAATATGCAGTTAGATTTTCAATCGGAGTACTCGAACTCACGCAGATAGCTAAAAGTCCAAAATTTTAGCGGCTCCGATCGAAAAATTAAAAAGCCCCTGAATGACCCAGAAGTGACCAAGGCTTAACCGAAATGGCTCCAAATGATACAGGCATAACATTTGCACCTTTCTTGGCGGTTGTCGAACCCTATGGCTGATAGGTGGGGATTGGGTTTGGGTTACTGGGTTGTACAACAGGAAATCTTGTTGTGGCAGTCAATTAGAAGCTGGTACGTGGTGCAGTCCCCGTACGAAAGGCTCGTACGAAGCTCTCGACTCAAGCTTTGTAACATCATGTCAATTTCTTGGAATTTCGTCAATTGTAGGCCAATTATGTGGACTAGGGTGCGCCTCGAATTCCTTCCTAGGCCTCATCCTTTCTATGGTTAGGTCTGTGATAGAGGGGGTCCTAATCCTCTAGTAACCGTAACGGCCTTCAAATTTCTCGCTTATAGCCGAGAAATTTGACAAATGGTCTACAGGGAGTGTTGAGAACCATTGTAGTGCTTCTCCTTCCAATGATTTTTGGAAGATGAATACTAACAGGGGTTGATTATCTAGAACAGGTCGGGCATCTAGATAAAAAGCAATTTAATGAATGTCTGGGTCTCCACGACCGTTATACAGGTGAAATTTTGGGATTGTGAATCCCTCTAGTAAGTTGACTGACGGGATTTGTCTCATATTATGTAGAGACATGTGTTTGGGGGCAGAAGGGCCAGCCTCGGAGAGGATTCTTCGGATGGTTTCATCCAGTGTTTTTGCCCTAGGTGGGTAATTTTGTCGTCCTAGGTTGGACATGGCTTGGTGAGGGCCTGGGGTAGAAGCTGCTGAAAACATTGGATTCGCGGGGGAAGGCGAGGCAAATTAAAAGGTGGGGGAAGAAAAAGGGCTTGGGCTCGGATTAACCAAGAAACATGGTGTTGGTAGGGTATTGGGGGTGAGGCAAGCCTTGGCGGTTTTGGCAGGGGTTTCCTGCTTCTAGGTCTTGGCCTGGTTATAGTCGGTGAGGTCATTGAACATGTCCTCTACCGATTGGTATCCTAAGGTAGCCATCCTCTCATCTAGGTGGCTGAGGAATTGGGCGGTTTGGTCTCCTTTGTTGTTTTTCTCCTCTACTGTTTTCTCATGGGTGTAGGCTTCCATGGTGTGAATATGAAAAAGCCTAGGTGTGAATGAATGCAGATTTAAAGTAGTAAATAAAGTGGCAAAGGGGTGCACAGCTGTGTGCGGCTTAAAGCAGTAAAGGGTGCACAGCTATGTATGGCTTAAAGCAGTAAAAAGATGTGATTAAAGCAGCAAAGTGTGCGCAGCTGTGTGTGGCATAAAGCAATAAATGATATTGTAATGAAAAGTAGAAGAGGGTCTGACTTGAGGGGTGGGAGATTCTAGCTTTCCTAAATGGGTGATGGCATTCTAATCAAGTTGTGGGAAGAAGTAGAGGGGGATTACCTTTTGTTGTTTTTTCACATGGGACGTCCCACCGTGATCGCCAGGCTTGTCGGTATCATATTTCGGGTCTTCCCCACGAGGGCGGGGCCTCAAATGAAAAAAGATATTGGCAGTTTTTTGGCGCCTTTCTTTCCGCGTGTGTGGTGGTTCTTCAGGGATTCGGATCGGAGGCGTGCCTTGGCAGGCTCGGACGGATCGTCTCTTGGAAGGGGGGAGGGTGGGGTGTCTTTCATTCATGGCTGAGGCGGCCGATAGGTCCTCAGGAGGATTCATGGGTGCTTGTGATCACCATCTACTTTATCAAAAAGCAGGAAAAGTTGGGGTTGGATTTGATCGCCTTCGTGGGGGAGTTTGTGGGGTCTCTGCTCTGAGATACGGGCATGCTGCACACAGAGGTGAAAAACAGGTTTCCTCTTCTGCTTTGGGAACTTGACTAAAGGAGGTTTTGGAAAATCTGAGGAGTGGGTGAGGGTCGGCTAATTGTAAATAGCCGCCTAGTGGGGGGTGGCTGGTTAAGAGTAGCCGCCAGGTGTCTGGCTCAATTTGGGCAGAACCTGGGTAGGAAATGGGTTTAGGGTTTGGCTGAGGTTAAGCTAGGTTTAACCTGGGTTTTGGAGAGTGGATTTGGGGAGTGATTTTGTGTAGGAAATGGGTTTTTCTACTCACAAATAGGACTCTCTTTCTGTCTCAAGGGTTTTGAAACTGTGGTATGGAAATGTGAAGTGTGGATATTGGTTGGTGATGGGTATTGATTTCAATTGGGGGATGGGTGATTCTTTAGAAATGCTTTAGACCCCCTCTATTTTATAGTAATAAAGGTGTAGGGTAGTGTCTACTGGATAATAGATCAAAATGGGTAAAAGATGCTTCATTTGACCTTCCATTAGATCTTTGTTCTCTAACTGTTATGTCTGTGTCATTCGGAGCCATTTTGGTTAAACCTTGGTCACATCTGGGTCATTCAGGGCCTTTTTCTTTTTCGATCGGAGTCACTAAAATTTTGGCTTTTAGCCACCTGCGGGAGTTAGAGTACTCTGATTGGAAATCTAACTGCATATTATAGGTCCTGGTACCGTTTAGTACTACCCATAAAAATTTCATCGAATTTCTGAACCGTATCCGGGTTTTAAGAGTTCCTCGTTGGTCGAATAGTGTGAGATATTTTGGGTCATTCAGGGCCTTTTTCTTTTTCGACCGGAGCCGGTAAAATTTTGGCTTTTAGCCACCTGCCGGAGTTAGAGAACTCTGATTGAAAATCTAACTGCATATGATAGGTCCTGGTACCGTTTAGTACTACCCAAAAAAATTTCATCGAATTTCTGAACCGTATCCGGGTTTTAAGAGTTCCTGGTTGGTCAAATAGTGTGAGATATTTTGGGGATGTGGTGACCTTTGGTAACCTTACCCCCACCTTGCTTAGGGATGAAGAAACCTTTGGTTATTTGATATGTGAGTGGGTGAGCCTAACCCTAACCTCACCCCCCCTTAAGGTCACCCCTAAGCACTATTTGGGCATGAAAATGACTTTTTTGCCCTCTCTCTCTCTCCCCCTCTCTCCCATTTCGTGGAACACCTTCTCTCCCTCTCTTGGTCTCTTTTTTTTCTCCTCTTTGTGTGTGAAGAAGGAGGAGGAAGAAGCAATTGAAGGAAAAGATGAAGAAGAAGCACAAGAAAGAGTGAGAAAGGGTGAGTATGTGTTGTTGTTGTTGTTGTTGTTGTTTCTCTTCTCTCTATCCCCTTCTCATGCCCCTTTGCACCCCTATTTTATGCCATGAAGGGCTTGAGGAGATGCTGATGAGGTGGTGGTAGTGGTGGTGGTGGTTGAGGTGGTCGTGGGTGTGTTGAGAACCCCGCATCTCCCCATTTCCCTCCCCCTGTTTTGGTAAGGCAGCACTCTGTATTTTAAAGATCTCAGTGCATCTAGTAATTAGAGACACATTTTTAGCTGGCACGCAGGTTCGCGCGAGCGCTAGTAGCGCGCGCGGTGAGCGCAGTTCGTGCGCGCGAGCATGAGCGCGCGCGGGGCAGCGTGTCTGGGTGCGCCTGGGCATGCGGCAGGGAGCCAGTGCCCGTGCGCGCGTGCGTGCGGGCGTGTGCAGGGGCACACGCAGGGCTGCCCAGGGGCTCAGGTAGGTGCTGGGGCACTCAGGCATGCGTGCGTACGCGCGTGCTTGCATGCGTGCGAGCCCGTATGCATGCATGTCTAAGTCTTTGGAATTTCTAGTAATTTCTAAGTGCTATAATGTGATGTTACCTACCAAATTTGATGCCCTTACCTTGCAGATCTCGTCGGATGGGATGCGCGAGGTCCCGGGTTGCGGTGAGTGGTTTGATCCAACCCCTCGAGATGCGCTCGACGCGTGTAGTCGTGCATCGCGCATCGATGGGGCACCCTAGCTATACTACTTGTGTAGATAAGTAGTATGGCCATGCTTAAACTATAATATGTTAGATATCTTGCATGCTAGGCTTATATTCCATGTATTGTATCCATGTATGAATGACTGTATCGCATGCGCCCCTCTAGTATGGGCATGTATTTCTGTAATGTATGGATGTATAGAATAGGGCATCCATTAGGTAGTATTATAATACTACTCCTACCATATTAATTGGAATATCCAGCATGATTAAGTCTGGGTTAATAACGAGCACCTACCTAATATTCCCTTGCGATAAGACTCGAGGGCGTGGTGTAGTTGTTGCGCCCATGCTAATGGGGCAAAGCTATGACCAACTTTGCGAGATGATGATCTCTCTCTCGCCCTCTCCCTCTGAACAAACTGAGTAAGTAGATGCGATTTCTTACTCGACTCAGGTTCGTTTGGAATATTGGCATGCACCTGTTAGTGCGCGAGATCGCGCTTGACCCTTCCCTTTTAAGTTGGTGATATCCAACGCATGCTTAAGTTATGCCTTGTGTGCTTATATGATTAATGGCCATGTATGCTTGTTTAAGTGGGCCATACCTTGTATGCATGTTGTATGATTTGTTGTTTATGATGTAAATCCATGTTAGGGGCTACCCACCCTTATAGTCAATTGTTAGATGATCGTGCATATGGTTCATGCACATAGCTATGATATGATTCTCCTGTTATATATACGCACATGTTAAAACTAATTAGGCCTATCTGAAGCCGGCGTGGGTACGACCCGCCGTTGGGATGTACCTCATTAGTTAGTGTGCGAGCGATGTAATCGCCCCTGCATCCGTGTGATGCACTTGAATGGAATTCAAGAGAATTCATTTGTTGTATCGGTTTAGTTAAACCGGTAGCTTTGGCATTAAGTTAGGCGATTATCGAGAGTAGTTGTTTTTCCATTGGGTTCGCTTTGCGAACATGGAGTGTTTCCTCCCAATGTCGTCTGTGTTGAAGCGGCCCGGGTTGTAGCTGTCTTGACAGAGGGCCCCCACCTGTAGGTACTATCGATGCATGCGGCAAGATGTACTAATCATGGGGGTATACCAGGTAGAGGCTACCCGGGAGAGGGCTAACGAATGATATTGCGAGCGTGAAATCGTTCTCCCCTTCGTTGGATCCGATGTAGGAACTTCCCGGCGTTGGAAAAGCTGTCCTGACATAGGGCTCCCATCCGTAGGTACTAACGATGTGTTCGGGAACGTACTGATCGTTGGAGTATACCAGGTAGAGGCTACCCGGGGAAAGAGCTACTGGTTGACCAAGGGTGTAGAGCAGTCTAAGTCTCTTCTAAAAGTCCTATGTCACCTCTAAAGGGTGAGGGTGAGGATGAGGTGAAGACACATCGCTGCGTGACCCATTCGTTGTTCGTCCGTTCCCATAGTTGTTGGGTTCGGTTGTGTATCGATGTTCGAAGAAGTCGTTGGGCAGTTATGTCGATGTAGATGATCCAGTAGTGTTGTGTAGACCAATAATTCCGTGTCCAACGCATGCTTAAGTTAGGCCTTATGTGCTTATGTGATTAATGGCCATGTATGAATATTGTATGATTTATTATGATGTAAATCCATGTTAGGGAGTATCCCTATAATTATTTGATAGGTTATGTCGTGCATGTAGTTCATGTACATAACTAGATATAATTCCCTTGGATATATATATGCGCATGTTAAAACTGATTAGGCCTATCTGAAATAGGTGTGGGTATGACCCGTTGTCGGGTTGTACCTTATTAGTTAGAGCGCTAGCGATGTAATCGCCCCCGTGCATCCGAGCGATGCACTTGTTCGGAGTTCAGGAGAGTTCATTATCTTATCGGTTTTGTTAAGCCGGTAGTTGTGGCATTAAGCTAGGCCTACCTGTGCTAGGCGTGTATATGAACCGCCTGTTGGGTTATGTGCCTTAGGACTATTTCTACGTGAGAGCAGAGGCAACCCCCCCCCCTTGTGTCCGAGCTGTTATATATGTGTCACTTTTAGCTGTTTGGTCACCTTTGGGACATTTCTGACAGTTTTTCAACTTTTTCTTTTTTCGATCGGAACAGCTAAAATTTTAGAATTTTAGCTATCTACATGAGTTCGAGAACTCCGATTGAAAATCTAACTGCACATTATGTGTCCTGGTGCCATTTCAAACCACTCACGAAAATTTCATCGAATTCCGGTAACGTTTCAGAATTTGGCAGTTCCGAATCGTAACCGGGTTTTGACCGAGTGGGGATGTCAAAGGGGGGACTTGACCAAGTCAAATTGACCATTGACTTGGTCAAATGGTTTTGTTTTTTTGTGTGGTTGGGTTGACTCAAAGTCAAGCCCACCAACTCAAATTGTTCCAAGTGTGTGAGTGTGTGTGTGTGTGTGAAGCCCTATTTGTGGGCGTCCCCTCTCTTCTTCCCCATCTCACCATCTCTCACTCACTCCACCTCATCTCCTCTTCTTATTTTCCCCCATTGGAGCTAGTAGAAGAAGAAGAAGAAGAAAGCCCTAGAAGGGAAAAAGAAAGGTAAGGGTATGATATACCTCTCCATGGTTTTTGTTTTGATTTCCCCTTTCTCTACCTCCCTCTCATGGCTTCCCCTCCCCCCCTGTTTCAGCCATCTTTAGGCCTTGCTAGTGGCTGAGGTGGTGGTGGTCTTGGTGGTGGCGGTTGTGGTGGTTTGGTGCGCAAAGGGCACCCGAGTTTCCTCCCTTGTTCTTCCTCTATTTGGGTAAGTCTTACTCCTCCCCTAGCTTGGTTAGATGTTTGATTAGGGGGTTTAAATGGTTATGCATGCTATGCATGGGTGTTAGGGGGTGTGGGTGGGCTGAGGAGGGGGTGGAAGGGGCTCGGGCGCGTGCGCGTCTGCGCGCGCAGACAGGCGCTGGCGCGCCCAGACGGGCACGCTGGCAGGCGCGCGCGCATATGCGCAGGTGCGCGGGCGTGCGCGCGGGGTGCTGCGCGGGCGCGCAGTGCGCGCGGGTATGTGCTGGGCTGGACGCCCGCGGCAGCGCGTCTAGGCTCGCGGCAGTGCGCTAGGGGCGCTGGGCGCGTGCGTGCGTGCGCATTCGTGCGTGCGCGTGCGGGGGGCCATGCGTATGGCTGCCCGAGGGTTCGGGAGGGTGTCGGGGCACTCGGACTCGCGTGCGTACGCGCGTGCTCGCATGCGTGCGGGTCCGTATGCATGCTTGTCCGAGTATTGGGTATTGCTAGTAATTTTCTTATGTATTTGTGTAGTTTACTCACCATATTAAATGCCCATGTCTTGCAGATCTTGACGGACGGTCACGCAACGACCCGGGTTTCGGTGAGTGGGACAATCCAACCCAGTAGGGAGGCGTTCGATGCACGTAGGCATGCATTGCCCTCCCCTGGGGCACCATAATTGTGTATTAACTTGTGATAAATGTAAAACTATGCAATGCATGATTAATATGATGTAACCATGCCACATTAGACTTTGTATGCTAGGGATATGCACCCTTATATCATGTATAGAGGCCTATGCATGCCTAGACACCATGTCCCTTGATTGGAAAGCCCCGAACTATGTATGTTCCCATCTAGTTTAATCTAATTAAATCAAAATGAGAGCATATTGTTATAAGCATGCCTTAGAGAATATTATAACCTTGTTGTTATAATATATGTTTCTCCGCATCTTAATTATGCACCCTGGAGGAATTCTTGAGAATTCATGACATTATTAGTGTTACAAATCGCTGTCGACGGATCCAAGAGGATCGTATCCGCGTGAGTAGGCTGTCTTCTCCTTTTGGTTGGATCCGATGTAGGGACTCCCCGGCGTTGGAAAGCTGACCTGACAGAGGGCTCCCGTCCGTAGGTACCTCCGATGCGTCGGACAGTACTGATAGTGGGAGTATACCAGGTAAAGGCTACGGAGTGTGGGAGAGGCTACCGGGTGGACCAGGGGTGGAGAGCGGTCTAGTATGCCCCAAGAGGCCCATGTCACCCCCAGTAAAGGGTGAGGGTGAGGGGGGGAGGTGGGTTGGCGATGAAACGATCCACTAGAATGTGTAGTTGCTCCCGTTTTAGGGACTATAAATTATTTAAGGTTGATATGAATTGTGATGCATGGATTGTGCTATTCATTGAGCGTGTGGCTCACCCCTCGCATATTCTTTTCCTCCAGTTATATCTGAGTCGGATCTGAAGGAGGAGCTCCCCGAGGCACCACAGCAGTAGCGGAGCAGCGTCACGTTTTGGGTTCTGCGAGTGAGAGGCCATCAGCATCCCCTTCTTGATTGTATGTATTGTTATCCGTGCTTGGGCACACACTTGTATTTGGATGTCATTGTGTATATTGGCTCTCACCGGACAGTTGATTATGTATTCGGGCCTGTAATTATGTCTTTGAATTACAGACTCAGTCATTTAAGCTTCCGCTATTTGTATATATTATGTCAGCCACCTTATTGTCTGTGTTGTCATTTTCGATGTTGTTTAGAGTATTTTATTGATCTCCTGTATAGACTGCTGATATTATATATATTTGCCACGTATCGGGGACGGCCGCCCTGGGGCGTGACACGAGCGACGCAACCGTGTGGGAGTACAATAGTATTCGATATCATCGATATGTGATTATCGATAGTAGTTGTTTTTTCATTGGGTTTGCTTTGCGAACATGGAGTGTTTCCTCCCAATGTTGTCCGTGTTGAAGCCGACCGGGTTAAAGCTGTCCTGACAAAGGGCTCCCATCCGTAGGTACCACTGATACGTTCGGAAGCGTACTGATCGTGGGAGTGTATCAGGTAGAGGCTACCTGGGAGAGGGTTAACGAATGATATTGCGAGCGTGAAATCGTTCTCCCCTTCGTTGGATCCGATGTAGGAACTTCCCGGCGTTGGAAAAGCTGTCCTGACAGAGGGCTCCCATCCGTAGGTACCACTGATGCGTTCGGAAGCGTACTGATCGTGGGAGTATACCAGGTAGAGGCTAACCGGGGAAAGGGCTACCGGTGGACCAAGGGTGTAGAGGAGTCTAATCTCTCCAAAAGTGTCCTATGTCACCTCTAAAGGGTGAGGGTGACGATGAGGTGAAGACATGTTGCCACGTGACCCATTCGTTGTTCGTCCGTTCCCATAGTTGTTGGGTCCGGTTGCATATCGATGTTCAAAGACATCGTTGGGCAGTTATCTCGATGTAGATGATCCAGTAGTGTTGTGTAGACCAGTAATTCCGGGTCTCTTCGACCAACAGTATGGTCTCTCCCCAAGAGTCCCAAGAGTCTCCCTCCGGGAGTGAGGGTGAGGGTGAGGTTGGTGATTCAGTAGTGTTGTGTGGTCTAGTAATTCCATGTCTCTTTGACCAACGGTATGGTCTCTCCCCAAAAGTCCCAAGAGTCTTCCTCCGGGAGTGAGGGTGAGGGTGAGGTTGGTCGCGCCGCCGCGTGACCTGTTATCCATTGGGTTTCTACCCATGTTTTTCCTTGAAAGGAAATTGTTTTAGTATTGAATTGTTGTATTGGTGATTGGTTTCCAGCCACTCACTGAGCTTGTAGCTCACCCCTCGCATACTGTTTCTTTTCAGGGGTAGTGTTGGGCTTGTGGAGCTGGAGCTTCCCTGTGGCGTGGTCTTATGGGCGTGGAGCATTCTTCTGACGGTGGCGAGTGCGAGGCTGTCAGCAGTCCTAGTGTCATTTTATATATTGTAAATCGTGCATGTGGCACAGGTTGTATTTTATTTGGACTAGACTTGGCTCTCACATGACAGTGATTGTGTATTCGAGTCTGTAATAATGTTTTTGGTCTACAGACATTGTTGATATCTTATGCTTCCGCTTTTCATTCAGTTATTATTATCTTTGCTTTGCCACCTTGTGTGTTGTTGTTGGAGTCTTTGTTGACCTCAGGTATTGATAGCTGATACTTCATTATTGCCACGTCTCGGGGACGGCCGCCGTGGGGTGTGACAGGGTTTCCACCCATGTTTTTCCTTGAAAGGAAATTGCCTTAACATTGAACTGTTGTAATGGTGATTGGTTTCCAGCTACTCACTGAGCTTTTAGCTCACCCCTCGCATACTGTTTCTTTTTAGGGGCAGTGTTGGGCGTGGAGCTGGAGCTTCCCTGCGGCGTGGTCTTATGTGCGTGGAGCGTTCTTCCAGCGGGTGGCGAGTGCGAGGCTGTCAGCAGTCCTAGAGTCATTTTATGTATTGTAAATCGTGCATATGGCACAGGTTGTATTTTATTTGGACTAGACTTGGCTCTCACAGGACCGTGATTGTGTATTCGAGTCTGTTATAATGTTTTTCATTTATAGACATTATTGATATCTTATGCTTCCGCTTTTCAGTCAGTTATCATTTATCTTTGGCCACCTTGTGTGTTGTTGTTGGAGTCTTTGTTGACCTCAGGTATTGATAGCTGATACTATATATACTGCCGCGTCTCGGGGACTGCCGCCCTGGGGCGTGACATCTAGAGACTCAGACCAGGGCACTGGCGGCCCATACTAGGGAGTCGGGCGGCCCGCGAGGCGGTTGCGCAAGTACCTTTAGTAGCAGATCCACCAGTGGTGCCTAAGGTACCCCCTATACCGGTGGAGATTCTTGTGGAGGGAGTTCAGGGATCCCTAGTGAGGGAGGAGGAGCTCGAGGCTATGGCGCGTGTGCATCAGGCCGGCCTCACCGCCTTTCTAAAGCTTCACCCTCCTGAGTTTCATGGCTTGTAGACCGACCCCCTTGCCCCCGAGCGTTGGTTGATGGAGATAGACAAGATCTTCTCAACCATGCACTGCACCGACCACCATTGTGTCTTGTTGGCCACGTTCATGTTGAAGGGTAACGCCACCGACTGGTGGGCCACCTGATCTGTGGACATCCCCGAGGGTGTCGGGCGACTTCCTTGGGCTGGATTTCAGAGTTACTTCTTGGCAGAATATTTCCCTTTTTTTGACACGTTAGACCATGATGCAGGAGCTCGAGCAGCTGACGTAGGGTGCCATGTCAGTGGCAGACTACTCCGTGCGATTCTCGAGGCTTTCCAGGTTCGTCCCCGCCTTGGTCGTGGATGAGGAGACGCGATGTCGTCGGTTTGAGATGGAGCTCAACAACACAACAGGGTACACGGTACCTCTCAGACGTTCTTGAGGTACACGGACTTGGTGTCTCATGCAAGGACTGTTGAGCGAGACCTTGGGGTTCCCTCAATGGTTTAGACCCCTTCTACGGATCAGGGCCCCCCCAGGAGCCGGGACCAGGGATGTCCCAAGAGCAAGCGGCCTCGTTTCGATCGACCAGCGGCCGCCACTACTCCAGCTGAGGTAGTGCTAGTGCGTGGTCCTGCACCCATTGATGCCATTCTGATCCAAGCTAGACGACCAGAGACGCAACATTGTTTCCATTGCTAACAAGTCGAACATCTAGCCCATGCTTGCCCCGATCTGACTGACCTCCTGTGCCTTGGCAGCAGCCGCAGCAACCACACCAGTAGTAGCCACGCCAGCAGCAGTACCAGCAGCCACAGGGTGGCCGTGTTGATCAGAGGAGGCAGCTGGGGCAGCCTGCAAGGCGTGCCCCTACTCCTCAACCGCAGCTTGTTCATGAGCAGGTTGTAACACTTACGGCCAAGGAGGCGCAGGCTTAAGGTAGAATTGTCTGAGGTATTGTTCTGGTCTCCCAGCTTCCCGCTTATGTGCTATTTGATTCCGAAGCCACGCACTCGTTCGTGTTTTCTGTTTTCACAAGATGGATGGGTGCGGTGTTGGCCCCTCTTGATGCTATGCTGGAGATATCATTACCAGTCAGAGACCGCATTCTCCTCCGCTCTGTTTATCGAGGGTGTATCGTGGTGATCGAGGAACATGAGTTTCCGGTGGAATTAGTCAAGCTCGACATGACGGACTTCGACGCCATCCTGGGAATGGATGGGCTCTCGGCTAGTCACGCCAATATCGACTGTTTTGCAAAGTCGTTGTCCTTTCACATCCCTTGTCGGAGGTTTTTCCAGTTCGTGGGCGATCGGGACATAGCTCCTTTGGGGTTCGTGTCATCCATCCAGGCGTGGAGACTCCTTCACGGCGGATGTGAGGGGTTTCTGGCATGCATCGTTGATGAGGATGCACTATTTCGGTCGTGGTAGAATATCCAGAGGTTTTTCCCAATGATCTTCCGGGTCTAAGGCCGGATTGCGCGATTGAGTTTGAGATTAATCTAATTCCGGGGACCGAGCCAATTTTGAGGGCTCCGTACCGAATGGCCCCAGCGGAGCTGAAGGTGCTCAAGGAGCAGCTGAAGGAGTTGCTCGATAAGGAGCTCGCACGTTCGAGTGTCTCTTGGTGGGGAGCCCCTGTATTGTTTGTTCGGAAGAAGGATAATTCGCTGCGTCTTTGTATTGATTACAAGCAGCTGACAAGCGGACCGTGAAGAACAAGTACCCCTTACCACGGATTGACGATCTATTTGACCAGCTCTAGGGAGCGCATGTCTTTTCAAAGATCGATCTCCGTTCAGGCTACTATCAGCTGAAGATCCGGGAGTCAGATATTTCAAAGACGGCCTTTCGTACCCATTATGGGCACTACGAGTTTCAAGTACTGCCGTTTGGGTTGACGAATGCACCAACAGCCTTCATGGATCTGATGAACCGGGTGTTTCGGCCCTTCCTTGACACCTTTGTTGTAGTTTTCATCGATGATATTCTGGTGTACTCGAGGAGTCTTGAGGAGCAGGCTGACCATCTTCACACTGTCTTGGAGACTTTGGCCCGACATCAGCTGTTCGCCAAGTTCAGTAAGTACGAGTTCTGGTTGGAGCGTGTGGCCTTCTAAGCTCATGTGATTTCCGATGAGGGCATTTCTGTGGACTTGGACAAGACGCTCGCCGCGTCAAATTGGCAACGACTATCGAACCCCACCGAGATTCAGAGCTTCCTGGGTTTGGCAGGTTATTATTGGAGGTTTGTCAAGGGTTTCTCAAAAATAGCCGTCCCTCCGACCGGCCTCACGAGGAAGGATGTTGGGTTCGAGTGGTCCCCGTCTTGTGAGGAGAGCTTCTTGGAGTTGAAGCAAAGAGTCACCCCAGCTCCAGTTCTTACATTCCATCTGGGAGTGGTGGATTGGCGGTCTACTTCGATGCGTCGCAGCTGGGTTTGGGTTGCGCCCTAATGCAGTACGGTAAGGTTGTCGCTTACGCGTCGAGTCAGCTGAAGCCCCATGAGAAGAATTACCCCACCCACGACTTGGATTTAGCAGCGATCATCTTTGCATTGAGGATGTGGAGGCATTACCTCTATGGCGAGGAGTTCGAGCTCTTCATGGATCACAAGAGCCTGACATATTTGCAGTCCCAGTCGGAAATCAACATGCGTCAGCGACGTTGGGTCGAGTTCCTGAAGGACTATGATTGTGACATCGCTTACCATCTGGGTAAGGCGAATGTCGTGGCTGATGCTCTCAGCAAGTAGCCATTGGGCATGGCCACCCACTTGGCTGTACGTCATTGGAGGCTTCTGGAGGAGGCCGCTTGCTAGATCAGCGTTCGAGAGACACCTGCCGGTGGCTTTTTGGCTAGTAGTGCAGCCCGTTCTCCTTGACGAGATTCGCATGGCACAAGGGCGGGATCCTCACTTTCTGGTCCTTTGTGAAGCCGTCGCCCGGGGCGAGCAACCGGATTGCCAGATTCGCGAGGACGGAATCCTGCGGTTCAGAGGCCGGGTAAGTATTCCTGACGACGCAGAGCTGAAGCAGAAGATCTTGGACGAGGCCCATCGTTCGAGGTACACAGTGCATCCTGGTGGCACAAAGATGGTATAGGGGCCTTCGTTGTGGCTACTGGTGGTGCGGGATGAAAGCAGATGTTGGCCATTCGTTGCCCGTTGCCTGGTATGCCAGCAGGTGAAGTAAGAGCATCAGCGTCCTACAGGGAAGCTGCAGTCCATTGAGATTCCTCAGTGGAAGTGGGAGCAGATCACCATGGACTTTGTTTTGGGTTTGCCGAGGTCACATTCGGGTCACGATGCCATCTGGGTGATCGTCGACCGACTGACTAAGTCCGCTCATTTCCTCCCAATCCGACTCACCGATTCTCCGGACACCCTGGCACAGATATTTGTCTCAGAGATTGTTCGTCTCCATGGCACTCCGGTCAGCATCATTTCTGATCAAGACGTGAGGTTTACTTCGTGGTTTTGGCATAGCCTCCATCACCCTGGGTACGAACCTCCACTTCAGTACCGCGTTTCATCCGCAGACGGACAGCCAGTCGGAGAGGACGATACAAACCCTGGAGGACATGCTGCGTGCCTGCATTCTCGACTTTGGGGGTAGTTGGGAGAGGCATCTTCCATTGGTGGAGTTCGCCTACAACAACAGCTACCACTTGAGTATTCAGATGGCACCGTATGAGGCACTCTACGGCCGCAGCTACAGATCTCCCTTGTGTTGGGACGAGGTTGAAGAGCGCCAGTTGGAGGGGCCAGAGATCATTCGTCAAACCTCAAAGAATGTCAAGACGATTCGTGAGCGTATCTGCACCGCTCAGATCCGTCAGAACAGCTACACCGATTATCGTCGCCGTGAGCTCACCTTCGAGGTTGGTGACCATGTTTTCTTGAAGGTGTCCTCGTCGAAGGGCATCTTCCATTTTGGTGTGCGGGGCAAGTTCAGTCCGCATTTCATCGGCCCATTTCTCGTCCTTGAGCGGATTGGAGAGGTGGCCTATCGCATAGCCTTGCCCCCACAGTTGGCTCATGCCCATGACGTCTTGCAGGTCTCGCAGCTGAGGCGTTACGTCCACAATCCTGCTCACGTAATCCCGTTCGAGCCGCTTGTCTTCGAGCCGGACTTGTCGTTCGTGGAGCAGCCGATCGAGATCTTGGACCAACGCGAGAAGGGGCTCCGCACCAAGACCGTCCAGTTGGTTAAGGTGCGTTGGCAGCACCATTCTGGTGCCGAGGCCACTTGGGAGCGCGAGGACGCCATGCGTGATGCATATCCACATGTTTTCCCTTCCTAGATGTTTTTGTTTTAAATTTTGTGGACAAAATTTCCTAAGGGGGGAAGAATGTTATATATGTGTCATTTTTAGCCTTAGTAATATATCTGGGTCATTTTTTACCATTTCTTTATTTTATTGGAGTCGCTAAAATTTTAGACTTTTAGCTATCTGCGTGAGTTTGAGTACTCCGATTGGATATCTAATTGCATATTATGGGTCTTCGTGCCCTTTAGTACTGCCCATAAAAATTTCATCGAATTCTGGTAATGTTTAAAAAAAATTATGCAGTTCCGAACCATATCCGGGTTTTGAGAGTTCCTAGATTGGTTGGTTGAATAGTGTTAGATATTTTGGTGAATATGCTTTTCCTTTGGTAACCTCACCACCCCTTTACTTAGTGAGGAAGAAAACACTTGGTTATTTAGAGTGTTAGTGGGTGAGTTTAGGTTAGGTTAACCCCCCCCCCCCATGTTTTTCCTTTGTGAGTGAGAACTCTCTCTCTCTCTCCCTCCCTAGCAAATCCATTTGAGGACCTCTCTTTGGCTTCCCTTTTTGGTTGCTTTTGCTTTGTTTATTTGAGAGGAACAGGAAGGAGAAGAAGAAGCACAAGTGAGAAAGGAAGGTGTGTGTGTTTATGTTGTTGTTGTTGATTCTCTTCTCTCTAGCTCCCTCTCATTCCCCCTTTTTATCCCCTGTTTTCAGCCAAGAAGGGCTGGTGGTGAGGCTGAGGAGGTGGTGGTAGTGGTGGTTGAGGTAGCCGTGGGTGCAAGCAAGGGCCCCCGAACATCCCCTTTCCCTCCCCCCTCTCTAGGTGAGCTCTTCCCCTTCTCTCTTAGGGTTTTCTTGTGCTAGGGGTTGTTGGGGAGGTCTTGCATGCTAGGTGTATGGGTTTGGGTGTGTGGGAGGGACTGGTGAGTGGTTTAGGGGGGGAAGGGGTGCAGGCGCGCAGGTGTGCGCAGGGGGTCTGCTGGGCGCGCAGGCGCGCAGTGCACGTAGGTAACGCATGCGGGGCAGCGCGTCTTGGCGCATGGCTCGGCGCGCGGCAGAACGCCAGCGTGTGCGGGGGCAGCGTGTGTGCGTGCGCGTGCGGGGGGCCACGCGTGTGGCTGCCTGAGGTCTTGGGTAGGTGCTAGGGGGACTCAAGCATTGGTGTGTACGTGCGTGCTTGCATGCGTGCAAGCCCTTATGCATGCGTGTCTAAGTCTTTAGCATTTCTAGTTATTTCTAAGTGTTTTATGTAGTTATACTCAACATTTTGGATACCCTTGTCTTGCAGATCTTGGCGTACGGTCACGCAACGACCCGGTTGTAGTGAGTGGGTCGATCCAACCCAGTTGGGAGGCGTTCGATGCACGTAGACGTGCATTTCCCTCCCCTGGGGCACCATAATTGCATATTGAACTTGTTTGCATGTGTATGATATTGCTTGCGTTGTTAGGTTGCATCTATGTCATATTAAATATAGTATGCTAGGGCTATACATCCTAGTATCATGTGTAGGGACCCATGCTTGTCTATCCATCATGTCCCATGCTAGCATAACCATGATTTATACATGCTCCAATCTTGCCTAAGCATGCCTTAGAAGATATTATAACTTTGTTGTTATATTTATTTAAATGCTTCCATGATTAAATTCCATGTGTAATTAATTGCATGTTGTGTATTTTATATATGCTATATTAAGTCATGAACCTTGCCTAATGAGTTTAGGAAGTGTATGACCTCTTATGGGGTCATACCATGGCATTGTCACTACGATTAATATGTCTTCACCGCATCTGAGTTATGCGCCCTAGAGGGAATTCATGAGAATTCGTTAGCTTATCGGTGTCTATGGTGAATCCATGAGGATCATGTCCGCGAGTGTCGACTGTTTTCCCCTTCGTCAGCTCCGTGTTGAAGCCGCCCGATGTTGTAGCTGTCCTGCAAGTGTAGATACCCCAATTTTGACCGTCCAAAGAAACAAAAATACTTCAAGTAACATTTTAGAAATGACCACATTTGGACATCTAATAGAAAACTTCCTTAGAAACCAAAACCGGAAACCCTAGTCCAAACACTTAAAAAAACCTAAGACCTAGAAAGGGGCGGCTAGTTAAGAGTAGCCGCCCCATACCGGGCGGCTAGTTTCAACTAACCGACCCCAAACCGCCTACTTGGGATGGGACATAAAGCAACATGATTGCGACGGATTGTCCCTTTTAGCCACCCCATCTCAGCCGGTTCAACCTCCGTAACTGACCCAAGCCAACGCTTGTCAGAGATGGGACGTTTGGCAGGTCATCATGGGGGGTGACTAGTTCCAACTAGCCGCCCCTCACCTAGACATTGTCAGAGAACAAAAGATCTAATGGGAGGTCAAATCAAGCACCTTATTATCCATTTTGATCTACTCTCCAGTGGACACTCCCCTACCCCCTTTTTTTTTTTACTATAAATAGGTCTCCAAGCACTTTTTCAACATCCCCAATTTCCCAATCCATTCAACAAACAACTATTCACATTTCCATACCCCCCACCAGTTCAAAACACTTGAGAGAGAAAAAGAGTCCTATTTGTGACTAGAAAAAACCATTCCCTACACAAATCCACTTTCCAAATCTACTCTCCAAAATCCTGGTTAAACTTAGTTTAACTTCAACCAACACCCAAACCAAACCCTGCCCAAATAGAGCCAGACACCAGGCGGCTACTCCTAACAAGCCGTCCCCCACCAGGCGGCTAATCCCCACTAGCCGACCCTCACCCACACCCTGATTTCCCAAAACCTCCTTTAGCCAAGTGACCGAAGCACAAGAGGATCCCTATTTTTCATCTCTGTGTGCGGCATGCCCGTATCTTTGAGCGGAGAGCCCCACAAACTCCCCCACGAAGGAGATCAAATCCACCCATACTTTTCCTTCTTTTTTGAGAAAGCAGGTGGCGATCACAACAACCTCTGAATCCTCCTGAGGACCTGTCGGCTGCCACAGCCAGGAACGAAGAAAAACCCCCACCACCCCTTCCGAGAGACTATCCAACCGAGCCTGCCAAGGCACGCACCGGATGAGAGAACCCCCACACACGCCGCCGCACCCACGCCCCAGAAGGAAAAAGGAGGCTCCCTCTCTCTTTTCTGAGAGCCCCCCTCCAAAATCCGATATCGACAGCGAGGTGCTCCCAGGTACTACTCATGACGCCCGTTGGTGTGCCCATACGGTAGAGGTAGTGGTCATGGGAGGCTACTAGGTAGAGGCTCCCCGGGAGAGGGCTATCGGATGACGAATATTGTAGAACAGTCAAACTTCTCCCAATAGTCCTATGTCACCCTGTGAGGGTGAGGGTGTGGTGGGCTCGGGTTGATACACAACCCACCAGCTTAAGTAGTTGCTTCCATCTGTTGGGACCATAATTGCTTGAAAAGATTAATATGAGTTGTGTTGCTTGGATTGTACCATTCACTAAGCGTGTGGCTCACCCCTCGCATTTGTTTTTCCTCCAGTTGGCGTCGAGACAGATCCGAAGGAGGAGCTCCCTTAGGCGCAGTACCAGCAGCCGTGCAACGTCCGTGTTTTGGGTCTTGCGAGTGAGAGGCCATCAGCATCCCCCCCCCCTTCTCTTGTATGTATTTAATACTCGTTCTTGTGCACAGTATATATGTGTGTGATGTCTTTTGGTTTATTTTGGCTCACACAGGACAGTTGATTATGTAATCTGGTCTGTAATATGTTTTTGGATTAGAGACTTAGTTGTTTAGCTTCCGTTTTATGCATATATATTATGATAGCTATCGCTTGATTAATTGCGTTGTTGCCTTGGATGTAGTGTAGAGTATTTATTGATCTTGTTATTGATAATTGATATTAAATATTTGCCACGTCTGGGGGACGACCGCCCTGGGGGTGACACCTCTCTTTTATTATTTTTAACTAAAATGAAACTTAAATATAGTTAGTTTCTAACAAAAAAAAAAGAAGTAAAAATGACAAAAATAACCTCAACATAATAGTTTTTATAATGTAAAAAAATAAACATAATATCTTAATTAATCTCTTGTTATTTCCGATCAACCAGGAAACATTCAACCATATCCCTTCTATCGTTTTAATCTCTTGTTATTTCCGATCAACCAGGAAACATTCAACCATATCCCTTCTATCGTTTTATTCTAATCAAGATTTAATTTTTTGTTTTTAAATTATGATTTTGTAATATATATTATTAATTGTTCTCATAATATTTTATTTCGTTTCTACCAAAGTAAAAATTATGGTTTTTTCCATGTGTACCATCCAAAAACATGTTATTTAATTTTATGCCACTCCAAATAACCTATTTATTTTTATACCGTTGAACTATGTAAAACTTATTCATATTTACCATCCTAGTTAAGTTCCATCCAAATTTTTATTAAAACCGTTAAAGTCTTGGAGAAAAGACCAAATTACCCTTTTTTGTTGCATATTTAACCTTACCAAATGCAATATTTATAAAAATAAAAATTATTAATTTTAACATGAAAAATAATAAATTTCATCTAAAATCCAAAAAAAATAATAATCATACAAACTATTTATTAACAAAGATATAGTAATTCTTAATACTTACATTAGTAAAAATAAAAAAATTATTTTGAGAATAATTAATAATATATATTACATATTAATATTTCAGGTTTCTTTTGGAATTGTGTTATTCCAGATTTCATATGTTAATTCATGTGTCACCATCTCTTTTAATCAAAGACTTTCATGTTAAATCATTTTTTACTTTTTATTAACTTTTATTCACATCTCATTCAACAGTTATCCATGAGTTATTCATGTTCAATAT
>JAUJYN010000042.1:885384-986527 GCA_030737835.1 Acorus gramineus
TTGATTACACCCCCAAACCTAAATCTAACATTGTCTTCAATGTGAATGACAGCTACAAAATGATGCATTTGATGCTTAAAAATGAAAAGGAAAAAATAGAAATAATTAAGGTAGAGATTGCATACCTTTATTTGATGTGAATTTTTGTAATTATTCTGTGACAAAATAGCACAGTGAATCCACACAGAAACATAGCAATGACAAATATGTACATAGATTTAAAGCAAAATAACCTAAAATGTCCTAACCCTAAACCTCAAAAGAATAAAAATAAAATAATATACAAAGTGATCAATCAATACAAAGAAATTGGATCTTCCAAAAGTGTCTCCGCAAGGGCTTTGAAATCTTACTGAAATCCTTTATAAAGCGGCAATAAAAACCAGCATGTCCTAAAAAAATCTCACCTCTCTAACAGTTTTGGGAGGTGGCAACTTAGCAATCAATTCGACCTTGGCCTTATCTACTTCTATTCCTCTCTTTGACACAATGTGTCTCAAAACAATCCTAAATTCTACCATGAAATGACACTTCTCCTAGTTAAGAACCAATTTCTTTTCCTTGCAACGCTCTAAAACAAGTGTCAGATGGTGCAAACATTCATCAAAGCTAGAACCGAAAACTGAGAAGTCATCCATGAAGACTACCAAAATTTTTTCTACCATGTCCGAAAAAATACTCATCATACATTGCTGAAAACTGGCCGGTGCGTTGCATAACCCAAAGGGCATACGACGATAGGCAGAAGTGCCATAGGGACAGGTGAACATAGTCTTTTCTTGATCTTCACGGGAAATAGGGACTTGGTTATATCTAGAATAACCATCGAGGAAACTGTAATGAGAATGACCTGCTAGGCGTTCCAGCATTTGGTCAATGAAAGGTAGAGGGAAATGATCCTTCCTAGTTACGGCGTTCAACTTCCTATAGTCGATACACACTCGCCGCCCAGTTTGGATTCAAGTGGGAACCAACTCATTGTGATCATTTTTTACTACTGTTACGCCAGACTTTTTGGGTACAATTTGCATTGGACTCACCCACTGACTATCAGAGATGGGGTATATAATACCAGCATCTAGGAGCTTGATAACCTCAGCTCGGACTACATCCTTCATGATTGGGTTCAGTCGCCTTTGTGATTCTCTAGGCCCCCATTTGGAATGGGAATAAGTCCTTGGATAACATGGTATTGACTGGAATAGGGGTTTTAACCTGTTTGTTTGTCCGAAATATCTTGGAATATCTTATGCAGAATAAACTGGTATAAAGTGGTATATAGATAGATTCCAATCAACCCCTGGAATTAAAGTTATCCTAGGTTATTCTACCCAAAAAATATGTGGGCCTACTGTCAAATCAAATGTCATCACCTCTTATAAATCACCTATCAAATCAACTATCATTATTTTTTCACCTTTTATAAATCTTTTTCCATACTTTATTCACATTTTACATAAACAACAAAATGTTTAAATGAGAATAATTCAAAACACAACCAAGCACAAAATCATTTTATCCTTATTTATACTCACTTATTCCGGAATAAATTTATACCCAAGAATAAATCCTATTCCCGTTCCAAACGGGGGCTAGAGGTTTTTGCATTCTCCACCAGATGGATCCTATGTTGAACCACAGATGGGCTAATCCCTTTGATGTCAGCTATAGACCAACCAATGGCTTCTTGATTCTTCCTCAGGACTTTTAACAATTTCTCCTCCTGATCTTCCTTTATATTTGAAGCAATCATAACAGGTAGGGTCTTGTTTTCACCTAGATATGCATATTTCAAATTCTGAGGAAGGTCCTTACGATCTAACTGGGGTGGCTTGACACTAGATGATACTAACTGAGATTTAGAAATGGGCAATGATTCAAACTGAGTGGTCCATTTGCTAGTATCCATGATTGGAGCAGAATCTAAAAGTGCATTGACTTCCTAAATCGAACCTTCTTCATCAAAATCTTGGCCGAAATGGGCCAAACATCTTTCTAGTGGGTCAGAATAACTCAACTATTCAAAAGAATTGCTAATCACATTCTCAATCATGCAAACTTCCTCAAGATCATTGTTGGTGGCTTTCATTTTCGTTAAAATCTCGTCTTTGCCAACTAAAATATAAAACCCTTACCTAGGTAGAAAGTGATAGCAAGGGGTCGAATCCACAGGGAGGCTATTGAAGCCAATGAATAAAAGTAAAAGATTATCAATTTTGGCTAAAAAAAGTTTAAAAACGAATTATCAATGATTGATTTAAGAAAACTAATTTAAAAGCTAAAGTTGAAACCAATGTATAAAAAAAGACCACCAAGGATTGGAAATCCACCCCACAAGTATCGTGATAATTCTTTCTTTTGCATCTAATGAAAACAGAATATTTCAAAAGCAGTTCACTTCTACTCGATTTAAAAATAGGGTTTATAAAGCATCAACCGTATCCCATCTAAGTAGAACGACGGAAGATCTAAAAATACCCATAATCAAAAGAAATCTAAGTTGAAGAAACTATATAAACATGAAGAACAAATCAGAAAACATCAATGCACAAAGAAAAGAATGAATCACTCAATCTCATGGGGTGGAATCTTCTCCTTGATGGAAGGATTTTCTAGCCTACCATGGTTGATGAAATATAGAATAAAATAAAAATATTCATAAAACAAAATAACAATGCACTTTATTGAAAACACAAGAGAATCTGTTCTAATAAAAAAAGAAATAAAAACAAAAACTCAAAACAGAAAAGAAAGAACAAAAACTGAAAATAAATTCCTTCTTGGCTGAATGCAGAGATGCCTCCTTGGCTGAATGCTGAGATGCCCTCCTCTCTCTCTGGAGTGCCCTTTTCATAGGGGTTTTGAGGGTTGAATTAGTTGTAAATGCTGATTTGCTTGAGTTGTTAATGCTGATTTGCAAAATATGTTGGAGATATAATTGCAAAATCTGTTAGAGATCTTTTGATTTGTTGGAGATGTCAAAGCTGATTTGATTGAAGATTTTATTGATTTGGTGGATCATTTTTAGAAGTTTTGATGAAGCTTTGAATGCTAATTCCTTCTCCAATTTATAACCTGCCAAATTTAAATACTGCCAAATTTAGATTTCTGAATTTTAAAATATGGCTCTATATGAAAAATATGATAATGCATATTAATTGTATAAATATTGTCAATTTGTGCAAAATATGCTTTGAATATAAAGAATAGAAACTTCCCTAATATGCATGTATATATGAATAATTACATAGGGAAATGTTCCAAAACAACTCTTAAAAGCATATAAAAATATGTTCTTTTGAATATCTAACAAATACCCCCAAACCGCCTTTTTGCTAGTCCTCGAGCAAAACTAAAAAAAATCCTAACTCACTTTCGCAGGAATCGCGGTTACACTTAGCATGTGCAACAAGCCTTTAAACCCCTAGGTCACCCTAGTGGACGAGTTGTGTCTCGTGAGGGTTTGCAGCGAATATACCACAAAATTCTTTTTTTTTTTTTTTTAGGAAAATGACATCTTCGGGAGCTTTATAAAAATCTACTAAAGTTGAGAACTCTATACACATGTTAGAAGTTTTCACTCATAATCAAGTCCTGAAGTGTGTGTGTGCATAGCCAACAAAGATGTAGCTTTCTTTTTTCCAGTAAAACTTAATTTTGATTACCTTCAGAATGGATTTCGCCTTGACTTCAAAAACTCACTGGATATTACACTCAACAAGGAAATCACTCAGAAGTGGGCTTATTTCTCTCAACTTATATGTGGCAAGGAATCAAAATTCAAATCATCCACATATAAAATTTATAGAAGGACGGACCATATCAAAGAAAAATAAAAATTTAATTTGATCTCAGGAACGGAATATCATTGACTCAAGAACATTGGATTAAACACCATAAGTCCTCTTCATCTATTCTCCACATTTTAACCACATTACATTTAGGATCAAGTAGGTCTTTTCAATAGGTTGTAATGGGGCTAGGGTTATTGTTGATAACTGGACAATGCTTTGAGAATTTGTATACTTTTTTATGAATATCGAGTTTTTTTTTTTTCTTTTCTTTTTTTTTTTTTTCTCTTTCACTGTTTTTTTTCTTTTCTTTTCTCAAAAATCATGATAGTAATAACCCTTCCATGAAATTTCATAGTAATTGATTGATCTTTCTTTTTCTTTTTCTTTCCTCATTCCCAAAGCAAAATTTAAGGTTACACTCATTGAGTGGAGTGTAGGTTGAAAAAAATAGGTTGAACAAAGAAAGGCTTATATGGCTCAAGGGGTTTGACTAGTGGATAAGTGTAAGAATAGGTTAGTTGAACATGATAGATGGGTTAACAAAGATGGCCTAAATCATTTCCTAAGTTTCACATGGTTATTATATGCCTTGAAAAGATTTCAGAGGAGTTTCTAGTGTAGTAATCCAATTTTTATGGTGTTCATGAGTCTTTGATCAAAACAAGAATAAAGAGATCAAGCAAACGACATTTAAGCGAAAACAAGAAAAATTTGAGTTAACTTGTAACTCAGAATTATGTAAAGACTCTCCAAGAATAGAATGGCTCAAATCTCTCCTAGGTTAAGTCTCCGCTAATGATTCATCCAGTTCTCTCCCTTAAATTTCACTTTTCCATTTAGGCTACATACATGTGGCTATAAGTGCTGAAAATTTTTCCAAGACTTGAAATTTGCGAAAAACATTTTAGACACATGATAGAATTAACAACTAAAGTGAAAATTAATCTGGCAAGCCAAAGGTATCCCAATGATTGAAGTTTTCTCAAAATTTCTTTTTTTTTTTTTTTTTTTTTTTTTTTAATTTCACATCAAAATTTGTTGATTACACCCCCAAACCTAAATCTAACATTGTCCTCAATGTGAATGACAACTACAAAATGATGCATGTGATGCTGAAAAATGAAAAGGACAATAGAAATAAATAAAGAAGGTAGAGACTGCATACCTTATTTGATGTGAATTCTTATAATTTATCCTGTGACAAAATAGCTCAGTGAATCCGCATAGAAACATAGAAATGACAAATATGTACTCAAATTGAAAAATGTCTTAACCCTAAACCTAAAAATCTCATAGATGTACAAAGTGATCAATCCTGATACACAGGATCTTCCAAAAGTGTCTCCTCAACTTCTGGGCTCAGATACTCAAGATATGGTTTCAAACGATGTCCATTGACTTGGAAAGTACTACCATCCTTGGCATTATGGATTTCAATCGCCCCATGTGGATGAACTTTCTCAACTGTATGGGCCAGTCCAGCGAGATTTCAATTTCCCAGGAAATAAATGAAGTCTAGAATTGTACAAAAGGACCTTCTGACCGGCGAAAAATTCCTTACGAAGGATAATCTTATCATGCATGGTCTTCATGCGGTCCTTGTACCTTGCGGCACAGTTATATGCATCATTCCTAATCTCTTCTAACTCATCGAGTTGCGGTTTCCTATGTTCTTTGGCCTTGTCGCGATCAAAATTGAGGCGTTTCATTACCCAATATGCTTTGTATTCTAATTTGACAGGTAAATGGTAGGCCTTGCCATAAATAGGGACTTGGTCAATGAAGGGTACAGGGAAATGATCCTTAAACTCTAACTGGGGTGAATTGACACTAGATGACACCAGCAAAGATTCAGAAATGGGCAATGATTCAAACTGAGTGGCCCATTTGCTAGTATCCATGAATAGAGCGGAATCTAAAAGTGCATTTGCTTCCCTAATTGAACCTTCTTTATCAAAATCTTTGCTGAATGGGTCAGAATAACTCGACTCTTCCAAAGAGTTGATCATATCATCAATCATGCAAACTTCCTCAAGATCATCAATTTCAGTTGATTGGTTACTACTATGGAAAACATTGAGTTGGACAGTCATGTTTCCGAAGGCTAGAGTCATTATACCATTCCTACATCTAATAACAGCATCTGAAGTGGCTAGAAATGGTCTGCCTAGGATCACAGGGATATGGCTACCTGGGTTTTTCACTGGTTCAGTTTCTAGGACTACAAAATCCACAGGATAATAGAATTCTTTCACCTTGACAATCACATCTTCCACAATTCCCTTTGGATACTTCACAGTTCTATCCGCTAATGAAAGGGTAATGTCTGTGGGTTTTAACTCCCCCAAATCTAACTCTTTGTACACAAAATAGGGTAGCAAATTCACACTGGCTCCTAAATCTAGGAGGGCTCTTTGGATGACAGTCTCTCCTACTTTGATCGCAATTGTTGGGCAACCAGGGTCCTTGTATTTTGGAGCAATTTGCTGTTGAATGAAAGATGAGGCTTGTGCAGCCATCACAGCATGTCTAGGAACACTGGTTCTCCTTTTCATCGTGGTGAGATCTTTCAGGAATTTTGTATAGGAGGGAATCTGTTTGATGGCATCTAAGAAAGGTATATTGATCTGAACATTCTTGAATACTTCCATGATATCATGAGAACTTTTCTTGGGTTCTTGCAATCTAAGAGGATAAGGAGCTTTGGGTTTGTAGACATCTACTGGCTTTGGTGCTATTTCCTGGGTTTCATTTTCCTTCTCTTGGGTCTCCTGACCCTCTTCCTGGTCAGTAGTCTTATGGACCGCGATTTCTTCACTTTTTTCCTTGGGGAGTTGGACCTTCTTGTCCACTCGCTTGCCATATGTTAAGGTGGTAATGGCCTGGACTTCATGGGATGAGTTTTCATTAGAGTTAACCTGATACTGCCGTATTGGGCCTTGACTCTGTTGTCTACTAGGATTAGGCACTGGCTGACTAGGTAATTCACCCTTCTTCCTATCTACTAGAGAATTGGCTATTTGGCTTAGACTAACTTCAAGTTTTGCAATTGCTTGTGCATGGATTTGATTAGTCTGGGTTTGTGACAAATTGGTTTGCTGTTGCTGATGGATGAATTCTTGTTGTTGCTTCATCATGTTAGCCATCATGGCTTCCAAATGTGAGGGTTGTTGAGGAGTGGGAGCAACATAAGAGGAGGAGGTGGAACCAAAGGTTGGTTCAACTGAGGAGCTTGTGACGGGCTTGGCCTAGAAAAATTTCTTTGATACCCTGGTGGACCACCTTGATATTGGATAGGTTCATTCTGCCTATAAGAGAAGTTTGGATGAAACTTGTTATTAGGATGGTATACTGGGCCAAAAGAATTGGGAGTAGGCTTTTTGAAGGCATTATATGAATTAATCGAATTTGCCTGCTCAGCCTTGATGGTGGGCAAACTAGGGCAACACTCCACTAGATGCTCTGAACTATCACAAATGAGACATATGTTGTGTGGCTCATGTTCCACATTCATTATGGGGTTTGGATCTCTCTGTGAGTTCCGGTTTGTTGTTACCGCAAAAGTATCGAACTTCTTGCTCAATTTGTTCACCCCATCCACTAAGTTGGTCATGACATATTTAAGATCTGGATCTGCTTTTATTTCATAAATACCTGACTTTCTAGATCCTCTATCATCAACTTCATTGTCATAGCTACTCCAATTCTTGGCATTCTCAGCTAAATCTACAAGGAACTCATAGGCTTCATCAGGGGTCTGATCCATGAACTTACCCTTGTGCATGGACTCAATCATGTTCCTATGTGTGTGAGGTAGTCCCTTATAAAAGAAGTGAACTAGATGGGCTTTGTCAAGCCCATGGTGTGGGCATTTGATTAACAAATCATGAAATTTTTCCCAAATTTGAGAAAATTCATCTTCAGCTCTCCCCCTAAAAGTTCTAATGGCATCTTTGATTTTCTCAGTTTTTGCCATAGGATAAAATTTTGTCATGAATTTCTTAGAGAGTTGTTCCCATGTTGAAATTGAATTGGTGGAGAGGGAATACAACCATGCAGCTGCATGATCTTCCAAAGTCATGGGGAACAACCTCAATTTGACACCTTCCTCATCTAGGTTTTGATTTTTAAATGTTTGACAAATTGTCAAGAATTTGTTTAGATGGATATAGGGTTGCTCACTCTCGAACCCATGGAATTTGGGAAGCATATTGATGGTTGCCGGCCGAATCTCAAATTGGATTGCAGTGGTGGCCGGCAGCACTATGCAAGTTGGTGGATCGGAAGATGCAGGAGCATATAGCTCATTCAGGGTTTTGGCACGTTCACCCATTGTGAAGAGTGATGAATGGTTAAGGACTCGCCTATGTTGATGAAATGTTCTCTCAATCTCAGGGTCTAAAGGTTTTAACTCACCCCTATTGGATCTTCTACCGTGCATGCACCAGAAACAAAAAGTTTGAACCTCTCTCCTAGATTAGACAGCTCCTAACAGGTTTGAAAAGAACACCTAAGCCTCCAATTCGGTCCTATGAAACGTTGACCAGGTCAGCTTCCAGGTAGTGGTGGGGTCACAATGGTCCCGCTTAAGTACCACCCTTCTAGAACACATTGTCTCCCTTAGAGGGACAAGGCTTTCCTAGACATCAACATGATCAAGAGCAATTGGTGGAACTTTTGGTGGTCTTCGCCTTAATGAGCTCAAGAATCCTAAAGCCAATGTCTAATTGATTTTATTTTAATTGGCTTGGGATAATCATGCAATGTAGTGATTTTTGGGCCAAGGACGATTGATGAAATACCGACCTTATCTTTTTTTTTTAATGAATTTTGCCCTTAAATTGATTTATACAAATGAATACGCTAAATGCACAACAAATATTAAAACAAGAGCTTTGCCAATGGAGAACTTACCTAGGGAGTATGTTCACTCCGGAAATCCAAAAATTTGAAGTGGAATTAGATCAATGAGTCTTGAGCTTTATGTTCCTCATCCTTCTCTCTTCTTCCTTCAAAACAAATATAAGAAAAATATTTTTTTTTAATTTTTTTTGTTTTTTTCTGTTTTAAGAAAAGAAAAAAAAATTGATACCTTCAACCTTTACCGTTACTTACCTTGCCTCCCCAGCAACGGCGCCAATTTGTTGGTGGCTTTGATTGTCGTTAAAATCTCGTCTTTGTCAACTAAAATATAAAACCCTTACCTAGGTAGAAAGTGGTAGCAAAGGGTCGAATCCACAGGGAGGCTATTGAAGCCAACGAATAAAAGTAAAAGATTATCAATTTTTTGTAAAAAAGTTTAAAAACAAATTATCAATGATTGATTTAAGAAAACTAATTTAAAAGGTAAAGTTGAAACCAATGTATAAAAAAAGACTACCAAGGATTGGAAATCCACCCCCCGTGTATCGTGATAATTCTTTCTTTTGCATCTAATGAAAACATAATATTTCAAAAGCAGTTCACTTCTACTCGATTTAAAAATAGGGTTTATAAATCATCAACCGTATCCCATCTAAGTAGAACGACGGAAGATCTAAAAATACCCATAATCAAAATAAATCTAAGTTGAAGAAACTATATAAACATGAAGAACAAATTAGAAAATATCAATGCACAAAGAAAAGAATCAATCATTCAAACACATGGGGTGGAATCCTCTCCTTGATGGAAGGATTTTCTAGCCTATCATGGTTGATGAAATTATAGAATAAACATAAAAATATTCTATGAAAACAAAATAACAATGCACTTTTAGTGAAAACACCAGAGAATCTGTTTCTAATAAAAACAAAACAAAAACTCAAAACAAAAAACTCAAAACAAAAAAGAAAGAATAAAAACTGAAAATAAATTCCTTCTTGGCTGAACGAATAGATTCCTTCTTGGTTGAATGCAGAGATTTCCTCCTCTCTTTCTGGAGTGCCCTTTTTATAGGGGTTTTGAGGGTCGAATTAGTTGTAAATGCTGATTTGCTTGAGTTGTTAATGCTGATTTGCAAAATATGTTGGAGATATAATTGTAAAATCTGTTAGAGATCTTGTTGATTTGTTGGAGATGTCAAAACTGATTTGATTGAAGATTTTATTGATTTGGTGGATCATTTTTAGAAGTTTTGATGAAGCTTTGAATGCTAATTCCTTCTCCTATTTATAACCTGCCAAATTTAGATTTCTGAATTTTAAAATATGACTCTGTATGAAAAATATGATAATGCATATTAATTGTATAAATATTGTCAATTTGTGCAAAGTATGCTTTGAATATAAAGAATAGAAACTTACCTAATATGCATGTATATATGAATAATTACATAGGGAAATGTTCCAAAACAACTCTTAAAAGCATATCAAGATATGTTCTTTTGAATATCTAACAATCATCCACTTCATGTGGTTGGTTACCACTGTGGAAAACATTTAGTTGGACAGTCATGTTACCAAAAGCTAGAGTCATTATACCATTCCGACATCTGATAACAGCATCTGAAGTGGCTAAAAATGGTCTGCCTTGGATCATAGGGATATGGCTACCTGGATTTTTCACTGGTTCAGTTTCTAGGACTACACAATCCACAGGGTAATAGAATTCTTTCACCTTGACAATTACATCCTCCACAATTCCCTTTGGATACTTTACAGTTCTATCTGCTAAAGAAAGGGTAATGTCACTATGTTTTAATTCCCCCAAACCTAACTCCTTGTACATAGAATAGGGTAGCAGATTTACACCGGCTCCTAAATCTAGGAGGGCTCTTTGGATGATGGTCTCTCCTATTTTGATAGCAATTGTGGGGCAACCAGGGTCCTTGTATTTTGGAGCAATTTGTTGTTGAATGAAAGATGAGACTTGGGCAGCCATCACAGCTTGCCTAGGAACATTGGTTCTCCTTTTCACCGTGGTAAGATCTCTCAAGAATTTTGTGTAGGAGGGAATCCGTTTGATGGCATCTAAGAAAGGTATATTGATCTGAACAGTTTTTAATACTTCCATGATATCATCAAAATGGGAATTTTTCCTGGGTTCTTGCAACCTAAGAGGATAAGGAGCTTTGGGTTTGTTGACATCTACAGGCTTTGCCGCTATTTCTTGGGCTTCTTTTCCCTTCCCTTGGGTCTTCTGTCCTTCTTCCTGGTTAGGGGTCTTATGGACCATGATTTCTTCACTTTTTTTCTTGGGGATTGGGACCTTTTTGTCCACTCGCCTACCATATGTTAAGGTGGTAATAGCCTGGACTTCATGGGATGAGTTTTCATCAGAGTTGACCTGATATTGTCCCCTTGGGCCTTGACTCTATTGCCTACTAGGATTAGGCACTCGCTAAATAGGTAATTCACCCTTCTTCCTATCCCCTAGAGAACTGGCTATTTGGCTTAGACTAACCTCAAGTTTTGCAATTGCTTGTGCATGGATTTGATTAGTTTGGGTTTGGGACATATTGGTTTGTTGTTGCTGATGGATGAATTCTTATTGTTGCTTCATTATGCTAGCCATCATGGTTTCCAGATGTGAGGGTTGTTGAGGAGTGGGAGCAACATAAGGAGTTTGAGGTGGAACCAGAGGTTGGTTCTGTTGAGGGGCTTGTGATGGGCCTGCTCTGGAAAAGTTTCTTTGATATCCCGGTGGACCACCCTGATATTGGATAGGTTCATTTTGTTTATAAGAGAAGTTTGGATGAAACCTATTATCAGAGACTGGGCCAAAAGATTTAGGAGTGGGCTTTTTAAAGGCATTGTATGAATTAATTGAATTTGCCTGCTCAGCCTTGATGTTAGGCAAACTAGGGCAACACTCTACTAGATGCTCTGAACTATCACAAAAAAGACATATGCCCTGCGGTTCATGTTCCACTTTTATGATGGGGTTTGGATCTCTATGTGGGTTCTGATTTATTGCAAAATTATCAAACTTCTTACTTAGTTTGTTCACACCATCCAATAAGTTGGTCATGACATTTTTAAGATCTGGATCTGCTTTTTTTTTCCTTTTTTAATTCCATATCCTCGATTACTAAATTCTTTTTTGTTTCTAAATTTGTCCATGTCATATTCTATATTCCTTCAGACCCAAACTCACCATTAATTACCATTGATACTAATGTGTAATGACCCTTGTGTTTTTCTACAATTTCAGTGGGTGCCACCGCCCCCACTGGCTCCTTGGTCTGTCTGCCTCTGCTATATACTAAATTGTTATTTGGGTGGATACTTTCAAGAAGCCGTCCTACGGAAGGGGAAGTCATGGTCACCGTTGGTCTGGGGTGGCCCGTTTTTTCATTGCTTTGGTGGTTGTCTAGAACCACCTCTTAGGCGGTGGGAATCAAGTTTGTGTCTTTTAACCCGCCCTCCCCTCCCAAGAGCAAATGTTTTAGCATCAAGTATTGTATGATTCCCAGGGATAGACCTAGTTGGGACATCATTGATGATCGAGTTGCATGGGAACCTTATATATTTTTTTTATGTATAGGTACAAGCATTGAAAAATAACTTTATTCTTGCTAAACATGTAGTCCAGGAATAGTACGGATCCAGAGTTGAGAGACTTTTGCAGAAAGGCTTCTATCCCCTGTTCTGGAAGTGTTTTAAGCCATATGAACTAAAATGCAATGGGAGCCATTTATGTTAAAATTTAAATCTTTGATGTGGATCGAAGTGGGGAGGAAACTTTATTGTACCAAGAATGATGCTTGCTCAAATAACATTTACAAGAATTTTGCTCGGAAGTCTTGGCTGCTTCTCTGTAGGGCAACTGGGATGTTGGCAAATTTCTTATCTCCAGGGTCTTTGGGAGGCAGGTAAATCCTTGCGACGCACAGGTGATTGAAGCGTAAGCGAAGGTTACTCAGTTGTTATGGACTTGGACCTGGCAAACAGACGAATAATCTCCTTAGCCAAATTTGTGATGAATTTCAAATTTGAAATTTTGTTATGGACTTGGACATAGAAAACAGATGAATGATCTCCTTAGCCATCAAAAAAGATTGATGGTCTGATTGGTTGTTGGCTATATGCATACTTTATTTTGGCTTTGTTCCTTTGATTTGCTATCCTTCAACTTCTTCCATCAAGGGCGATTTAATGGTCTCTCTTGAATGGACGTGCTTCTTGGGTTTGCTGATATTGTTCAATGTTGTAGTGTTTTCATTTCTTAGCTAAGCTCTTTTTTTTTTTAACATGACTCCTTCTGTGGATGGGTTTATTTTCAGGAACTTAATATTGGTCAGGGCTGATGTATCTCGACTCCCATTTCGTTCAGGTTCCATCGATGCTGTGCATGCAGGTGCTGCTTTGCATTGTTGGCCTTCACCATCTGCTGCTGTATGTATATGTCAATCTCCAGTATCATTTATTGCAGAAGATTAATACTGCACTTTAATTTTTTAATGTGAGTTATTTGTAGAGTTTCATGGAATTGTTTTCCAGATTATATTCAGCATAGGGTATGAATTAGTTAGTTGCATATTACCTTGTCCTGCATCAGCTTGAGTGGAGGAAAATAAATGTGTTGAAACTAAATTAGACAATGACATCAATTATTTCCTACAAATGGGAATGAGAGAGATGTAATCCTACATTGACACTGACCTTAAGTCCCTCCAATGTTTGGAGGTATCTAGCAGGGCCAGAATGAGGAAGTTATTTTTTGTTTTCTAGAAGCTGACCTCAAAGAGAGTGAGTAAGATATTTTGTTTTTTTGATAGGTATATATTGAATCAAAGATATCGTTGTTGCAAATTTTGTTATCAACCATTGAGCTATTGGTCGAAACCCAGTGTAGGATTATTTTGATGTCTCATGGTGGTTGTCCTGGCTGCTTCATATTGTAAGAGTCAATCTGGAGGGAGGAAAATAGTTGCATGGGCTCTCACATCAGTATAATTTTTTGTCAAAATGAAATTTGTCTCGGTAATATTAAACTAGATGTTCCGGTCCATGCAGCTCTTCACTCTTTTAGATTTCTATTGAGACCTCTAAATCTACACTTCTTCTCCTCATTTTTAGGCACCATGGGAATCTGTTTGCAAGATTTTTTCTTCTTTATTTTTTTCTGTGGTGGGGAGGGAGGTGCTGACTGCTGAATGTCGCAATATTCTATTAATAATTATAAAGAATAGAAAAAGGACCTAAAAATGAAGATGAGAAATCTTTGGATTTTACAAATTCCATAGCTTATGAAGAAAAATGTCAATGTTATATCACATTTAATAATATAAAGGCAACTTATTTGGAAATCATTAGCTTTGATACTGAATGTTCTTCATTTTATTATGTATGTCACATATGAGTAGACACATGTTGCGGGCTTCTATTTGTTAAAACTCACCTGAATGTAAAAACTCGCATTGGAGTATTTCAGATCCGCTTAATTGATTAATTCTGTTTTATTTTCTTGAAATGCTGAAGGAATGAGAGTTGTCTTTCAAAATTGAAGTATTTCTTTTTTCCCTTCTGATAAAGATAACATATCTAACTTGTTGATCATCCATGAATTTCTAGCTTTCGTGCGAAATTCTAGAATTTTGAACCTACCTGTTTTTTTCAAAAGAATTTGTTTTGAGCTTCAATACAGAAAGAATTTTCATGTTCAACATATCTAGCCAAATCCACAGTGCTTGACATCATCAGCACACTTTTTTATTTGTTTTATGTTATCTAGCACATCATTAGAATCAAACCTATTTTGGACCTCTTTGGTACTCTGATGGATGAATTATTGACAGATATTGCCAGTGACTGCAACACAAAATATGGTTGTGCAGGTTGCTGAAATAAGTCGGGTTCTTCGTCCTGGTGGTGTATTTGTTGCTACCACTGCCATATTTGATGGAATTTTCTCTTGGATTCCACTTGTCAGAACTCTTCGTCAGGTGATTAATCAGATAATGCATGGTCTGCTTGTTGTTTTTATTTGATTATTACTCAGTCTGCAGTTTGAAGTGTCCAGCAGGTCCCTTATTTCTAAATCTGTTTCTGAACATATGGTCATTGATGTGTTGCACAAATCACTTAAATGTACATTGTCATTGTACAGAATTATATAATGAGGAAGAAGTTAAAGATAGCTTCATATTCATAGTTAGCATTATCTTCAACAGCTTCATATTCATAGTTAAACATTATCATCAACGTAGCCTGTTTTCTCAAAGTGGATTTATTAATGTTATTACAAGATGAACTCTTTTTGGTAATTCTCTTTCATGTCCTCATTAACCACCTTACTTCATGTGTTCTAAGCCCTGCTCTCCTTTACCCTGTACCGGACCTCTGCTCACTCTTACTCAGATGTAATAATTGGAAAACCTTGTCCATGACTTAAGAAGATGATATCATGTTATTTTATTACTTACCTAAGAGGCTGTTATCATGCTGTTTTATTACTCATAAGATTTTTATATTGAAGTCCTCTTAAAAAAAAATCATTGAAGTCATTCTAAAGCCGTTCTAGTTCTACCACAAGCCATTTGCTCATTGTTAGTTACTCTTTTACTTTCTTTTTCTGACTGCCAAACTTCTATAATCTTGATGGCTTACTTGCTGTTCATAAAAATTATGATTTTAATTTCTTGTTTTTCCTGATCAGACAACAGTAGGCACCCTTCATTCATCCAACAGATTTAATCATACTATAAACATCATAATCAATATTTGCATGTGTATATTGACCAAATTATTTTGACAAGGTATCTAGGCTTATATTAAACCATATTTTCAGAAAAAAAATTCCGTCCTGTCATAATGGTACAAAACCCTGTTATATGATAATGGTATCAGGTTAGGTTCATCGTGGAGGTGACGCTACCTGTTCAAGAGCTCATGCTGTCTGGGCTTCTGGTTGAGCTGACCTAAGTTGCATGTTTAGTGAACTGTGCCTCAAAATTGTCCAGGAAGATCAACTTGATCTTTCAATTTGCTGACCTGACAGATTACCTTTTTGGGTTGAATTAGCTCCGTTGGCCTTTTTGGTGCATTGGTTGATCTTCAAAGTCAAATGAGTATAAGCACCAAACTGTTTTTTTTTTTATTTGCATGCACGAATCATACTGTGTACTTATTTTACTACTTGTGCACATGTTGGCATTCTTACCAGAAATCAGCTTGCAAAACAGTCCGGTCATGCATGCATGAAACTGGAAAAACTGGATTGTTAGTAATTTCCTACATTTGCATAGCATATTTAATCAGTTATATCCTTTATTTTAACTAAATAAAGAGATAATGACAAAGGTGTTATTCTTATGCACATTTATGAAACTTGGCTCTATTGAAAACCATTAGGATGATAAAATTTGTACTGGACAATTGTGACATAAAATAAGTCAGTCAGCCAGTTTAGTCCATAGGTTGTCGTGAATTTTAAACTGAATTTCACAAATGATTGTATTCTGACATCATGAGGGAATCAACAAAACTTTCAAAGTAACTAAACCAAGGTTAATTTTAGATTTAGGAGGATATTCTGAGAAGTGAGATGTATAACAAGCATGGTCTAACTGTATTGATGAGTGATTCACAACATAAAGCTTGTTGTTCACTAAAGTACCATTTTTTTTTTTTTTGAATAATAGTGCTTCCCAGGATTATCCCTTGATCTTTTTCACAGAGGTGGGAGATGTTTATCGACTTAATCAAAGCTCGGTTCGCAACCATAAATTTTTGTTGAACACAATTATGAAGAACATATATGACGGAAGAACTAAACCGAGCATATGGAAACTGAAAATGTACAACTATACATGCTTGAAAGGTTCCACCAGTATTTTTGTTTGTTGTCCTCTACATGGTAGTAGTAACCCAGTCAGTGCTTCATCTTTGTGACAGCACATGCATGTTATTTTGTGCATTTACTGACCATATTCATTCATTCTAAATGGTACCTGCCCTTATCGGATGTTGTAACCTCGTTTTATTTATGAAATCAGGGTAGCAATTGTCTACCAATTACATCAAAAAAAAAAAAAAAAATTTCGAAATGGTACCTCTGGAGTTCTTGCTATCATTATATGACATCAAATGCATTCTTCTTCATGCAGACACTTGCATCAGTTTCAGGCAACAAGTTCTATTTATCTGAGGCTGAACTGAAGGATCTCTGCAAGGCCTGTGGTCTGGTTGATTTTATATGTCAGAGAAATGGACCTTTCGTGATTCTTTCAGCAACGAAACACAATTAAAAGATTGTTTCATTTACCCACATAAGGTAGGTGTTTATTTGGAAACCTCTCCTTCCCCATCTTCCAAAGTTTGCTACTCTGTAGTTGCCGTTCCTGCATCAATTGATGCCATTGAGACTCACTCCATAATTAAATGAACAGTTTATGCATCTTATATCCCAAAAAAAAATGTATGTATGGTTGTGTTGTATGTATGTATGTATGTATGTATAGAGTTCTGATATTATGCGGTCAATTTGGATTTTTTGATTTCGTGCGGTCTGTGAGCTGGGCCATATGATCGAGATGGAGATGGACCCTCTGATTGGATGGCAATTTTTTTATAAAAAAAAATTCAAACCGGACAACTGGTTAAGAGGGTTACATCTTTTCGAAAAACCCATCGAGTCTCTCCTCACTCTCTTCCCTTTCATTCTCTCTGTTATTTCACCCACCCCAAAAACACCATCTCCCCCCCCCCCTCGAATCCCCTCCCTTGAATCCCTTCCTGTAATACCCTCGTACTCATTATCTTTAATTAAGACATGCGATATGGTGCGTTAAGTAAATAATCTACAAAACAATATCGAATAATATAAATAAACTCATAAACTAGTCAGGTTTAAAACATAAATCAACTACAGGACCTCAATAATTCATTTTTAAGTTTGAATGAATACACACGAGTTCTTTATTTAATATTAATAATAATTTCTCTAGTTTTGTTAATAAGGCTAAGGCCGTCCACTACATGTCAAGAAGAAGGTTTATTCGACACCTATGATGCAACGAAGATAAAACGCGAACTAAATCGCCAACGCCTCATCACAAGCAACAATCACCATCAGCTACTCTGAAAGATTGGGAAAAGAGGGGTGAGCTACCACACGCTCATTGAATGGATCTAATGCGTCCCAATAATAATAATAATAATAATAATAATTTTAAAGAACAATCCCATAAAATCCGAAACGAGCAGAATATAACATATATATATTTTCACAAGTGTAACGATAAAACATAATGCATCTCTTTAAAGGAATAACCACAAATCACAACACTAACTACATTATGTGTATGATGCAACTGACACGCATGCCCGTATGACACGCAGCCAAAAGGTGCTCCATCTAGAGCTTGGTCACGCAGACGTCACGCAGACAAGGTCCCACTGAACTGGGTCACGCAAACCAATCGTCACGCAGACGGGGTCACCAGACAGATGATATAGATGCACGATCAATTTATCAACCCATAGTTTGCATGTAAGAATAACATAGTATCCAACATATAGTTTATACATAAAATAATGTCTCAAAATGTGATGTCATGCTCATGTATTCCATACTCAATAACAGTTGTATTCATAACATAGGCATGATGCGAATATGATATAAATATAAGTAGTTTTGAAATCTACATAGAGACTAGACCCACTCACCTCCGGCCCAACGATTCGCAAACCACAACCGAGTCTTACAGTAAATCTAATTTGACAAGAAACGATATGGCTAGGTCACATTATGATCAAACAGTACGGGACCTGATGGGGTTCGTACCTACCGAAAACCTAACGGCTCCTCCAAAAACCGTCCGAGGAAGAACTGACGGCTCCTTTGGGAGCTGTCCAGAACATGCCCGATGGCTCTCAAAGGAGCTGTCCCGAGGCAGAAAATGAAGATGGTGTAGATTTTATGTGATTATTATATTATTATATTGTTTTGATTTGGTTAAATGTTTTGTTCTGTAGTTTGAACATGTTCTATTGCATAAGATGTTGGGATTTCAATAAAACCCCTAAACCCTAGATTTCATGCAGATAAATGAAGAAAAGTCAATAATATGTGTACCTATCGCCATTGCTTTGAGGATATGATGGTAGGACTTCCACCTCCAAGTCTCTTTCTCTTTTGCCTTCTCTCACACAATGATGGGATGGGTATGAGATGAGAAAGAGAATTTAGGGTTTGGAGTTGGGACCTCAACCATTTATATAAACAACCCAAATTCCGTCTTTGTCAATCATAATGTCTGGAATTACAAATGGGTCCTTAATAGGTCTCTAAACATAAAAACTGAATCTGTACTCACTTAATACATGTGTAATTGAACGTGCATAAGAGATGTGTATTTAACCTTATCAAAAATTAAATCATAACTGAATGGGTATAAACAACACCCCTCATTCTTTATTTGACAGCCAATAATGCCTAATAATCTGATCTATGTAAGCCCACCTTAAAGAAATTTCCAACAATCTCCCACTTGGCTCACATGGGTCACCCTGAATTAGGTATCGTAACTTTATGAACTCAACCTTTACTCTCAAGATTTATGAGTGATATCTCTTAAACAATTTGGTCCATTGAACCACCAATATAGGATCATGGCAGCTTTTACCATATTTATCGTGATAGGACTCATTCATGGTCACAAATGTAACGCCCCGAATCCATGACTCTGTTTTGAAGCGTGAAACCCGGTTGCGTTAACTTAATTCCTGAAATCTCAGAGTACAAGTATTCTTTCACGCTAAAGAACATAAGAAAAACATCACCATATTTATACATCAATTGTCAAGGCAAAAATCCAACAAAATTTCAATATACATCGGGAAAAACTGAATTTATATATATCCACACTATCATACATATGGGTCCTCTACATGTCAAAGAAATGACCAACACCTTCTACACAAGTCTAGTGCTCCGGAAATCATTATCTTGATCGCTACTACATGAGATCCATCCATCTAAGTCTATAACCTGAAAGGGGAAATAATGAGGGGTGAGCAACCACACGCTCAGTGAAGAGACTATTGTTATCCCATTAGTATAGTTGTATTCAAAGTATCATAATCATAATATGCCCACACAGGCATACAATATATCAAAAGAGTAAATATACAAAAGGCCACCAAGACATGCAATAATATATATATATATAGACACACACACACACACAATCCTATCCAACATGATGCATGCAACACCACGAAAACGCATGTCCGTCTTCGCAACACTTAGCTCGTGGGGCCTTTCACATGCATGGCCACGTATACATAGCCACAAAGACTTGGGTCCTACGTTCTCGGACCTGGCCATGTAAACGTACGCCCACCTAGACGTTAGCCACCAAGACTGAGCAACCTAGACGGAATGTATGCATTTGCTAATTTACCACATCTTCAAACCGTAATAAAACAGAGCATGTACAATCTCAACATACAACCCATAATGATACATATATCACCAAAAGCATGCTCATATTTTTATATCAAAACTAGCAGTTATAAAATAAGATAGTCCTAGCATGAATACATAATATATTCTTTAAAATCTACATATAAGACTCAAGTTCACTCACATCCAGTCCATGCAATTCCTTTTTTGATGCACGTGCATGAACGATTCACACTCGCACGTGGATAACCTAGCATAACAATTATGCAATAATAAATCAGAAATCATTCGATCATGACCCAAACAATTGACAACCAACTTACAACAACACTCAGCCTAATAAATCCTAAGAGTCCTTACCTAATAGACTCACAATCCGCAACTCATCTCAAAGGCTTAACAAAAATCCCAACTCCGAATATATATTGAAAATTCATATACTCACAAATCCATTAACATCTATTAAACATTCATTTGGGATCCCTTTAATCTCTAAAATTCATTAAACTTGGTCATCAAGCTAAATATTTAAATTCTAAGAAACTGCACATAAATCTTTGAAAATTCATAACTTTCTACCCGTAACTCTGAATTGGATGATCCATAATTCATTGGAAAGATCTTTTCAAAATCTCTGTTTGGGAAATACAGTTTTCCCAGAAACGATCCCTTCAAGGTCAAAAACACGATTTAGCATCCAAGTATATAATCAACCTGAAAATAATCCTTAAACCCCCAAAACCAATAAATCTAGTTTGATCTTAAGAAATCCTTCGAGATACATTGAAATGTAATTAAAAAAATCATCTATTTAAAATCAATCAAACCCTAACTTTAATCCATCAACCTTGTTCCCTGAACAATCAATTGACACAATCATCTCCTAACAAAAAAATTAATTGAAATACTATACAATAAAATCAATAGAGAAAGATTTTTCACCTTGTGGTACTTGACGGGTAGGGTTAAGTCATCACCACCCTTCATGCCTTGTGAGATTTGGATGAAAACCCCAACCCAAAAACTGCTATTTAAAAGGGTTTACCAAAATTACAAAATGATCCTTTAAGTATTCTAGGTTTACAACTAGGTCACTATCAGATTTACAAAACAATCCCTATCTGATTTACAAACAGATCCCTAAAGGCTATTAAAAGGTTTTCTGGATTCGCAACTAGATCCCTTGGCCAAATAACTTAACACAAAATCCTAAAAACCAAACTTCCCGAGCTCCGAATCTCACCAAATTTCAACCAAAGTATCTTGAGACTATAAAGATCTCCATAAAAATATAAAATAAATATTTCAACATCAATTTATAATTATTATAATTATAAATCAAATTGGGTCCATTTGGGCCCACCATCAAAACTGAAAAAAATGAAATAACTTAATTTCAATTAAAATTTTCATTATATATTTAAAATAAATATATAAGGCTAAAAATACAGAGATGTTACATTCTCACCCACTTAAAGGAATTTATTCCTCTAAATTCAAGGGAGAGACACAAAATAGAATACATACGACATCCAATAACAACAAAACCATCATCCATCATACATTCAAACAATAAAAGTAAGAGTCAATTAATGAATCTGACACATACATGACAATCACAACAAATACAGACAATGGTATAAGAGTCCATCTTATACGCCGCAAAATCAAACAAACAAGTTTATAAGTAAAACCACTAATGCTCCGCATTGAAATTCCAACTTATACCAAAACAATCAACATACAATGACAACACACAACAATACAATTATATAAGCTTGGTCCACAATGCTTCCACTGCGCCACTCTGATATACAGTGACCCAAACCACAAGTTGATTAAATTATATAACACAGACAAAGACAATAAGATATTCACACATCACAACAATTACTGTATAGGTCAAACCCACCTACGCCCCACACTATAGGTGTTTTAACTTATACAATATAAACAAGAGCAACAATACACATAAATTGCACACAATCATTTGTATAAGTCAGGCCTACCTATGTCCCATTCCACAGGTAATCCAACTTATACCATACAAGCAATGACAATAAAACAAATTAAGAAAAACTATATTCATCCAAATTGTACAAGTTAGGTCCATTTACGTCCCATACCATAAATGGTCCAACTTGTATAACACAAAAGGGGCAATTATGACACTAATGACATTCCTAACATTAGGAATAAAAATTAACTTACCACGATGCATATTAACAAATTAAATGTGCTTTTCATATCGCCATTTAAACATAAATAACATTTTCGAAGGTTGCAAACGCTTAGCCATGCAGAACATTGAGAACAAATCTCAACTTCTTTGGAGCGCTAGTTCCACTAAAATTCAACAATAACAAAATAAACAAATGGTTAGAATGCAAACCCTATATGCAATGCATCCTAACACACTCTAAGCCTATCCATGGCTTCTAGGAGAAATTCTCCTAAAGGCTTTCTTAACCTTTGATAGAACAACTAAACATAAAAAATTACCCTAAGCTCCATAATCAAAATTATAAGGTAACAAAAATAGCCCAAACGATTATTTTTTTTTTATAGGGTAGCCAAACCTAAACACCTTAGGTTAATCGAACTCAAATCATAAACCCCAAAGGCCAACTAATATATCCATAACCTACAGTTCGAGGGTTAAACCTATGCTCTGATACCACTCGGTAACACCCTGAATCCACGACTCCGTTTTGAAGCGTCAAACCAGATTGCGTTAACTTAATTCCTGAAATCTCATAGTACTAGTATTCTTTTATTCTAAAGAACATAAGCAAAACATCACCATATTTATACATCAATTGTTAGGGTTAAAATCCAATACAATTTCAATATACATTGGGAACAAATGAATTTATATATGTCCACACTATCATACATATGGGTTCTCTACATGCCAAAGAAATGACCAACACCTTCTACACAAGTCTAGTGCTCCGAAAATCATTATCTTGATCGTTACTACATGAGATCCATCAATCTGAGTCTTTAACATAAAAGGGGAAATAATGAGGGGTGAACAACCACATGCTAAGTGAATAGACTATCATTATCCCGTTAGTATAGTTGTATTCAAAATATCATAATCATAATATGCCCACACATGCATGCAATATATCAAAAGAGTAAATATACAAAAGGCCATTAAGACATGCAATAATATATATATATACACAACACACAATCCTATCCAACATGATGCATGCATGTCACGCCCCAGGGCGGCCAACCCCGGGTCGCGGCAAGTGTATATATATCATATCAGAAACCTACACAGGAGGTCAAATATATATACTCTAAACCACAAATAAAACAACAACACGTATCAAACATGGCTGACATAATATATATACACAATATAGCGGAAGCTAAAACTGAGTCTGTAACCAAAAACATATTACAGACTCGATACACAATCATACGTCCTGTGAGAGCCAATATACATGGAAACAACTGAATATATACAACACGTGCTCAGCACGGAAATACAATACATACAGCCAAGGAAAGGGATGCTGATAGCCTCTGGTACTCGCGGACGTAGCGCTGCTCCGCTACTGAAGAAATCCCTCGGAAAGCTCCAACTGCTGCTCCGGCTCCAGCTCAGGCTCAGTGACCACTGGGGAAAACATGTGCGAGGGGTGAGCCACACGCTCAGTGAACAGCACAACCCACGCATCACAGACAATATTTACCAAAATTCCATTATTTTATCCAGCCATCAATACATAACAACATAAACCAGCGGTTCGTACTTCGCCGAACCACCACACCCTCACCCTCACCCATCAATGGGTGACATAGGATTTTGGGACTGACTAGGCTGTTGGTCACCCTTGGTCCACCGATAGCTCTCCCTCCACTCCGTAGGCCGCCTGGTCTACTCCCACATTCAGCACAGTCCGAAACCAAATCAGGAGGTGCCTACTAATGGGAGCCCTCTGTCAGGAAGGCCCTGTCTAACGTTGGGGGTAGTCTCTACCGGATCCAACGCAGGGAACAGAACAGCCTAATCCATACGCATATGATCCACTCGGATCCGCCGACTACACATCTCTACAACTCAAATGTCATGAACTCTTCAGAGTTCCTCCAGGGCGCATATCCAAGATGCGGGGAAATAGTACAATCAAAAGCAGTGTTGGAATATCACTGGGGGAAAGAAACTCGGGAGGGCGGCGTGAGTTCCCGATACAGGGTACCCCGACAACCAAACAAGGAACACGGAGCACCCTAACACGGGTCTCACCGCTGTCCTCGCAAGGCCCCTCCCCTATAATATTCACTACTCATGCTAATAATCATACCAAACATACAACATTACTTATAATATTATTGGGACTAGGACCTTGGGAGGGCAGCCTGAGGTCCCGATACAGGACATCCCGACAACCAAACAAGGAACACGGAGTACCCTAACACGGGTCTCAGCGTTGACCTCGCAAGGCTCCTCCCTATAATATTATCCTAAGGCATGCGATCTAACAGATACCAGCATTTAATTTAATAAATAAAACTAGTAGGATGCATGCATAGGCCGGGGTTTCCTAGCATGAAAACAGGGGACATGCTGCATGGCTCATACACATATCCTAAGGGTGCAAGTCCCTAACATAAAAGCCTAGGGTAGCATGCATTCTACACATCATTCACACAAGCATGGATTACATATTATTTGCAGGTAATATTTATCCATGTCGCCCCAGGAGAGGTCGGTATACGCCCAAGTGCGTATAACACCTCTCTACTGGGTTGGATTGTCCCACTAACCAGTATCTGGGTACTCGCGCGACCGCCCGTCGAGATCTGCAAGACAGGGTATTACTTGGTAAGTATAAATCCACAGTTATCATTAAATACTCAAATAAACACCCAAAATCCCAAATTAGTCACCCAACACCGCCGGCAACCACCCGCACGGCCGGCCACAACCCGCACGGCCACCCGACCACCCGGACGCGCCGCCGCGCCTCAGCCCGCGCACCCCGCACGCCTCGCGCCGCCCGCAAGCACCCCGCGCGCCCCCGCGCGCAGCGCCTCGCCTCGCGCGCACCCCGCGCGCACCTCGCACGCACCTCCGCCACCTTGCCGCACCTCGCGCGCACCTCGCACGCACCTCCGCCACCCCGCCGCACCTCGCGCGCACCTCGCACGCACCTCGCACACCTTGCCGCACCTCGCGCCCAGCCCAGCGCGCCCCCGCGCGCACTGCACGCACGACCCGGCACCGCGCGCACTGGCCCCCAGCACCGCGCGCACTGGTCCCCAGCACCGCGCCCAAACGAACCCTGCTCTGCACCCAGGCACAGTGCCCAGGTGCCCTGCCCAGCGCCCAGGAACATGCCCAGGCGCCCCTGGCCGCGCGCGCGCACTCTCGCGCGCACCCCCGCGCGCGCCCGCGCGCACCCGCACGCACACCCCACTCGCGCCAGCACCCGCGCGCACCCTCGCGCCCGCTCCGCGCGCACCCGCGCACCCGCGCGCACACACCCGCGCGCGACTGCGCGCCCGACTGCGCCCGCCAGCGCCTAGCGCCACCCGCGCGCACGCCCGCGCGCACGTCCGCGCGCACGCGCGCGCGCGCCCCTGCCAGCTGCTGCGCCTGCTGCCTGTGCTGCTGCCACCAGCCACCTCAACCACCACTCCCGAGCACCCAAACCACCACCCACCGACCTCCGACCACCTCCACCGCCCTCCGACGGCCACCCACAGCCGCCGACCACCACCCAACCCCAAAACCATCCCCCTAGCATACATCTATGCAAGAAAAAGAGGGAAAGAAGGCTTACCGAGGGGAGGGAAGGATGTTCGGTAGCTCTCCGCGCGCCGAAACCTTTCCCAAAGGTCCTCTTCCGCCCCGATCTACCACGGCCTTCGAACCGGGCCAAAACAGAGGAGAAAGAGAGGAGAACGGAGTGGCTAGAGTCGTCGGAATCGGGATTTGAAGACACCGGTGTGTAGATCGGGACCCGATCTACACTTCCCGTGCTTTGGGTTTTCGATTTTGAGGGGTTTAAGGGCTTCAAACGGGAGCTTTTAAGAGAGGGGGAGAGAGGGAATCACGTCGGGAAGATGATGAATAGTGTAGGGGAAATTTTAGATTCCTTTTAAATAGAGCGCGACTTAAAAACCCGGATACGCCCCGGAACTGCGAAATTTTTGCAAACGATGCCAAAATTCGATGAAATTTTCGTGAGAGGTCTAAAATGGCACCAGGACACCAAATATGCAGTTAGATTTTCAATCGGAGTCCTCTAGCTCAGACGATAGCTAACAGTCTGAAATTATGCGGTTCCGACCAAAAACCCTAAAAATTTTTAAAACTGCCAGGACGCTCTAACGGTTACCAGCAGGCTAAAAGTGACACATATATAACATTCTTCCCCCCTTAGGAAATTTTGTCCCCAAAATATGCAAAAACATCTAGGAGGGGAAAAGATGCGTCACACCTGGCATCCCTTGAGCTCCTAAGTGTCCTTAGCACCGGAACGGTGCTGCCATCGCACCTCGACCAACTGGACGGTCTTGGTGCAGAACCTCCTCACGCGGCGGTCCATGATCTCAATCGACTGCTCCACGAATGACTGTCCGGCTCAGAGACAAGCGGCTCGAACGGGATGACGTGAGCAGGATCGCGGACACACCTTTACCCAACTGCGAACCCACCACTCCAAGACGGAGAGGTAAGAATTGGCGCTGAGGTGAGCCTCCGATAAACTCCAGGAAGCTCTCCTCGCAAGAAGGGGACCACTCGAACCGGACATCCTTCCGAGTACGGCGGTTAAGAGGAACAGCTATCTTCGAGAGTCCCTCGTCAAGCTTCCTACAATAACCCTCCAACTCGGGAAGCTCCGAATCCTTGCGGGGTTCGACGGCCTACGCCAATTCGACATAGCAAACGTCTTACCCGGGTCCACAGATATGCCTTCACCAGAAACCACTCAGCCCAAAAGGCCTTAACCTCTAACCAAACTCGCACTTGATCTCTCATCTATCTGATGTTTCCATGGCATCCCTTACCTGGGAAAAGAAACCTCGGGAGGGCACCATGGAATCCCGATATAGGATACCCCGACAACCAAACAAGGAACACGAAGTACCCTAGCCCGGGTTCCAACGCCGACCTCACAAGGCCCCTTAATCCAGAAAGGAACACTGGAAGAAGACATCATTTAAAAGAATACCACTAACTCCTCCAGATCACCTACATCTAGATGATAGCTCAATGATGTCCTTCAACATCAACAACAAGACCGGACCCAACATCATTGGGAACGGTCCAACAGAAATTTGGGTCACGAGCGACCCGCCTTCGCCTCATCCACACCCTCACTCCCAAAAGGAGACATATTGGGACTTTGGGAGAGACTTAGACTGCTCTCTACCCCTGGTCCACCGCTAGCCTCTCCCCGCTCCGTAGCTCGCCTGGTCCTCTGACCGGGAGCCTGTCTAACGCCGGGGCTGTACTACGCGGATCCAACTAAGGGGAGAGCGATTCCACGCTCGCGACACCATTCAATAACCTCTTACCGGGTAGCCCCTACCTAGCATACTCCCAAATTCAGTACCCCTCCGACTGCATCGGCGGTACCTACTGATGGGAACTCACTGCCAGGACGGCTATAACCCGGCTTCCTTAACCCAAACAACCGCTCTTGACACACACTCCTCCAGATACCCCACACACTTGCATAATAACCACCAATTACACACACACCTATCCTTATACTAGAGAGCTGGGAATACAAGATGATACCTCGAACCATGACACCCGAAGGCTGCGCCTCCTCGGCCGTAAGCGCTGCAACTCTGCCTTGAACCAACCGCGGCTGAGGAACAGGAGCACGCCTCGCCGGCTGCACTGGCTGCTGCTGGCGCTGAGGCTGCTGCTGCTGCTGGCGCGGAAGCTGCTGCTGCAAGAACGGCGGCTGCTGAGGTGGCACTCGGGGTCGGTCAGCATCTGGGCAATTGTATCTGATATGCCCGATGCGCTGACAATGAAAAGAGCGCCGCCTCTCCGGTTGCCAGGACTGGATGGGCACTGCTGCAATGGGCGCCGGATCCCATACTGGCACCGCATCTGCTGGAGGAGAGGCAGCCGCTGACTGCTCGAAGCGGGGCCTCTTCCTCTTGCGCTGCCCCTGGTCCCGACTCCCGGAAGGACCCTGATCTGAAGAAGGGGTCGGAGCCCGCACTTGAATCCCGAGGTCTCTCTCGACGGTCTTCGCCCGAGACACTACGTCGGAGTACCTCGTGAAAGCGTGGGCAGTGACGTGCACCCGGATAGCGCTGCAGAGACCCAGCTCGAATCGCCGGCACCTCGTGACCTCGTCCATCACCAAGGCTGGAGCAAATCTGGACAGACTCGTAAAGCGCGTAGAGTAGTCAGCGACGGACATGGTGCCCTGAGTCAGCTGCTCGAACTCCCGCTCCACTAGCTGTCGCGTCGAGAACGGGAAATACTCGTCCAGAAAATGCCTCAGAAAACCCGCCCAAGAAAGCTGCTCCACTCCCTCTGGAATGTCCACCACTCGGGTAGCCCACCAGTCGGTGGCGTCACCCTTCAGCATAAAGGTGGCCAGGGAGACTCGCTGGCGATCGGTGCAAAGCATGGCCACGAAGATCGTATCCACCTCCCTCAACCAACGCTCTGGCGCAAGAGGATCTGCCGACTGCCCATGAAACTCGGGAGGATGGAGCTTTAGAAAGGCGTTGAGGCCGCTCTGCTGCACTCGCGCTGCTGCCTCTAGCTCCTCCTCCCTCTGTAGGGGATCCTCAACTCTCACTGCCGGAACTGCCACAGGAACTGGGGGTACATCGGGTACCACAGGCGGATCTGCCACCAAGGGGACCGGCGGAACTGCCTCGCGAGTCGCCCTCAGCTCCTGAATCTCTCTAGCCTGCTCTGCCAACATCCGCGTCTGTGTCTCCACCAAATCAGCCAACCGAGCGAAAGCACGCTCCCAAGCAGGAGGCTCCTGCGTCAAGGGCTCTCCGGTAGCATCCTCGTCTCTGGTAGGTCCGGAAACCTCCAAAGACCGAGAGGGACCTCGTCCGCGCCGTCCTCTGCGAGGAGGCATATCAGCACCCTAAGAAAACCAGACACTAGGATCAGAATACTCATATCAAAATCCTAGGACTCATCTCTACGAAAGGAAGACCATTGGCTCTGACAGGACCAGGCTCTGATACCAACTTTTTGTCACGCCCCAGGGCGGCCAACCCCGGGACGCGGCAAATGTATATATATCATATCAGAAACCTACACAGGAGGTCAAATACATATACGCTAAACCACAGATAAAACAACACACGTATCAAACAAGGCTGACATAATATATATACACAATATAGCGGAAGCTAAAACTGAGTCTGTAATCCAAAACATATTACAGACTCGATACACAATCATACGTCCTGTGAGAGCCAATATACATGGAAACAACTGAATATATACAACACGTGCTCAGCACGGAAATACAATACATACAGCCAAGAAAAGGGATGCTGATAGCCTCTGGTACTCGCGGACGTAGCGCTGCTCCGCTACTGAAGAAATCCCTCGGAAAGCTCCAACTGCTGCTCCGGCTCCAGCTCAGGCTCAGTGACCACTGGGGAAAACATGTGCGAGGGGTGAGCCACACGCTCAGTGAACAGCACAACCCACGCATCACAGACAATATTTACCAAAATTCCATTATTTTATCCAGCCATCAATACATAACAACATAAACCAGTGGTTCGTACTTCGCCGAACCACCACACCCTCACCCTCACCCATCAATGGGTGACATAGGATTTTGGGACTGACTAGGCTGTTGGTCACCCTTGGTCCACCGATAGCTCTCCCTCCACTCCGTAGGCCGCCTGGTCTACTCCCACATTCAGCACAGTCCGAAACCAAATCAGGAGATGCCTACTAATGGGAGCCCTCTGTCAGGAAGGCCCTGTCTAACGTTGGGGGTAGTCTCTACCGGATCCAACGCAGGGAACAGAACAGCCTAATCCATACGCATATGATCCACTCGGATCCGTCGACTACACGTCTCAACAACTCAAATGTCATGAACTCTTCAGAGTTCCTCCAGGGCGCATATCCAAGATGCGGGGAAATAGTACAATCAAAAGCAGTGTTGGAATATCACTGGGGGAAAGAAACTCGGGAGGGCGGCGTGAGTTCCCGATACAGGGTACCCCGACAACCAAACAAGGAACACGGAGTACCCTAACACGGGTCTCACCGCTGTCCTCGCAAGGTCCCTCCCCTATAATATTCACTACTCATGCTAATAATCATACCAAACATACAACATTACTTATAATATTATTGGGACTAGGACCTTGGGAGGGCAGCCTGAGGTCCCGATACAGGACATCCCGACAACCAAACAAGGAACACGGAGTACCCTAACACGGGTCTCAGCGTTGACCTCGCAAGGCTCCTCCCTATAATATTATCCTAAGGCATGCGATCTAACAGATACCAGCATTTAATTTAACGAATAAACTAGTAGGATGCATGCATAGGCCGGGTTTCCTAGCATGCAAACAGGGGACATGCTGCATGGCTCATACGCATATCCTAAGGGGGCAAGTCCCTAACATAAAAGCCTAGGGTAGCATGCATTCTACACATCATTCACACAAGCATGGATTACATATTATTTGCAGGTAATATTTATCCATGTCGCCCCAGGAGAGGTCGGTATACGCCCAAGTGCGTATAACACCTCTCTACTGGGTTGGATTGTCCCACTAACCAGTATCTGGGTACTCGCGCGACCGCCCGTCGAGATCTGCAAGACAGGGTATTACTTGGTAAGTATAAATCCACAGTTATCATTAAATACACAAATAAACACCCAAAATCCCAAATTAATCACCCAACACCCCCGGCAACCACCCGCACGGCCGGCCACGACCCGCACGGCCACCCGACCGCCCGGACGCGCCGCCGCGCCTCAGCCCGCGCACCCCGCACGCCTCGCGCCGCCCGCGAGCACCCCGCGCGCCCCCGCGCGCAGCGCCTCGCCTCGCGCGCACCCCGCGCGCACCTCGCACGCACCTCCGCCACCTTGCCGCACCTCGCGCGCACCTCGCACGCACCTCCGCCACCCCGCCGCACCTCGCACGCACCTCGCACACCTTGCCGCACCTCGCGCCCAGCCCAGCGCGCCCCCGCGCGCACTGCACGCACGACCCAGCACCGCACGCACTGGCCCCCAGCACCGCGCGCACTGGTCCCCAGCACCGCGCCCAAACGAACCCTGCTCTGCACCCAGGCACAGTGCCCAGGTGCCCTGCCCAGCGCCCAGGAACATGCCCAGGCGCCCCTGGCCGCGCGCGCGCACGCTCGCGCGCACCCCCGCGCCCGCCCGCGCGCACCCGCACGCACACCCCACTCGCGCCAGCACCCTCGCGCCCGCTCCGCGCGCACCCGCGCACCCGCGCGCACACACCCGCGCGCGACTGCGCGCCCGACTGCGCCCGCCAGCGCCTAGCGCCACGCGCGCGCACGCGCGCGCGCCCCTGCCAGCTGCTGCGCCTGCTGCCTGTGCTGCTGCCTGTGCTGCTGCCACCAGCCACCTCAACCACCACTCCCGAGCACCCAAACCACCACCCACCGACCTCCGACCACCCCCAACCACCTCCGACAGCCACCCACCGCCGCCGACCACTACCCAACCCCAAAACCATCCCCCTAGCATACATCTATGCAAGAAAAATAGGGAAAAGAGGCTTACCGAGGGGAGGGAAGGATGTTCGGTAGCTCTTCGCGCGCCGAAACCTTTCCCAAAGGTCCTCTTCCGCCCCGATCTACCACGGCCTTCGAACCGGGCCAAAACAGAGGAGAAAGAGAGGAGGACGGAGTGGCTAGAGTCGTCGAAATCGGGATTTGAAGACACCGGTGTGTAGATCGGGAGCTTCCCGTGCTTTGGGTTTTCGATTTTGAGGGGTTTAAGGGCTTCAAACGGGAGCTTTTAAGAGAGGGGGAGAGAGGGAATCACGTCGGGAAGATGATGAATAGTGTAGGGGAAATTTTAGATTCCTTTTAAATAGAGCGCGACTTAAAAACCCGGATACGCCCCGGAACTGCGAAATTTTTGCAAACGATGCCAGAATTCGATGAAATTTTCGTGGGAGGTCTAAAATGGCGCCAGGACACCAAATATGCAGTTAGATTTTCAATCGGAGTCCTCTAGCTCAGACGATAGCTAACAGTCTGAAATTATGCGGTTCCGACCAAAAACCCTAAAAATTTTTAAAACTGCCAGGACGCTCTAACGGTTACCAGCAGGCTAAAAGTGACACATATATAACAATGCAACACCATGAACACGCATCACTTAGCTCGCGGGGCCTTTCACAGGCATGGCCACTTAGACATAGCCACAAAGACTTGGGTCCTACGTTCTCGGACCTAGACGTTAGTCACCAAGACCAAACACCTAGACGGAATGTATGCATTTGCTAATTTACCACATCTTCAAACCGTAATAAAACAGAGCATGTACAATCTCAACATACAACCCATAATGATACATATATCACCAAAAGCATGCTCATATTTTTATATCAAAACTAGCAGTTATAAAATAAGATAGTCCTAGCATGAATACGTAATATATTCTTTAAAATCTACATATAAGACTCAAGTTCACTCACATCCAGTCCATGCAATTCCTTTTTTGATGCACGTGCATGAACGATTCACACTCGCACGTGGATAACCTAGCATAACAATTATGCAATAATAAATCAGAAATCATTCGATCATGACCCAAACAATTGACAACCAACTTACAACAACACTCAGCCTAATAAATCCTAAGAGTCCTTACCTAATAGACTCACAATCCGCAACTCATCTCAAAGGCTTAACAAAAATCCCAACTCCGAATATATATTGAAAATTCATATACTCACAAATCCATTAACATCTATTAAACATCCAATTGGGATCCCTTTAATCTCTAAAATTCATTAAACTTGGTCATCAAGTTAAATATTTGAATTATAAGAAACTGCACATAAATCTTTGAAAATTCATAACTTTCTACCCGTAACTCTGAATTGGATGATCCATGATTCATTGGAAAGATCTTTTCAAAATCTATTTCTGTTTCGGAAATACGTTTTTCCCAGAAACGATCCCTTCAAGGTCAAAAACACGATTTAACGTCCAAGTATATAATCTACCCGAAAATAATCCTTAAATCCCCAAAACCAATAAATCTAGTTTGATCTTAAGAAATCCTTCGAGATCCATTGAAATGTAATTAAAAAAATCATCTATTTAAAATCAATCAAACCCTAACTTTAATCCATCAACCTTGTTCCCTGAACAATCAATTGACACAATCATCTCCTAACAAAAAAATTAATTGAAATACTATACAATAAAATCAATAGAGAAAGATTTTTCACCTTGTGGTACTTGACGGGTAGGGTTAAGTCATCACCACCCTTCATGCCTCATGAGATTTGGATGAAAACCCCAACCCAAAAACTGCTATTTAAAAGGGTTTACCAAAATTACAAAATGATCCTTTAAGTATTCTAGGTTTACAACTAGGTCACTATCTAATTTACAAATAGATCCCTATCCGATTTATAAACAGATCCCTGAAGGCTATTAAAAGGTATTCTGGATTCGCAACTAGATCCCTAGGCCCAATAACTTAACACAAAATCCTAAAAACCTAACTTTCCGAACTACGAATCTCACCAAATTTCAACCAAAGTATCTTGAGACTATAAAGATCTCCATAAAAATATAAATAAATATTTCAACATCAATTTCTAATTATTATAATTATAAATCAAATTGGACCCATTTCGGCCCACCACTAAAACTGAAAAAAAGAAATAACTTAATTTCAATTAAAATTTTCGTTATATATTTAAAATAAAAATATAAGGCTAAAAATATAAAGATGTTACAACAAATCCTAATGACCTGAACTACATAGATCAAGTACAGAATGTGTAGCATGGAAAATACATACAAATGTGATTTTTATGCCTATTTCCAACTGGTCCACTTTAATGACTCAAAATGAGTTTCTGTATTCTACTTAATCAAACCATATATGCGCAACCATAATTGAATAAATAGATAAATTTATTTCAGAATCATTAATAAACTAAAGTGGATATCCCAAATGTCAATATAAAAATAAAACAAATAATTCAACAATACAAACTCCCACTAATAAAATACATCACGAGGACAAACTACACCCATACGAGCAGCATGCTCCTTAAAAACTTTAGGTGGTAGGCCCTTATTAAGTGGATCCGCAATCATGAGTTTTGTGTTAATGTAATCGATTGACATGATGATTCCAAATTCTTTATTTAGCAAACAAAATCTGAATATGATTATCCAATCAATTCTAATTGATCGGATTACCGTATGTGAGCATTAAATTTTTGTTGTTTGCTAGAACTGTGTAATTCTTTTAATCGCTTTAGAGCGATTCATGCCTGATTGCTTATGCAATATCTGGACGCGTACAAATTGAGCATACATGAGACTCCCTACTATTGATGCGTAAGGAATATTCTTCATTTCTTTTTTCTCTAAATCGTCCTTTGGGCAATTGAGTAAACTTAATTTATCACCCTTAGCAATGGGTGCATCACCTAGTGCACAATTTTGCATATCAAATCTACTAAGCACTTTATTTACATAGGCCTTTTGTGACAAACCAATAATACCACGTGATCTATCGCGTTGGATCTCTATGCCTATCACAAAAGATGCCTCACCAAGATCTGTCATTTCAAATTTCTTTGAAAGAAATCTATTAGTCCCATGCAACAAAACCTATGTCACTGCTTGCTAGTAAAATATCATCAACGTAAAGCACAAGAAAAATAAATTTACTCTCACTGGTCTTATGATAAATGTATTGATCTACGGTGTTTTCTTTAAACCCGAAAGAAGAAATCACTTGATCAAACTTTAGGTACCATTGACAGGATGCCTGCTTTAAGCCATAGATGGATTTCTTTAATTTGCATACCAGATGTTCTGATCCTTTAGCCTTAAAACATTCTGGTTGCACCATATAAATCGTTTCTTGAACATCACCATTAAGAAACGTAGTATTGACATCCATCTGATTTAGCTCTAGGTCATAATGAGCTACAAGTGCCATAATGATCCTAAATGAGTCTTTCGTTGATACCGGAGAGAAAGTCTCTTTTATAATCAATGCCTTTCTTTTGAGTAAAGCCCTTAGCAACAAGTCGTGCCTTATATCTTTTGATACTACCATTAGAATCTCGTTTGGTTTTAAATACCCATTTACAACCAATTGTCTTTATATCCTTAGGCAGTTCAACAAGATCCCAAACGTCATTGTCATTCATGGACTTCATCTCATCTAACATGGCACTGGTCCACTCTAGGGAATGAGAGCTTTATTTGGCTTGAACGAAAGATCGAGGATCATCTTCCATTCCTATATCAAACTCATGCTCTTAGAGATAAACAATAGAATCATCTGGAATTGCATGTCTCCTCTCCCTATGTGATCTCCTTAATGGCACTTCCAATTGAGGCTGTTTGGGTTCTCCCATATTAGTAGGAGATAACTCAGGAATAATTTGGTGATCTGTATTGGCATCTTGCACAATGGCAGGTGTGGTCATTGCATCACTTTCAACAATTGTCATGGGAATGACTGTCACGCCCCAGGCGTCCCCGAGACGTGGCAAAATATATAATATCTGTCACGCCCCAGGGCGGCCGTCCCCGGGACGCGGCAAGTGTATATATGATATCAGCAGTCAATACAAGAAGTCAGTAATATACCCTAAACAACATCAACAATTTCAACACAGACAACAAAGGGGCTGACATGATATATACACAAATAGCGGAAGCTAAAAGACTGAATCTGTAACTCAAATACATATTACAGACTCGATACACAATCAACTGTCCTGTGAGAGCCAATATATATAATGCCATCCAAATATAATACAAACATGTGCCCAAGCACAGAATACAATACATATAAATCAAAAAGGGATGCTGATGGCCTCTAACACTCGCGGAAATGTGGCGCTGCACCGCTACTGTGGAGGTCCCTCGGGGAGCTCCTCCTCCAGATCCGACTCAGACAACACTGCGAGAAAAATGTATGCGAGGGGTGAGCCACACGCTCAGTGAATAGCACAACCCATGTATCACAATTCATATTAACCACAATTAATTACTCGAGCCTCAAAGTGGCAAGAACTCCACAATCCAGTGGGTCGCTATATCGCCGACCCACCACACCCTCACCCTCACCCCTCAATATGGTGACATAGGATATTGGGACTAAACAATCCAGTGGGTCGCTACATCACCGACCCACCACACCGTCACCCCTCAATATGGTGACATAGGATATTGGGACTGACTAGGCTGTTGGTCACCCTTGGTCCACCGATAGTCTCTCCTCCACTCCGTAGGCCGCTTGGCCACTCCCACATTCAGCACAGTCCGTCCCAAATCAAGAGGTGCCTACTGATGGGAGCCCTCCACGGGACGGCCTTTCTAACGCTGGGGCAGTCTCTACACGGATCCAACGAAGGGAACAGAACAGCCTATCCATACGCATATGATCCACTCGGATCCGTCGACATTCCTTAACAGAAAAAAAGAAACCTTGGGAAGGCACCTTGAGGTCCCAATATAGGATACCCCGACAACCAAACAAGGAACACGGAGTACCCTAGCCCGGGTCTCAACGCTGACTTCGCAAGGCCCTTTAATCCAGAGAAGGGAGACTCTACTGATGTCATGAATTCTTCAGAATTCCTCCAGGGCGCATAACCAAGATGCGGGGAATATATATATATATATATATATATATATATATATATTGGGAAAAGAAACCTTGGGAGGGCACCATGAGGTCCCGACATAGGACATCCCGACAACCAAACAAGGAACACGGAGTACCCTAGCCCGGGTCTCAATGTTGACCTCGCAAGGCCCCTTAATATTCCCTAAGGCATGCTAAAATATCATAAGTTCACATTTAATTTAATAAATTAAACTAATAGGACGCATGCATAGGTCGAGGCTTCCCTAGCATGATAACAAGGTGACAGGATGCATGGCTCTTACACATATCCTAAGGGTGCAAGTCCCTAACATACAAGGTCTAGGGTGGCATGCATTCTACACACTAATCATGCTTGCATAGATTACATATTAACAAGTTAATATTAACTATGGTGCCCCAGGGGAGGACGGTACACGCCCAAGTGCATATAGCGCCTCCCTACTGGGTTGGGTTGTCCCACTCACCAATAACCGGGTCATCGCGCGACCGTCCGTCAAGATCTGCAAGACAGGGTAATCAACTCGGTGAGTAAAATACACAAATATACCAAAAATACTCTAAAAATACACAACACTCGGGCAAACGTACATACGGCCCGTACGCACGTTAGCCCGAGCATCCCGACTCACTCCCGAACCCCTGGGCAGCCGCACGCACGGCCACCTGCCCCGGGCGCACAGCCGAGCACCGGCCCGCGCGCCCAGACGCACTGCCGAGCCCCCCGGGGTGCACCGCGCGCTCACTGCGCCCCAGTGCAGCAACCCGCGCGCACACCCGCACGCCCTGCGCCCCATCGCCTCGCCCCGCGCGCACCCCGCGCGCACTACCAGCTCGCCTTATCGCGCGCGCACAGCACGCCTGCGCCTCTGCGCAGCGCTCCGATCGCACGCTCCCGCACGGCGCCCTGCGCGCAGCACCCGCACGCGGCCCCGCGCGCACGGCACGCACTGCGCCTCTGCGCACGTCATCCAGCGCGCAGCACCCGCACGCTCCTGCTCCACCCGCGCGCACGCCCGCGCTGCTCTACCAGCATGCCCGACAGCGCCCAGCCCTGCGTCTGCCAGCCCTGCTCCTGCCAGCCCGCCTGCCTGCGCTGCCTGCGCTGCCAGCCTACCCGAGCCAACCCTACACCTCCCCGACGGCCACCAATGGCCACCAACCGCCGCCAACAGCCACCCACCGCCACCAACAGCCACCCATACTCAAAACCACCCTCCTAACATGCATCTAAGCAAGAAAAGGAAGGAAAGAAAGCTTACCCTAGGAGAGGAAAGGAAGGGAAGGGGATCGGGAGCTCTTTGTGCACCGAAACACCTCCTCAAGGACCACCACCACCAAGATCTCCTTCAGCTCTCAAGGTGGCTGAAATCAGAGGAGAAAAGGGGCATAAGAAGGGGTCACACATGTGGGAACTCGAATCCGAGACCACCGGAAGATAGATCGGGAGCTCACCTTTCCTTTCTCTTCTTAGGGTTTTTGGATCCAAGCCCTCTAGCTAGGTCAAAAGTGAGGTTTAAAGAGAGGGAAGAGAGAGGGAAAACTTTGGAGAAGATGATGAATAGTGGGGGAAAAGATATTTTAGCTCACTTATAAATAACCCCACACTTAGATTAGGTTAAACTAGATTTAGGCTAGGATTAATTAGGTTTAAGCTAGGTTTGACCCTAGTCAACCCAACCACACAAAAAGCCAAACTCATTTGACCAAGTCATGGGGCCCACTTTGACCAAGTCAAGTCTCCCAATGACTTCTCGCTCGGTCAAAACCCGGATACGCTTCGGAACTACGAAATTTTGAAACGTTACCGGAATCCGATGAAACTTTCGTGAGTGGCTTAGAATGGCACCAGGACACATAATATGCAGTTAGATTTTCAATCAGAGCCCTCAACCTCAGGGTGATAGCTAAAAGCCCGAAATTTTAGCGGTTCCGATCGAAAAACGAAAAAAAACCAAAAAACTGCTGGAATGTCCCAATGGTTACTAGAAGGTTAAAAGTGACACATGTATAACAATATCAGCTATCAATACCTGAGGTCAATAAGGACACCAACAACAATACACAAGGCGGCAAAGCAAGATAATGATAACTGACTGAAAAGCGGAAGCATAATATATAACAATGTCTGTAAATCAAAAACATTATTACAACCCGAATACACAATCAATGTCCTGTGAAAGCCAAGTCTAGACCAAAGAAAATACAACCTGTGCCACATGCACGATTTACAAAGCATAAATGACTCTAGGAATGCTGACAGCCTCGCACTCGCCACCCGCCGGAAGAACGCTCCACACCCACAAGATCACGCCACAGGAAGCTCCAGCTCCACGCCCACATTGCCCCTGAAAAGAAACAGTATGTGAGGGGTGAGCTACAAGCTCAGTGAGTGGTTGGAAACCAATCACCATTCTACAGTTCAATACATAATCAGTTCCCTTTTCCAAGGAAAAACATGGGTAGAAACCCAATGGATAACAGGGTCACGCGGTAGCGCGACCAACCTCACCCCCACCCTCACTCCCGGAGGGAGTCTTTTGGGACTTATGGGGAGAGACCATACCGTCGGTCGAAGAGACCCGGATTTACTGGTCTAGAGACCATGCCGTCGGTCGAAGAGACCCGGATTTACTGGTCTACTCAAACTACTGGATCATCTACATCTAGATAATCGCCCATCGATGTCCTTCAACATCCATCACGAGACCAGACCCAACAACTATGGGAACGGTCGAACAACGAATGTGTTATATATGTGTCACTTTTAACCTGCTGGTAACCGTTAGAGCGTCCTGGCAGTTTTAAAAATTTTTAGGGTTTTTGGTCGGAACCGCATAATTTCAGACTGTTAGCTATCGTCTGAGCTAGAGGACTCCGATTGGAAATCTAACTGCATATTTGGTGTCCTGGCGCCATTTTAGACCTCCCACGAAAATTTCATCGAATTCTGGCATCGTTTGCAAAAATTTCGCAGTTCCGGGGCGTATCCGGGTTTTTAAGTCGCGCTCTACTTAAAAGGAATCTAAAAATTTGAAATCACTATTCATCATCCCCGACCTTGGACTCTCTCTCTCCTCTCCTCCGTTTTTCTTCCGTTTGAGCCCCCTCCACCCCTCGAAATCAAAAACCTAAAGCACGGGAAGTGTAGATCGGGTCCCGATCTACGCTCCGGTGTCTTCAAATCCGAATTCCGACGATCCTAGCCTCCCCGACCTCCTCTCTCTCTCCTCTGTTTCGAGCCAAATCGAGGGCCGTGATAGATCGGGGCGTGGGAAAGCCTTTGAGGAAGGTTTCGGCGCGCGGAGAGCTACCGAACGTCTTCCCCTCCCCTCGGTAAGCTTTCCTTCCCTCTTTTTCTTGCATGAATGTGTGCTTGGGGGGTAGGTTTTGTGTTTGGGGGTGGTCGGCGGCGGTGGGGGTCGTCGGAGGAGGGTCGGAGGTGGTTGGAGGTGGTCGGCGGCAGTGGGAGGGGTGGTTGGAGGTGCTCGGCTGGCAGGGACACTGCCCCGGGCAGCAAGCAGCGGCGGCAGCAGCCCAGGCCGCGCGTGAGCTGGGCGCGTGCGGGGATGCGCGTGCGCGCGCGGGCGTGCGTGCGCGCGGCATGCGCACGGGCGTGCGCGGGTCGGGGGCTGGCCGTCTTGGTCGTGCGGGTGTGCTGGAGGGGCAGGCAACGCAGGAGTGTGGGCTGGTGGCCTCGGGTAGCTCGGGCGCAGGGGCTGGCGGCGTGCGCTCGGGAAGAGCTGGTCTGGGCGCGCGCGGAGGTGCTGGACGCGCGAGTTGCTGGTCTGGGCGCGCGCGGAGGTGCTGCCGGAGGTGCTGGACGCGCGAGGTGCGCGCGGAGGTGCTGCCGGAGGGGCTGGACGCGCGAGGTGCGCGCGGAGGAGGTGGCGGAGGTGCGCGCGGGGTGCGCGCGGGGCGAGGAGGCGTGCGCGAGGCGTGCGTGGGTCGCGGCAAGGCAGGGATGGTGTGCGCGGGGGCGAGGCGCGCGCGCGGGGGCGTGCGGGGTGCTCGCGGGCCAGCGCACGGCGTGCGGGGCGCGTGCGGGCTGCCGCGGCTGGGCTCGGTGGACGCACGGAGCCCCGGGCGGTGCGCGGAGTGCGCGGGCTGAGGCGCGGCGGCGCGTCCGGGCGGTCGGGTGGCCGTGCGGGTGGTGGCCGGCCGTGCGGGTGGTTGTCGAAGTGCTCGGGCTAGCGTGCGTGCGGGTCGTATGCACGTTTGCCCGAGTGTTGGGAGTTTAATTGTGGGTTTATGTATTTAATAATATTTATGGATTTATACTTACCAAATAATACCCTGTCTTGCAGATCTCGACGGGCGGTCGCGCGACGACCCCGATTCTGGTGAGTGGGACAATCCAACCCAGTAGAGAGGCGTTGTACGCACTTGGGGCGTATACCGACCTCTCCTGGGGCGACATGGATAAATATTACCTGTAATAATATGTAATCCATGCTTGTGTGAATTATGTGTAGTATGCATGCTGCCGTAGACTTTGTATGTTAGGGACTGGCACCCTTAGTGTTATATATGTGTCACTTTTTGGCCTATTGGCAACCATTGGAGCATTTTTGGCAGTTTTAAAATTTTCAGGGTTTTTCGATCGGAACCGCATAATTTTGAACTGTTAGCTATTGTCTGAGTTAGAGGACTCCGATTGAAAATCTAACTGCATATTATGTGTCCTGGTGCCATTTTGAGCCACTCATGAAAATTTCATTGAATTCCGGCATCGTTTGCAAAAATTTCGTAGTTCCGGGGCGTATCCGGGTTTTTAAGTCGCGCACTATATAAATAGAAATCTAATTTCACCCTACACTATTCATCATCCCTACGACTAACTTTCTCTCTCTCCCCCTCTCCCAAAAGCTTCCATTTGAGCCCCTTACACCCCTCAAAACCAAAAACCCAAAGCACGGGAAGTGTAGATCGGGTCCCGATCTACACACGGGTACTCTCAAATCCGATTTTCGGCGAGTTTTGCCCTCCCTTCCACCCTCTCTTCTCCTCAGCCCGGACCCATTTCGGAGGTGGGAAGAGATCTAACGGGTAGAGACCGTTTGGGAGGAGCTTCGGCGCGAAAGGAGCTCCCGGACCCTCTTCTTCTCCTCTCCTTGCTTCGGGTAAGCTTCCCTTCCCTTACTCCTCTTGTTTAGATGTTTGTTAGGGGAGGTTTTGGGTGTGTGGAGGGTGGTTAAGGGGCTGCCGGGGTGGTTGGGGGAGGTCGGAGGCTAAGGGTGGCCGAGGGTTGGTGGTGGTGGTGCTCGGACCAAGTGGGGGGTCTGTCCCAGGCAGCAGGCAGCGGCGACAGCAGCCCAGGCCGCGCGCAGGTCGGGTGCGCGCGGGCAGGCGCACGTGCGCGCGCGGGCGTGCGTGCGCGCGGCATGCGCGCAGGGCGTGCGCGGGTCGGGGGCTGGCAGTCGGGGTCGTGCTGGTGTGCTGGAGGGGAGCTGGCAGTGCTGACTGGTGGGCTGGTGGCCTCGGGTAGCTCGGGCACGAGGTGCTAGTCGCGCTGGTCTGGGCGCGAGGAGGTGGCGGCCGCGGTGCTGTGCCGTGCGCGAGGAGGTGCTGGCCGAAGTGCTTGGTGCGCGGGGTGGTGGCCGAGGCGCGGCGGGGCCGGCAGGATGTGCGCGGGGTGCTGGTCGGACAGGCGAGGTGTGCACGGAGGGGCTGGTCGAGCAGGGCAGTGCGCGCGAGGTGTGCGGGGCGGCGCGAGGTGCTCGGCGCGCGCGCGCGGGCTGCTGCGGCTGGGCACGGTGTGCGCGCGGAACCCGGAGGTGGTGCGGCGGCGTCTCCAAGCGGCGGGCAGGGGCCGGCGGAGCGCGGAACGCGCGGGCCGAAGCGCGGCGGTGCACCCGGGTGGTTGCCGAGGCCGTGCGGGTGGTTGCCGAGGCCGCGGGTGCTTGCCGAGGCCGCGGGTGGTTGACGGAAGGGGTGTTGAATGTTGTTTGGGGATGTTGTGTATTTAATTGCGTGTGTTGTATATTTTGGGATAGTTGTGGATTTATTCTAACCAGTTAATAACTTGTCTTGCAGATCCCGACGGACGGTCGCGCGTCGACCCGATTCCCGGTGAGTGGGACGACCCTACCCAGTTCGGGAGTCGTTACATGCCTTGGGCGTGTACCGACCTCCCCTGGGGCGTATGGTTATATTAACTGTTGTAATTATAATCCATGTAAGCATGATGTGTGTGTAGAATTGCATGCCACCCTAGATTGTGTGTTAGGGACTTGCACCCTTAGGATTGTGCATGAGCCATGCATCCTGCCTCCCTGTTATCATGCTAGGACAGCCCGACCTGTACATGTGTCCTATTAGTTTGGTTTATTTAATTAAATGCAAACTGTTTTAATAGATAGCATGTTTAGGGAATATAAGGGGGCCTTGCGAGGTTAACACTGAGACCCGGGTTAGGGTACTCCGTGTTCCTCGTTTGGTTGTCGGATGTCCTACATCGGGACCTCAGGTTACCCTCTCAGGGTCTCTTTTCCCCTTTTTATGCCTTATTAAATCCCCGCATCCTGGTTATGCGCGCTGGTGGAATTCTGAGGAATTCAAGACATTAGGATTGTGGAGAGATGCTGTCAGCGGATCCGAGTGGATCATATGCGATGGATAGGCTGTCCTGTTGCCCTGCGTTGGATCCGTTAGAGACTACCTCAGCGTTAGACAGGTTGTCCCGTGCAGGGGCTCCCACTAGTAGGCGCCTCCTGGTTTGATGAAGGACTGTGCTGAACATGGGAGTGGCCAAACAACCGCGGAGTGAGGAGAGACTATCGGTGGACCAAGGGTGACCAACAGCCTAGTCAGTCCCAAGAGCCTAAGTCACCTGTTGAGAGGTGAGGGTGAGGGTATGGTGGGCCGGCGATGCGACGACCCACAGGTTTGCGTAAGGATGATTATAAACCCGCTAAGTCCCAATATCCTAGGTCGCCCGTGGAGGGTGAGGGTGAGGGTAAGGGTATGGAGTTCGGCGATGAACGAACCCCCGGATTGTGATATTGAGCCACTTGTGGCTTATGAATTGCTTAAATGTGGTTAATATGAACTGTATGCATGGGTTGTGCTGTTCACTGAGCGTGTGGCTCACCCCTCGCATATTGTCTTTTTCAGTGATCTCTGAGGGAGGAGCTTCCCGAGCGACTGCACCGGCAGAGGGCAGCACCGCGTCCCACGAGTTTTGAGGCCATCAGCACCCTTCTTCTGTTGTACGTATATGTTCTGTGCTTGGGCACTTAGTTGGATTATTTGGATTTTGTTGTGTATATATTTGACATGTTGGCTCTCACAGGACTTATGATTATGTATCGAGTCTGTAGTATGTTTTGACTACAGACTCAGTCTTTTAGCTTCCGCATTTGGTGTATATATTATGTCAGCCCTGTTTTACCTGTGTTGTCATTTTAGTTGTTGTTGTGGTTTATTATTGTTTCCTGTCACTGATATCATATATACACTTGCCGCGTCCCGGGGACGGCCGCCCTGGGGCGTGACAAAAGTTGGTATCAGAGCCTGGTCCTGTCAGAGCCAAATGTCTTCCTTTTCATAGAGATGAGTCCTAGGATTTCTATATGCGTATTCTGATCCTAGTGTCTGGTTTTCTTAGGTTGCTGATATGCCTCCTCGCAGAGGACGACGCGGACGTGGCCCCTCTCGACCCTTGGAGGTCTCCGGACCTGCCAGAGTCGAGGATGTTATTGGTGAGTCCTCAGCTGAGAGGTCAGGACCAGCGCAGGAGCCTCCTGCCTGGGAGCGCGCGTTTGCGCGTATAGCTGATTTGGTGGAGACACAGACCAGGGCGTTGGAGGCCCAGACCAGAGTGCTAGCAGATCAGGCACGGGAGATTCAGGAGCTGCGGGCAGCCCGCGAGGCAGTTCCGCAGGTTCCCTGGTGGCAGATCCGCCTGGTGCCTGATACACCCCCAGTCCCGAGGTAGCCGGCGGCCAGATCAGGATCCTCAGGAGAGGGAGGCAGGGCTAGAGGCTGCAGCGAGGGTCCAGCAGAGTGGACTCTCAGCCTTTCTGAAGCTCCATCCTCCCGAGTTCTGGGGTCAGACAGAGGACCCCCTTGCCCCCGAGAGATGGTTGATGGAGGTGGATACCATCTTCTCGACGATGCTTTGCACAGACCGCCAGAGGGTCTCCCTGGCTGCGTTTATGCTGAAGGGTAGCGCCGCCGAGTGGTGGGCTACTAGATCAGTGGATATCCCAGAGGGGCTGGAGCAGCTCACATGGGCGGGATTCAGGGGATATTTCTTGGAGGAGTATTTCCCCTTCTCGACGCGACAGACAGTGGAGCGGGAGTTTGAGCAGCTGACTCAGGGCACCATGTCCGTCGCTGACTACTCCACGCAGTTCACGAGGCTGTCCCATTTCGCCCCAGCTCTGGTGATGGACGAGGTGTCGAGGTGCCGTCGGTTTGAGCTCGGTCTGAGCAATGCCATCCGAGTGCACGTCACCGCCCTGGGATTCACGAGGTTCTCCGACTTGGTCTCGCGGGCGAAGACTGTCGAGAGAGACCTCGGGATCCAGGTGAGAGCTCCGACCCCGATGACAGACCAGAGGCCACCCAGAGGCCAGGACAGAGGGCAGCGGAAGAAGAAGAGGACCCGTTTCGAGCAGTCAGCGGCTCCCTCTCTTCCAGCAGATGTGGTGCCAGCGCGAGGCCCAGCACCCATCGCAGCAGTGCCGGTCCAGTCGAGGCGGCCAGAGACGAGGCGCTGTTATCACTGTCAGCGCGTCGGGCATATTCTGTACAATTGCCCCGACGCTGGCCGACCAGCAGTGATGCCCCAGCAGCAGCAGTTGCAGCAGAGGCCGTTCCAGCAGCAGTTTCAGCCGCAGCGCCAGCAGCAGCAGCAGCCTCAGCGCCAGCCGCAGCAGCAGCCTCAGCGTCAGCAGCAGCAGCCACAGGGTGGTCGTGCTGATCAGAGGAGGCAGCCAGCGCAGCAGGCGAGGCGTGCCCCTGCTCCTCAGCCTCAGTTCGTCCAGGGCCGAGTGGCAGCGCTTTCAGCAGAGGAGGCCCAGGCATCCGGCAGCGTGGTCAGAGGTACTGTTCAGATCTCCCAGCTTCCTGCTTATGTGCTATTCGATTCCGGAGCCACCCACTCGTTCGTGTCTCCCGCTTTCGCGAGACGGACGGGTGTGGCGTCCGCTCCTCTAGATGCTGTGTTAGAGGTAGCATTGCCTGTGGGAGACCGGATTCTCCTTAGTTCTGTGTACCGAGGGTGCACGGTGGAGATCGCGGATCATGAGTTTCCGGTAGAGCTGGTGGAGCTCGCGATGTCGGATTTTGATGCCATCCTGGGGATGGATTGGCTTGCAGCTAGTCATGCCAGCATCGACTGTTTCGCCAAGTCGGTGTCGTTCCACCTTCCTGGTCGGAGGTCTTTCCAGTACGTGGGCGATCGAGACGTAGCTCCTTTGGGGTTCGTGTCGTCCATGCAGGCGTGGAGACTCCTTCAGGGTGGGTGCGAGGGCTTTCTGGCTTATATTGCTCTGGAGGATGCACCGCTGCGGGCAGATATCAGTCAGACTCCAGTCGTGGCAGAGTTTCCTGAGGTTTTCCCCGACGATCTTCCGGGATTACCGCCGGACCGCGCGATTGAGTTTGAGATCAATCTGCTTCCGGGGACCGATGTCGAGGGCCCCGTACCGGATGGCTCCCGCAGAGCTGAGGGTGCTGAAGGAGCAGTTGGAGGAGTTGCTGGAGAAGGGCTTCGCACGTCCGAGTGTGTCTCCGTGGGGAGCCCCTGTCCTGTTCGTCCGGAAGAAGGACGGTTCACTGCGGCTGTGTATTGATTACAGGCAGTTGAATAAGCGGACAGTGAAGAACAAGTACCCGTTGCCGCGGATCGACGATCTGTTTGACCAGCTTCAGGGAGCGTGTGTCTTTTCCAAGATCGATCTCCGCTCGGGGTACTATCAGTTGAAGATCCGGGAGTCAGATATTCCGAAGACGGCCTTTCGCACCCGGTACGGGCACTACGAGTTCAGAGTACTGCCTTTCGGGTTGACGAACGCGCCGGCGGTCTTCATGGATCTGATGAACCGGGTATTTCGACCCTTCCTCGACTCCTTTGTGGTAGTATTCATCGATGACATATTGGTGTACTCGAGGAGTCTGGAGGAGCACGCTCACCACCTCCGCACTGTTTTGGAGACTCTGGCTGGACATCAGTTGTTCGCCAAGTTCAGCAAGTGCGAGTTCTGGTTGGAGCGGATGGCCTTTCTGGGCCATGTGATTTCCGGTGAGGGTATAGCTGTGGACCCGGAGAAGACGATCGCCGTGTCGAATTGGCGTCGACCGTCGAACCCCACTGAGATTCGGAGCTTCTTGGGCTTGGCGGGTTATTACAGGAGGTTTGTGGAGGGTTTCTCCAAGATAGCCGTCCCTCTTACCCGCCTCACTCGGAAAGACGTCCGGTTCGAGTGGTCCCCTTCTTGTGAGGAGAGCTTCCAGGAGCTGAAGCGTAGGCTCACCTCAGCGCCAGTTCTTACCCTTCCATCTGGGAGTGGTGGGTTCGCAGTATATACAGATGCATCGCAGTTGGGTGTGGGTTGCGTCCTGATGCAGCACGGTAAGGTGGTGGCTTACGCGTCTCGTCAGTTGAAGCCCCATGAGCAGAACTACCCCACCCATGACCTTGAGTTGGCTGCGATCATTTTTGCGCTGAAGATATGGAGGCATTATCTCTACGGAGAGGAGTTCGAGCTCTTTACTGACCATAAGAGCTTGACGTATCTGCAGTCTCAGCCGGAGCTCAACATGCGACAGAGGCGTTGGGTTGAGTTCCTTACAGACTATGACTGTGACATCGCTTACCATCCGGGTAAGGCGAATGTCGTTGCAGATGCGCTCAGCAGACAGCCCCTGGGCATGGCCGCCCACATGGCAGTCCGTCGTTGGAGGCTTCTGGAGGAGGCCGCTTGCTGGATTTGCGTCCGAGAGACCCCTGCTGGTGGGTATTTGGCCAGGCTGGTGGTGCAGCCGGTTCTTCTCGACGAGATCCGCGCGGCTCAGGCTCAGGACCCGCATTTTATAGTCCTTTCTGAGGGCGTCGCCCGGGGCGAGCGCCAGGACTACCAGATTCGTGCAGACGGGATCCTGAGATTCAGAGGCCGAGTGTGCATCCCCGACGACGCGGAGCTGAGGCGGAAGATTCTGGACGAGGCCCATCGCTCGAGGTACACCGTGCACCCGGGAGGCACGAAGATGTACAGGGGCCTTCGTCGCGGCTACTGGTGGCGCGGGATGAAGACAGATATTGCCAGATTTGTTGCCCGATGCCTAGTATGCCAGCAGGTGAAGTCGGAGCATCAGCGCCCTGCGGGGAAGCTGCAGTCCATTGAGATCCCTCAGTGGAAGTGGGAGCAGATTACCATGGACTTCGTCTCGGGTCTGCCGAGATCTCGTTCGGGTCGCGATGCCATCTGGGTGATCGTCGACCGGTTGACGAAGTCTGCTCATTTCCTTCCCATCCGACTCACCGATTCTCTGGACACCCTGGCGCAGCTATTCGTCTCCGAGATTGTCCGACTCCATGGCACTCCAGTCAGCATCATCTCTGATCGAGACGCGCGTTTTACTTCGAGGTTCTGGCGTAGCCTCCAGCACGCCCTTGGCACGAACCTCCATTTCAGTACCGCGTTTCATCCTCAGACGGACGGCCAGTCGGAGAGGACGATCCAGACCCTTGAGGACATGCTGCGGGCCTGTGTGCTCGATTTTGGGGGCAGTTGGGAGAGGCACCTTCCGTTGGTGGAGTTCGCCTACAACAACAGCTATCATTCGAGCATCCGGATGGCCCCCTATGAGGCACTTTATGGCCGCAGCTGCAGGTCCCCCCTGTGTTGGGATGAGGTCGGAGAGCGCCAGCTTGAGGGACCAGAGATTGTTCACCAGACCTCCGAGATGGTGAAGACGATCCGCGAGCGTATCCGAGTCGCTCAGAGTCGTCAGAAGAGCTACGCCGACCGCCGTCGCCGTGAGCTCTCCTTCGAGGTCGGTGATCATGTATTCTTGAAGGTGTCCCCGATGAAGGGCATCTTCCGTTTTGGTGTGCGGGGCAAGCTGAGTCCGCGTTTCATTGGGCCTTTCCTCATACTCGAGCGAGTTGGAGAGGTGGCCTATCGCATCGCTCTGCCCCCACAGTTGGCTCAGGCCCATGACGTCTTCCACGTCTCGCAGCTGAGGCGATACGTCCACGATCCTGCTCACATCATCCCGTTCGAGCCGCTCGTCTTCGAGCCGGACTTGTCTTTTGTGGAGCAGCCGATTGAGATCATGGACCGCCGCGAGAAGAGGCTCCGCACCAAGACCGTCCAGCTGGTCAAGGTGCGATGGCAGCACCGTTCCGGTGCAGAGGCCACCTGGGAGCTCGAGGACGCCATGCGTGACACATATCCGCATCTTTTTCCTTCTTAGATGTACTTGTATTTATTTTGAGGACAAAATTTCCTAAGGGGGGGAGAATGTTATATATGTGTCACTTTTTGGCCTATTGGCAACCATTGGAGCATTTTTTGCAGTTTTAAAATTTTCAGGGTTTTTCGATCGGAACCGCATAATTTTGAACTGTTAGCTATTGTCCGAGTTAGAGGACTCCGATTGAAAATCTAACTGCATATTATGTGTCCTGGTGCCATTTTGAGCCACTCATGAAAATTTCATCGAATTCCGGCATCGTTTGCAAAAATTTCGCAGTTCCGGGGCGTATCCGGGTTTTTAAGTCGCGCACTATATAAATAGAAATCTAATTTCACCCTACACTATTCATCATCCCTACGACCAACTTTCTCTCTCTCCCCCTCTCTCAAAAGCTTCCATTTGAAGCCCTTCCACCCCTCAAAACCAAAAACCCAAAGCACGAAAAGTGTAGATCGGGTCCCGATCTACACACGGGTACTCTCAAATCCGATTTTCGGCGAGTTTTGCCCTCCCTTCCACCCTCTCTTCTCCTCAGCCCGGACCCATTTCGGAGGTGGGAAGAGATCTAACGGGTAGAGACCGTTTGGGAGGAGTTTCGGCGCGAAAGGAGCTCCCGGACCCTCTTCTTCTCCTCTCCTTGCTTCGGGTAAGCTTCCCTTCCCTTCTCCTCTTGTTTAGATGTTTGTTAGGGGAGGTTTTGGGTGTGTGGAGGGTGGTTAAGGGGCTGCCGGGGTGGTTGGGGGAGGTCGGAGGCTAAGGGTGGCCGAGGGTTGGTGGTGGTGGTGCTCGGACCAAGTGGGGGTCTGTCCCAGGCAGCAGGCAGCGGCGACAGCAGCCCAGGCCGCGCGCAGGTCGGGTGCGCGCGGGCAGGCGCACGTGCGCGCGCGGGCGTGCGTACGCGCGGCATGCGCGCGGGCGTGCGCGGGTCGGGGGCTGGCAGTCGGGGTCGTGCTGGTGTGCTGGAGGAGGAGCTGGCAGTGCTGACTGGTGGGCTGGTGGCCTCGGGTAGCTCGGGCACGAGGTGCTGGTCGCGCTGGTCTGGGCGCGCGAGGTGGTGGCCGCGGTGCTGTGCCGTGCGCGAGGAGGTGCTGGCCGAAGTGCTTGGTGCGCGGGGTGGTGGCCGAGGCGCGGCGGGGCCGGCAGGATGTGCGCGGGGTGCTGGTCGGACAGGCGAGGTGTGCACGGAGGGGCTGGTCGAGCAGGGCAGTGCGCGCGAGGTGTGCGGGGCGGCGCGAGGTGCTCGGCGCGCGCGCGCGGGCTGCTGCGGCTGGGCACGGTGTGCGCGCGGACCCGGAGGTGGTGCGGCGGCGTCTCCAAGCGCCGGGCAGAGGCCGGCGGAGCGCGGGCCGCGCGGGCCGAAGCGCGGCGGTGCACCCGGGTGGTTGCCGAGGCCGTGCGGGCGCTTGCCGAGGCCGCGGGTGCTTGCCGAGGCCGCGGGTGGTTGACGGAAGGGGTGTTGAATGTTGTTTGGGGATGTTGTGTATTTAATTGCGTGTGTTGTATATTTTTGGGATAACGGTGGATTTATTCTAACCAGTTAATAACTTGTCTTGCAGATCTCGACGGACGGTCGCGCGTCGACCCGATTTCCGGTGAGTGGGACGACCCTACCCAGTTCGGGAGTCGTTACATGCCTTGGGCGTGTACCGACCTCCCCTGGGGCGTATGGTTATATTAACAGTTATAATTATAATCCATGTAAGCATGATGTGTGTGTGTAGATTTGCATGCCGCCCTAGATTGTATGTTAGGGACTTGCACCCTTAGGATTGTGCATGAGCCATGCATCCTGCCTCCCTGTTATCATGCTAGGACAGCCCGACCTGTACATGTATCCTATTAGTTTGATTTATTTAATTAAATGCAAACTGTATTAATTGATAGCATGTTTAGGGAATATAAGGGGGCCTTGCGAGGTTAACACTGAGACCCGGGTTAGGGTACTCCGTGTTCCTCGTTTGGTTGTCGGATGTCCTAGATCGGGACCTCGGGTTACCCTCTCAGGGTCTCTTTTCCCCCTCTTATGCCTTGTTAAATCCCCGCATCCTGGTTATGCGCGCTGGTGGAATTCTGAGGAATTCAAGACAATTAGGATTGTGGAGAGATGCTGTCAGCGGATCCGAGTGGATCATATGCGATGGATAGGCTGTCCTGTTGCCCTGCGTTGGATCCGTTAGAGACTACCTCGGCGTTAGACAGGTTGTCCCGTGCAGGGGCTCCCACTAGTAGGCGCCTCCTGGTTTGATGAAGGACTGTGCTGAACATGGGAGTGGCCAAACAACCGCGGAGTGAGGAGAGACTATCGGTGGACCAAGGGTGACCAACAGCCTAGTCAGTCCCAAGAGCCTATGTCACCTGTTGAAAGGTGAGGGTGAGGGTATGGTGGGCCGGCGATGCGACGACCCACAGGTTTGCGTAAGGATGATTATAAACCCGCTAAGTCCCAATATCCTAGGTCGCCCGTGGAGGGTGAGGGTGAGGGTAAGGGTATGGAGTTCGGCGATGAACGAACCCCCAGATTGTGATATTGAGCCACTTGTGGCTTATGAATTGCTTAAATGTGGTTAATATGAACTGTATGCATGGGTTGTGCTATTCACTGAGCGTGTGGCTCACCCCTCGCATAATGTCTTTTCAGTGATCTCTGAGGGAGGAGCTTCCCGAGCGACTGCACCGGCAGAGGGCAGCACCGCGTCCCACGAGTTTTGAGGCCATCAGCACCCTTCTTCTGTTGTACGTATATGTTCTGTGCTTGGGCACTTAGTTGGATTATATATTGGATTTTGTTGTGTATGTTTATGACATGTTGGCTCTCACAGGACTTACGATTATGTATCGAGTCTGTAGTATGTTTTGACTACAGACTCAGTCTTTTAGCTTCCGCATTTGGTGTATATATTATGTCAGCCCTGTTTCTACCTGTGTTATCATTTTAGTTGTTGTTGTGGTTTATTATTGGTTTCCTGTCACTGATATCATATATACACTTGCCGCGTCCCGGGGACGGCCGCCCTGGGGCGTGACACTTAGGATATGCATATGAGCCATGCAGCATGTCCCCTGTTTACATGCTAGGAAACCCGACCTATGCATGCGTCCTACTAGTTTTATTTATTAAATTAAATGCTGGTATCTGTTAGATCGCATGCCTTAGGATAATATTATAGGGAGGAGCCTTGCGAGGTCAACGCTGAGACCCGTGTTAGGGTACTCCGTGTTCCTTGTTTGGTTGTCGGGATGTTCTGTATTGGGACCTCAGGCTGCCCTCCCAAGGTTTCTAGTCCCAATAATATTATAAGTAATGTTGTATGATTAGTATGATTATTAGCATGAGTAGTGAATATTATAGGGGAGGGACCTTGCGAGGACAGCGGTGAGACCCGTGTTAGGGTACTCCGTGTTCCTTGTTTGGTTGTCGGGGTACCCTGTATCGGGAACTCACGCCGCCCTCCCGAGTTTCTTTCCCCCAGTGATATTCCAACACTGCTTTTGATTGTACTGTTTCCCCGCATCGTGGAGATGCATCCGGTTGAATTCAGAGGAATTCATGACATTTGTGTTGTAGAGATGTATTGTCGGCGGATCCGAGTGGATCATATGCGTATGGATAGGCTGTTCTGTTCCCTGCGTTGGATCCGGTAGAGGCTACCCCCAACGTTAGACAGGGCCTTCCTGACAGAGGGCTCCCATTAGTAGGCACCTCCTGATTTGGTTTCGGACTGTGCTGAATGTGGGAGTAGACCAGGCGGCCTACGGAGTGGAGGGAGAGCTATCGGTGGACCAAGGGTGACCAACAGCCTAGTCAGTCCCAAAATCCTATGTCACCCATGGATGGGTGAGGGTGAGGGTGTAGTGGGTTGGCGATGAGCGACCTACTGGATTGGTGAATAGATGATTATCAGTCCCAAAATCCTATGTCACCCATGGATGGGTGAGGGTGAGGGTGAGGTGGTTCGGCGAAGTACGAACCACTGGTTTATGTTGTTATGTATTGATGGCTGGATAAAATAATGGAATATTGGTAAATATTGTCTGTGATGCGTGGGTTGTGCTGTTCACTGAGCGTGTGGCTCACCCCTCGCACATGTTTTTCCCCAGTGGTCACTGAGCCTGAGCTGGAGCCGGAGCAGCAGTTGGAGCTTTCCGAGGGATTTCTTCAGTAGCGGAGCAGCGCTACGTCCGCGAGTACCAGAGGCTGTCAGCATCCCTTTCCTTGGCTGTATGTATTGTATTTTCGTGCTGAGCACGTTTGTATATGTTCAGTTGTATATTTGTGTATATTGGCTCTCACAGGACGTATGATTGTGTATCGAGTCTGTAGAATGTTTATTCACAGATTCAGTCTTTTGCTTCCGCATTTGGTGTATATATCATGTCAGTCCCTTTTGTTGCATGTGTGTCATTCTAGTTGTCTGTGTATGATATATATTATTGACCTCCTGTGTAGGCTTTTGATATGATATATATACATTTGCCGTGTCCCGGGGTTGGCCGCCCTGGGGCGTGACAGAATGGGTCACGAGGCGACGCGTCTTCGCCTCATCCACACCCTCACTCCTGAAAGGAGACATCTTGGGACTTTGGGAGAGACTTAGACTGCTCTACACCCCTGGTCCACCGGTAGCCTCTCCCCGCTCCGTAGCTTACCTGGTATACTCCCATGATTCAGCACAGTCCGAAACACATCAGAAGGTGCCTACTGATGGGAGCCCTCTGTCAGGACAGCCTGTCTAACGCCGGGGATGTCACTACTCGGATCCAACGAAGGGGAGAACGTTTCCACGCTTGCGACATCATTCATTAACCCTCTCCCGGGTAGTATCTACAACCCGATCTCCTCAACTCACCGCTCTACACCCTTGGTCCACCGGTAGCCTCTCCCACCCTCGTGGCCTCCGCCTAGTCCTCTGACAGGTATAGCCAACGCCGGGGAGTTCCTACATCGGATCCAAACGAAGGGGAGAACGATCCCATGTTCGCAAAGCGAAACCCAAAGGAAAACAACCACTCTCGATACTCACTTATCGAGATATCACACATGCATAACAACAACCAACACACTCATATTAACCTCAAAGTAGTCATAGTCCCTAACCGGGAGTAACTACACAAGCTAGTGGGTCGCTACATCGCGGACCCACCACACCCTCACCCTCACCCTCAAAGGGGTGACATGGTCTTTTGGGACTGACTAGACTGCTATTCACCCTTGGTCCACCGGGAGCAAGACCCCACTCCGTAGCTTACATGGTATACTCCCACGATCAGCACTGTCCGAACACATCGGAGGTACCTACAGATGGGAGCCCTCTGTCAGGATAGCCTGTCTAATGCCGGGGCTATTGCTACACGGATCCAACGAAGGGAAGAGAACAACCTACCCACACGCATGCGATCCTCTTGGATCCGTCGACAACGCTTCCTAACATTTCTAATGTCCTGAATTCTCAAGAATTCCTCCAGGGCGCATAACTAAGATGCGGGGAAACCTATATTATAACCACAAGGTTATAATATTCTCTAAGGCATGCTTACAACAATATAATCACATAATCCCATCTTGATTTAAATAAATTAAACTAAATGGGAACATGCATAGGTCGAGGCTTTCCTAGCATGAAACATGGTGTCAGGATGCATTTCCCTAGCATACAAGATCTAAGGTGGCATGGATATATCATATTGATCATGCATAGATCAAGGCTTTTAAGTACAGGACATGGTGTCCAGGCATGTACGGGCCTCTATACACGATACATGGATGTATATCGCTAGCATGCAAAATATCGACATATTAGTTAGGGGGCCCCATCGATGCGCGACGCGCGTCTACGCGGGTCAAGCGCATCCCTAGAGAGGGGGGGGGGGATTGGAATCAAACCACTCACCTTACAACCCGGGACCTCGCGCATCCCATCCGACGAGATCTGCAAGGTAGGGGCATCGAACTGGTGAGTAACAGCACAATTACACAAAGAAAACATTAGAAATACCCAATACTCGGACAAGCATGCATACGGACTCGCACGCATGCGAGCACGCACATACACACGCGAGTCCGAATGCCCCGACACCTACTCGAACCCTCGGGCAACCACACGCATGGCCCCCCGCGCGCACCGCGCGTCCAGCCCTCGTGCCCCCACGCGCACTGCGCCCCCAGCGTAGCACCCCGCACACGCCCCAGCACGCGCACGCACGCTCACGCACGCGCGCGCGCGCACTGGTCCCCAGCCCCGCGCCCAGGCGCATGCCCAGGCTCACTGCCCCCCGCGCGCATGCCCGTGCGCGCCGGCGCGCACCCCCGCTCGCGCCAGCACCCGCACGCACCCGCGCAACTGCTCCGCACGCGCCCGCGCGCGTCTACGCGCCCGACTGCGCCTGCGCGCGCACGCCGCCAGCAGACTGCGCCCAGCGCGCGCCCAGCCCATCCCCGGGGTATACTTGGAAAAATACCCATAACTTTTACTACAGTAATCCAGGTGATCTAGTTCCACTTCTGTACGAAAGCTAACTCAAAACTGGACACCTCATAGCAAACTCATATTTAAACCCCTTCATCTTGGATTTTAACAAAATCAAATCCAAATACCAAATCAGGAATACATAATTTCTAGGAAAAATAATTATGTACCCAAAATTTTCAAACAGAGCGCTCCAAACGACACAGGCACAACAATGACAACTTGTTCTTCTTGAAAGATGATATTCCTAGGTTGTAAACTCCCACTACTTTCAACATCCTCAATAAATTTGGCATTATCCATCTCAATCAAACTATTTATAGAAGGGCAATAAAACTTGAAACATCTTAACTTTTTAGAATATCTGACGAAATAGCAACTAATTGTCGTTGAATATAATTTTCTTTCATTAGGACTATAAGGCCTAGCTTTAGCAGGACAACCCTAGACATGAAGATGCCTAATACCAGGCAATTTTCCTGTCCATAACTCATACGGGGTTTTAGCTACCGATTTACTAGGTACTCTATCAAAGAATGTAAACTGCAGTCTTTAAGGTTTCTCCCCATAATGACTCTGGTAGTGAAGAATGACATAGCATACTCCTAACCATATCTTTTAGGGTTCGATTTCGTCTCTCAGATACACCATTTTGACGTGGTGTCTCTGGCATGATGTACTGAGGAACAATGCTACATTCTTCTAAGTATCTCGCAAATGGTCTTGGACATTGGCCTGATCTGTCATATCTACCATAGTATGCACCACCACAGTTAGACCTAACGGCTTTAATTTTCTTATTGTGTTGATTTTCAACTTCAGCTTTATAGGCCTTAAAAAACGTTCAAGGACTGTGATTTTTCATGAATTAAGTATAGTTACCCATAACGAGCAAAGTCATATGTAAAAGTAATAAATTACCTTTTACCATTCCAAGCAGCCGTAGGGAATGAACCACAAATATTTGTATGTATTACTTCTAAGACATCTAGACTCCTTGATGCACCATACTTCCTTATGTTTGTTTGTTTTCCCTTGATGCAATCAATGCACATCTTAAAATAAAAAAAATCAAGGGGACCAAGAACTCCATTTGACATAAGCCTTTTGATTCTCTCTCTCGATATATGTCCTAGACGCTTATGCCATAACATAGAGGAGCTCTCATTTATTAATCTTCACTTTATACCACCACCATTCACATTCAAATTTTCATTTGACCTTAAATAGTTGGAATCTAAGTCCAATCTATATAGATTGTCAATTAAAGAGCCAACACCAATAATATTTGAATTTTGGAATAGACAAAATTTTCCATTTTCAAATGAAAAACTGTAACCACATTTGTCTAAACATAAAACAGAAATCATATTTCGTCTAAAAGACGGTACATAAATAGTTTCATCTAAATCCAAATAAAAATTTGACCCTAATTTCAATCTAAAAATTCCAATTGCTTCCACACAAGCTTTATTACCATCTCCCATGTAAATAAACCTTTTCGGCATCACTGGGTATCCGGTTCCTTAGGAGGCTTTCCATGGAAATACTTATGTTAATAGTAGCTCCTATATCTATTCACCAAGAATGGGATGACACTTCAGCTAGATTAAATTCCGAACAAACAAAACTAAAATTTTTACCTTTCTTTGCGAGCCACTTCTTGTCATGCCCCAGGGCGGCCGTCCCCGAGACGTGGGAATATATATAATATCAGCTGTCAATACCTGAGGTCAACAAGGACTCCAACAACAACACACAAGGTGGCAAGGCAAAGATAAATGATAACTAACTGAAAAGCGGAAGCATAAAATATCAACAATGTTTGTAAACCAAAAACATTATTACATACTCGAATACACAATCACTGTCTTGTGAGAGCCAAGTCTAGTCCAAATAAAATACAACCAGTGCAACACGCACTATTACAAATACAAGACTCTAGCACTGCTGACAGCCCCGCACTCGCCATTCGCCAGACGGGACGCTCCCACGGACGCAAGACCACGCCACAGGGAAGCTCCAGCTCCACGCCCAACACCGCTCCTGTAGAAGAAACAGTACGCGAGGGGTGAGCTACAAGCTCAGTGAGTGGCAAGAAACCAAGCACCATAACAACAATTCAATACTAAGGTTATTTTCTTTCAAGGAAAACATGGGTGGGAACCCAATGTATCACCCTCTGTTATGCCTGTGTCATTTGGAGCCATTTTGGTTAAGCCTTGGTCGCATCTGGGTCATTCAGGGCCTTTTTCTTTTTCGATCGGAGTCGCTAAAATTTTAGCTTTTAGCCACCTACGGGAGTTGGAGTACTCTGATTGGAAATCTAACTACATATTATGGGTCCTGGTACTGTTTCGTAGTACCCATAAAAATTTCATTGAATTCCAGTAACGTTTTGAAAAATATGCAGTTCCGAACCGTATCTGGGTTTTGAGAGTTCCTGGTTGGTCGAATAGTGTGAGATATTTTGGGGATGTGGTGACCCTTGGTAACCTTACCCCCACCTTGCTTGGGGATGAAGAAACCATTGGTTATTTGATATGTGAGTGGGTGAGCCTAACCCTAACCTCACCCCCCCTTAAGGTCACCCCTAGGCACTATTTGGGCATGAAAATGACTTTTTTGCCCTCTCTCTCTCTCTCTCCCTCTCTCCCATTTCGTGGAACACCTTCTCTCCCTCTCTTGGTCTCTTTTTTTTCTCCTCTTTGTGTGTGAAGAAGGAGGAGGAAGAAGCAATTGAAGGATGATGAAGAAGCACAAGAAAGAGTGAGAAAGGGTGAGTATGTGTTGTTGTTGTTGTTTCTCTTCTCTCTATCCCCTTCTCATGCCCCTTTGCACCCCTGTTTTCTGCCATGAAGGGCTTGAGGAGATGCTGATGAGGTGGTGGTAGTGGTGGTGGTGGTTGAGGTGGTCGTGGGTGTGTCGAGAACCCCGCATCTCCCCATTTCCCTCCCCCTGTTTTGGTAAGGCAGCACTCTGTATTTTAAAGATCTCAGTGCATCTAGTATTTAGAGACACATTTGTAGGATTATGTCTTCATATGATATGATCATCTATGTGTCTAGTTGTTATATATGAAATTTGGGCTCATTATGATATCTGTGGTGTAAGTTAGAACTTGTTTTGCATGGCCTGTCCAGATTCGCGTAGGAATTGACCTGCTTCTGGAACTAATTTATTTCGGGCTTGTAGAGGCAAACTTAGGTTCTAATGTCTTCATGGATTATGATCCCAGTATATCAGAGAATTTGCACATTTTATTTCACGCCTCAGGGCGGCCGTCCCCGAGACGCGGCAAGGGTATACATGATATCAGCAGTCAATAGAAGAGATCAATAATATACCATAATCAATAGCAAAAGGACAACACAGACAACAAAAGGCTGACATGATGTGTACACAGAAATGCGGAAGCTAAAAAGACTGAATCTGTAAATCAACAACACTTTACAGACACTATACATAATCATATGTCCTGTGAGAGCCAATATATCCACAATACATCCAAATACAATCCATACTAGGTGCCCAAGCACAGAAATATATACATACAACAAAGAGAAGGATGCTGATGGCCTCAAAACTCGAGGGACGTGGCGCTACTCCGCTACTGGTGTAGTCGCTCGGGAAGCTCCTCCTTCAAGTCCTCCTCGGTAATCACTGGAGAAAATAATTATGCGAGGGGTGAGCCACACGCTCAGTGAATAGCACAACCCATGCATACAGTTATATTAACCACATTTAATCAAGTTACTAGCCTCAAAGTGGCATAAATAACACAAAATCCGGGGGTTCGTTACATCGCCGAACCACCACACCCTCACCCTCACCCTCACCCCTCAATAGGTGACAAAGGATGTTGGGACTTAATAGGTTGATAATCATCCTTACACAATCCAGTGGGTCGCCGCATCGCCGGCCCACCATACCCTCACCCTCACCCCTCAATAGGTGACATAGGCTCTTGGGACTGACTAGGCTGTTGGTCACCCTTGGTCCACCGATAGTCTCTCCCCACTCCGTAGGTCGTTTGGCCACTCCCACATTCAGCACAGTCCTTCTACCAAATCAGGAGGCGCCTACTGATGGGAGCCCCTGCACGGGATGACCTTTCTAACGCTGAGGTAGTCTCTACACGGATCCAACGAAGGGAACAGAACAGCCTATCCATCGCATATGATCCACTCGGATCCGCTGACAGCACATCTCTACTACTCTAATGTCTTGAATTCTTCAGAATTCCACCAGCGCGCATAACCAAGATGCGGGGAATACATAAGATAATAATGAGGAAAAGAGACCTTGGGAGGGCAACCTGAGGTCCCGATGTAGGACATCCCGCCAACCAAACAAGGAACACGGAGTACCCTAACCCGGGTCTCAATGTTAACCTCGCAAGGCCCCCTTATATTCCCCAAAGCATGCTAACAATATCACAAGTTTGCATTTAAGTAAATAAATCAAACTAATAGGACGCATGCATAGGTCGGGGCTTTCCTAGCATGATAACGGGGTGACAGGATGCACGGCTCATGCACATATCCTAAGGGTGCAAGTCCCTAACATACAAGTCTAGGGTGGCATGCATTCTACACATACATCATGCTTACATGGATTACAACAAAATAGTTAATATTGACTATTTGCCCCAGGGGAGGACAGTACACGCCCAAGTGCATGTAGCGCCTCCCAAACTGGGTTGGGTTGTCCCACTCACCGGAAGTCGGGTCGACGCGCGACCGTCCGTCGAGATCTGCAAGACAGGGTATCAACTGGTGAGTAAAAATCCACATCATACCACAAAATACACAACAACAAACAAGTAAACACCCAACACTCGGGCAAACGTGCATACGGCCCCGTACGCACGCTAACCCGAGCACCCCGGCTCACTCCCGCACCACCGGCAACCACCCGCACGGCCACTCGCCCCCAGATGCACTGCCGTGCCTCAGCCCGCTCACCCAGGCGCACCGCCGGCCCCTGCCCGCACGCCTGGACTTGCCGCCCAGCCTCCGGGGTGCACCGCGCGCCCACTGCGCCCCAGCGCAGTAGCCCGCGCGCACCCCGCACGCCTCGCGCCCTGCGCCTCACCCCGCGCGCACCTCCGCTGCACTCGCCTCGCTCCGCGCGCACCCCGCGCGCACCGCCGACTCGCCCAGCACTCCACCGACTCGCCGCGCGCGCACAGCGCCCCTGCGCAGCGCTCCGCACACACCCTGCACGATGCCCTGCACGCACGCCCACTCGACCAGCACGCCCACACCTGCGCCCAGCACACTCGCGCCCAGCGCCCAGCACGCGCGCCCTGCTAGCCTCCAGCTCCCCCCGAGCGCACGCCCGCCCGCACGCACTCGCGCGCCCTGCCAGCTGCTCCGCCTGCTGCGCCTGTGCTGCTGCCTGTGCTGCTGCCCTGCCCGAGACAGCAACCCTTCCTGTCCGAGCACCTCCACCACCAACCATCGGCCTCCGACGGCCTCCGACCGCCCCCAACAACCTCCGACAGCCTCCCACAGCTGCCAACCACCATCCAACCACAAAACCCCCTTCCTAACATACATCTAAGACAAAAAGAAGAGGAAAAAGAGCTTACCAAGGGGAAGAAGAGGTGTCCGGTTGCTCTCCGCGCACCGAAACGCTTCCCCAACGGTCTCTACCACCGAGACGTACTCCCACCTCCGAAATGGCTCGGATCTGAGGAGAAGAGAGGGCGGATGGAAGGGCTAGGTTGGCCGGAATCCGGATTTGAAAGCACCGGGGTGTAGATCGGGACTTTCTATGCTTTAGGTTTTTGGGTTTGAGGACTCTAAGGGGCTCAAATGGAGGTTTTTGAGAGAGGGAGAGAGAGAAAATGAAATGAGGAAGATGATGAATAGTGCCATGGCATCTTTTTTTTTTGCTTTCATTAAATAGACAAATCCCACTTGAATTAGGGCTAAGCAAGATTAAGTGAGGATTAGGTGATTTAAGTAAGCTTTGACTTGGGTCAACCACACAAAAAGACAAGAAGGGTTGACCAAGTCATGGGCCCACTTTGACCGAGTCAACTCTCCCAATGACTTCTCGCTCGGTCAAAACCTGGATACGCCCCGGAACTGCGAAATTTCGGAAACGTTATCGGAATTCGATGAAATTTTTGTGAGTGGCTTAAAGTGGCACCAGGACACATAATATGCAGTTAGATTTTCAATCGGAGTCCTCTAGCTCAGGACGATAGCTAACAGTCCAAAATTATGCGATTCCGATGGAAAAACGAAAAAAACTCAAAAACTGCCAAAATGCTCCAATGGTTACCAGCAAGCCAAAAAGTGACACATATATAACATTTTATTTCATAATTTTTGATAGTGTATTGGGTGCTGTGGAGATCAATTAGTAGGGCTGGTTGCTGCAGGTTTGGCAGTTTTGTTTGGTTGAGTGTCAAGGAGTTGTTTGCATGTGTCTTGTGTGATAATATGGAAGTATCATAGGTTAGGGTCTTCATGAAGTAGGCTTATATGTGTGATAGGAGGTTCCATAATTTAATTATGGATCATTGGTTGTGTTTTGCAGATCTTGTAGACCGGACGCGCGGCGATCCGGGTATCGGTGAGTGGTTTGATCCAACCCTTCGGGAAGCGTTGGATGCACGTAGTCGTGCCTCGCGCATCCGTTGGACACCTTGACTATACTACTTAATTAGATAAGTAGTATGGTCATGTCTAACTCATAATATGTTAGATATCTTGCATGCTAGGCTTATATTGCATGTATTGTATCCATGTAAGAATGACTGTATCGCATGCGCCCCTCTAGTATGGGCATGTATTCAGTAATGTGTATAGATGTATAGAATATGGCATGCCTTAGGTAGTATTGTAATACTACTCCCACCATATTAATTGGAATATCGAACATGATTAAGTCTGGGTTAATAATGGGCACCTGCCTAATATTCCCTTGCGATAAGACTCGAGGGCGTGGTGTAGTTGTTGCGCCCATGCTAATGGGGCAAGGCTATGACCAACTTCATGAGATGATGATCTCTCTCGCCCTCTCCCTCTGCATGAACTGAGTAAGTAGATGCGATTTCCTACTCGACTCAGGTTCGTTTGGAATATTGGCATGCACCTATTAAGTGCGCGAGATTTGCACTTGACCCTTACCTTTTAAGTTGGTGATATCCAACGCATGTTTAAGTTAGGCCTTGTGTGCTTTTGTGATTAATGGCCATGTATGCATGTTGTATGATTTATTATGATGTAAATCCATGTTAGAGAGTATCCCTATAATTATTTGATAGGTTATCGTGCATGTAGTTCATGTACATAACTAAGATATAATTCTCCTGAATATGTATGTGAATGTTAAAACTGATTAGGCCTATCTGAAATAGGCGTGGGCATGACCCGTTGTTGGGTTGTACCTTATTAGTTAGAGTGCTAGCGATGTAATCGCCCCCGTGCATCCGAGCGATGCACTCGTTTGGAATTCAAGAGAATTCATTATCTTATCGGTTTTGTTAAGCCGGTAGTTGTGGCATTAAGCTAGGCCTACCCGTGTTAGGCGTGTATATGAACCGCCTGTTGGGTTATGTGCCTTGGGATTATTTCTGCGTGAGAGCAGAGGCAACCCCCCTTGTGTTCGAGCGACGCAACCATGAGAGGGTACAATAGTATTTGATATCATCGATATGTGATTATTGAGAGTTGTTGTATTTTCATTGGGTTCCCTTTGCGGACATGGAATGTTTACTCCCAATGTCGTCCATGTTGAAGAGGCCCGAGTTGTAGCTGTCCTGACAGAGGGCTCCCATCCGTAGGTACCACCGATGCGTTCGGGAGCGTACTGATCGTGGGAGTGTACCAGGTAGAGGCTACCTGGGAGAGGGCTAACGAATGATATTGCGAGCGTGGAATTGTTCTCCCCTTCATTGGATCCGATGTAGGAACTTCCCGGTGTTGAAAAAGCTGTCCTGACAGAGGGCTCCCATCCGTAGGTACCACCGATGCGTTCGGAAGCGTACTGATCGTGGGAGTATACCAGGTAGAGGCTAACCGGGGAAAGGGCTACCGGTGGACCAAGGGTGTAGAGGAGTCTAATCTCTCCAAAAGTCCTATGTCACCTCTAAAGGGTGAGGGTGAGGATGAGGTGAAGACACGTCGCCGCGAGACCCATTCGTTGTTCGTCCGTTCCCATAGTTGTTGGGTCCGGTCTCGTATCGATGTTCAAAGACATCGTTGGGCAGTTATCTCGATGTAGATGATCCAGTAGTGTTGTGTAGACCAGTAATTCTGGGTCTCTTCGACCAACGGTATGGTCTCTCCCCAAAAGTCCCAAGAGTCTTCCTCCGGGAGTGAGGGGGAGGGTGAGGGTGAGGTTGGTGATCCAGTAGAGTTGTGTAGACCAGTAATTCCGCGTCTCTTCGACCAACGGTATGGTCTCTCCCCAAAAGTCCCAAGAGTCTTCCTCTGGGAGTGAGGGTGAGGGCGAGGTTGGTCGCGCCGCCGCGTGACCTTGTTATCCATTGGGTTTCCACCCATGTTTTTCCTTGAAAGGAAATTGTTTTAGTATTGAACTGTTGTATGGTGATTGGTTTTCAGCCACTCACTGAGCTTGTAGCTCACCCCTCGCATACTGTTTCTTTTCAGGGGCAGTGTTGGGCGTGGAGCTGGAGCTTTCCTGTGGCGTGGTCTTATGGGCGTGGAGCGTTCTTCCAGCGGGTGGCGAGTGTGAGGCTGTCAGCAGTCCTAGAGTCATTTTATGTATTGTAAATCGTGCATGTGGCACAGGTTGTATTTTATTTGGACTAGGCTTGGCTCTCATAGGACAGTGATTGTGTATTCGAGTCTGTAATAATGTTTTTGGTTTACAGACATTGTTGATATCTTATGCTTCCGCTTTTCTGTCAGTTATCATTATCATTGCTTTGCCACCTTGTGTGTTGTTGTTGGAGTCTTTGTTGACATCAGGTATTGATAGCTGATATTTCATTATTGCCACGTCTCGGGGACGGCCGCCTTGGGGCGTGACACCCTCACCTTCACTCCCAGAGGGAGGCTCTTGGGACACTCGGGGAGGAACAACAATTAACCATAACACATGGTGTTACCGGATAACAAAATACAACGAGTCCATCCACTACGAGGTAGAGATATACTTCGATACCTCACGCGTTAGGAGTATCATACCCAGAGTATACTCGATGGGTATAAGAGTTACGTGACGATGTGACTCAACTTTACCCTCACCCCCACTCCCGCAGGAGTGATCCTAGGGACGTTTGGGATAAAACTGCTTGCTCTACACCCTTCGTCATTTGGTAACCCTCTCCTGGGTAGCCTCTACCTGGTATACTCCCATGATCAGTACATCTTGCCGCATGCATCGATAGTACCTACAGGTGGGGCCCTTTGTCAGGACAGCTACAACGCCGGGCAACATCGACACGGATCCGACGAAGGGGAGAATGATTCCATGCTCGCAATATCATTCGTTATCCCTCTCTCGGGTAGCCTCAACCTGGTATACTCCCATGATCAGTACATCTTGCCGCATGCATCGATAGTACCTACAGATGGGGGCCCTCTTTCAGGACAGCTACAACCCAGGTTGCCTCAACAAGGACGATATTATGAGGAAACACTCCATGTTCACAAAGCAAACCCAATGAAAAAATAACTACTCTCTGTAATCACCTACCGATGCTATCGAATACACATGAACTCCCACACATATGCGTTGCTCGAACGCAGGGAGTTACCTCGGCTCTCCCACCGAAAATAAGCCCAAGGCATAACCAAATGGGCGGTTAATACACGCGCCTAGCATGGGTAAGCCTAGCTTAAATACCATAACCACCGGTTTGAAACATCGGTACTACATCGAATTCTCCTGAATTCCAACAAGTGCATCTCACGGATGTGGGGTGTCAAATACATCGCTTGCGCTCTAACTAAAGTACAACCCGACAACGGGTCATACCCATGCCTAGCACAGGTAAACACGATTAGTCTAACATGCGAAATTATAATAGGAGAATTCTATCACAGTTATATACATGGTTCACATGAACGATAACATAATAATTGACTATAGGGGTCCTCCTAACATGAATACACATCAAAAGAAACATATCATACAAAGCATGGCCTAGCTACACATGCATACAAGGCAATTAATCATGCAAGCACGCAACATACAACCTAACATGTGTTGGATATCACCAACTTAAAAGGGCAACGAAGGGTTAAGCGCGATCTCGCGCATCAACAGGCGCATGCCAGTATTCCCAAGCGAACCTGAGTCAAGCAGGAACCACATCTACTTACTCAGTTCACGCAAAGAGAGAGGGCGAGAGAGAGATGAAGCCTCATCATCTCATGAAGGTCATAGCTTTGCCCCCAACAAGATTGGCGCAACAACAACACCACGCTCTCAAGTCTTTATAACAAGGGAACATTAGGCATGTACCCGAATATTAACCCAAGCTTGATTATGCTAGATATAATTAATATAAGGGTAGTATTACAAGACTACCTAAGGCATGCCATATTCTATACATCCATACACCACACATAAAGCAAGCCCAAACCAGAGGGGCGCATGTAACACAATCATTCTTAAATGAATACCATACATAGGCAAGTACATGGTAGAATAGGGGGTTCTACGCAATATACGAGCTATACAGTCCTAGGATGCAATATCTAACATAATATGGGTGCCAAGATGCACCATGGATGCGCGATACACGACTACGTGCATCGAACGCTTCTGGAAGGGTTGGATCGAACCACTCACAAATATTCAAATCGCTGCGCATCCGGTCTACGAGATCTGCAAGACACAACACAATATAGATAAACCACGTGCTCAAATCCAATATGAAGCTTCCTAACACATATGTAAGCCTACTTCATGGAGAAACCAACTCTTAATATTGCCTATAACATGCATAAATAACTCATTGACAGAGCCATGTAAAACTGGTGCATCTGCAGCAAACAATCTTACTCTTTGAGCTCCACAGCATCAAATACACATCTAAATATTATGACATAAATCACACACATTCTCTGACATGTTGGGATCATAATCCGTGAAGACATCATAACCTAATTTAGCCTCTACATGCCTGAAATAAAATGTTTCTAGAAACTGATCAAATCCTACGCGAATCTGGACAGGCTATCCAAAGCAAGCTATAACTTACAACACTGATCATAAAATGATACCAAATTACATATATAGCGTCTAGACACATGGGGGATCATATCACATGATGGCACAATCCATAGAATATGCCTCTAAATACTAGTTTCATAAATATCTTCACAAGACATAAATCTGTCTTACTACAACACAAAGCCACCACCATTCATAAATAAACACAGACACCTCATGTGCAGCAGCAATTACACATAACAACACTCTCCCAACAACACCCACATTCAATAGTACACCCTCATACAAACATAAACACAAACACATATAAGGCATAAAAATAAGGGGAAGAGAGTACCTCTTGGAGGAGGAGAAGGGGTGATTGGGGCTTCACAAGCACAAACACACACCACCTTCTCTTCAAACATCACTTCTCTTCTTCATGGCTGGACGCACAAGAAAGGGGGCCAAGGAGAGATCATGAGAGAGTTGGAGATGGAGAAGGGAAAGGAACAACAACAACACACACATATGCATACATACTAGCCCTTCTTGATCTTCACTTCACACACTATACATCTTCTCTCTCACCTTCTCCTTCTTCAGACTTCCTCTGCTGGACCCAAGAAATGCCAGCAAAACCCTCCCCATATGCCCTAAATAGCTGAAAGTCGAAGGGGGTTCTAATGGGGCTGAATGACTATGCTGCCCCATACCAGAAATCCTGAATAGACTTCACTATCACAGTCATAACTCCTACAATATAGCTTCGAATTGCACAATTAAAAATCCATTGGAAAGCTACGAAGATTATCTACAACTTTCATGTTTATGTGCATATCAAATAACCCCTCCAGCTATTCCAAATTGTTAGCTAAACATCGAACAGGGCTGCTGCCAGGATTTTCTCATCCCCACGGTATAATTGGAAAAATACTCATAACTTTTGCTACATGAATCCAGTTGATCTAATTCCACTTTTACATGAAAGCTAACTCAAAAATTAACATCCCATGATAAAATCATATTTAAACTACTTCATCTTTGATATTAACAAAATTAAATCCGAATACCAATCGAAATTGCATATTTTCATAAACATTACTGGAATTCGATGAAATTTTTATGGGCAGCACTAAACGATACTAGGACCCATAATATGTAGTTAGATTTTTAATCAAAGCACTTCAACTCCCACAGGTAGCTAAAAAGAAAATTTTAGCGACTCTGATCGAAAAATAAGGTCCCAAATGAGACAAGCCTAACACTTCTTATATTTGGAACAATCCTTCTCCACATGGCCAATTTTCTTGCAAAAGAAACATGTGATAACTTTATCCTGATTTTGTTACCCTTTTGTTTGTAAAGTTCCAACATTTGCAGTTTCATTTTCCTTATTATTTATTTTTCTTTTCTTGATGCCTGGATTGCCACGAGAAAAAGTTGTCAAATGAACACTTTTTGTCTTCTCTTGTTTTATCATTTCCTCTTCTTGCACACAATGAGCAATAAGCTCATTAAGAGTCCACTTTTTTCTTTGAGTATTATAATTTATTTTAAATGGACCGAATGGTACAAGAAGAGTTATCAGAATGTGGTACACAAGAATCTCGTCAGAGAATTCTAATTTTAATGCCCTCAATCTAGTAATAAAATTAGACATCTCCATTATGTACTCCCTTATATTTCCTTTGCTGTCATACCGCATATGACAAGTTTGCCTAGAAGCGTACAAGTCTCAATCTTTTTTGATCCAATGAATCGTTTTGCAATTTTGGCAAGGCAATTCTTGGCATTTTTTCCTCAGGCATTGCACTTCGAATAGTGTCAGAAATTGTAGCGACTCTAACTTTTTAGTCCATTATTAACCTACTTCTATGGGATGTTTAGTATTCCAAATTTCTAATAATTTGGCATGGTTAGATTCCTCGTTTCGTTGGCTTTCCAACGCTTTTTACGGATCGTAAATCGGATGAGTATCGATCAAGTTATGGACCAAACAGTAATAGGGTGTCAGACAATGTTTGACAGATCTTATAGCCGTCGTCGGGCACATGGGCGACGGATCAGGGAGAGCCGTCGGAAGCATGGGCGATGGATCGGGGAGAGCCATTGAAAGCCTGGGTGATGAATGCTATAGAAGCCGTCTATCTGGAAAATCATATTTTCGAAAATAGATTCTGTTTTTGGAAGAAACAGGTGCATTAATCAGGATTAATGCAAATTATTGGCGTCGTAATTGTTTCCTCACGTGTATGAGAGGCTTATAAACCTCTTTTCTCTTTCTTTGCCTTGAAACCCTAGAAATTTAAAACCCTTAAAGATCTTCTTCTTCTTATTTTCGGCACCATTGTTGAGGAGCTCGGGAAGGGGTTCGAATAGAGGGTTCTTGTGAGTATTATCCTTTGTTTATGAAGAGTTTTTGGTGTTATATATGTGTCACTTTTTAGCCTGCTGGTAACCGTTGGAGCATTTCTGGCAGTTTTAAAATTTTTAGGGTTTTTCGATCGGAACCGCATAATTTCAGACTGTTAGCTATCGTCTGAGCTAGAGGACCCCGATTGAAAATCTAACTGCATATTTGGTGTCCTGGTGCCATTTTAGACCTCTCACGAAAATTTCATCGAATTCTGGCATCGTTTGCAAAAATTTCGCAGTTCCGGGGCGTATCCGGGTTTTTAAGTCGCGCTCTACTTAAAAGGAATAAAAAAAATAGCTAATCACTATTCATCATCTTCCCGACTTTCCCTCTCTCTCTCCTCTCCTCCGATTTTCTTCCGTTCGAGCCCCTTACACCCCTCAAAACCAAAAACCTAAAGCACGGGAAGTGTAGATCGGGTCCCGATCTACGCTCCGGTGTCTTCAAATCCAAATTCCGACGATCCTAGCCTCTCCGACCTCCCCTCTCTCTCCTCTGTTTCGAGCCAAATCGAGGGCCGTGATAGATCGGGGCGTGAGAAGGCTTGTGGGAAGGGTTTCGGCGCGTGGAGATCCACCGGACGCCCCTTCCTCCCCCTCGGTAAGCTTCTTTCCCTCTCTTTTCTTGCCTAGATGATTGCTAGGGAGGAGTTTTGTGTGTGGGGGATGGTCGGTGGTAGTGGGGGTCGTCGGAGGGTGGTCGGGGGTGGTTGGAAGTGGTCGGGGCAGTGGGAGGGGTGGTTGGAGGTGCTCTGCAGGCGGGAGATGTCCTCGGGCGCAGGCAGCAGCAGCAGCGGCCAGGCAGCGCGCAGGCCGGGCGCGCGCGGGCATGCGCGCGTGCGTGCGCGGGTGTGCGTGCGCGCGGCGTGTGCGTGGGTGTGCGCGGGCCTGGTGCGTGGGGCTGGTCGTGCTGGACGCGCTGGATGGGCTGAGGGCCTCAGGCAGCACAGGCAACGAGCAGGAGCCGGCTGGGCGTGCGCGCTTGCGTACGCGCGAGCGTGCGCGCGGGCGTGCGCTCGGGGGAGCTGGTCGCGGCGGTGCGAGGCGTGCGAGCTGCTCGGGTGGTGCTGTGCGCGAGGGGCTGATGGCGAGCTGGTCTGGGCGCTGGTCTGGGCGCTGGTCTGGGCGCGCGCGGAGGTGCTGGCGGAGGTGCTGGACGCGCGAGGTGCGCGCGGAGGTGCTGGCGGAGGTGCTGAGCGGAGCGCTCGGGTGCTGGGGCGCGCGCGGAGGAGGCGCGGGGCGAGGAGCTGTGCGCGAGGCGTGCGCGGGGCGCGGCGGAGCGGCGGAGGTGCGCGCGGGGTGCGCGCGGGGCGAGGAGCGTGCGCACGGCGTGCGGGGCGCGTGCGGGCTGCCGCGGCTGGGCTCGGTGGACGCGCGGGGCCCCGGGCGGTGCGCGGAGTGCGCGGGCTGAGGCGCGGCGGCGCGTCCGGGCGGTCGGGTGGCCGTGCGGGTGGTGGCCGGCCGTGCGGGTGGTTGCCGGGGGGTGTTGGATGTTTGTTTGTGTGTGTTATGTATTTTTGGGATAACTGTGGATTTATTCTAACCAGTTAATACCTTGTCTTGCAGATCTCGACGGACGGTCGCGCGTCGACCCGATTCCTGGTGAGTGGGACAATCCAACCCAGTAGAGAGGTGTATACGCACTTGGGCGTATACCGACCTCTCCTGGGGCGTCATGGATAAATATTAACCTGCAATGATATGAATATCATGCGAGCATGATTTAATTATAGAATGCATGTTACCCTAGACCTTGCATGTTAGGGACTTGCACCCTTAGGATATGTATATGAGCCATGCAGCATGTCCCCTGGTTCCATGTTAGGAAGCCCGGCCGATGCATGTGCCCTACTAGTTTATTTATTAAATTAAATGCTAGTACTTGTTAAATTGCATGTTATAGTGAATATTATAGGGGAGGGGCCTTGCGAGGACAGCGGTGAGACCCGGGTTAGGGTACACCGTGTTCCTTGTTGGGTTGTCGGGGTGTCCTATAACGGGAACTCACGCTGCCCTCCCGAGTTTCTTTCCCCCAATGATATTCCACCTTGTTATAACCTTATGCATGTTCCCCGCATCGTAGTTATGCGCCCTGGTGGGTTCTGAGGAATTCAGAACATTAGTGTTGTTATAATGTGCCGTCTGCGGATCCAAGTGGATCATATGCGATGGGTAGGCTGTTCTGTTCCCTTCGTTGGATCCGGTAGAGACTACCCCAGCGTTAGACAGGCCTTCCTGACAGAGGGCTCCCATCAGTAGGCACCTCCTGATTTAGGACGGACTGTGCTGAATGTGGGAGTAGACCAGGCGGCCTACGGAGTGGAGGAGAGACTATCGGTGGACCAAGGGTGACCAACAGCCTAGTCAGTCCCAAAATCCTATGTCACCCATTGAAGGGTGAGGGTGAGGGTGTAGTGGGTTGGCGATGAACGACCCACTGGAGTTGTGATTGGATGCTTATCAGTCCCAAGAGCCTATGTCACCCATTGAAGGGTGAGGGTGAGGGTATGGTGGGCCGGCGATGTGGCGACCCACTGGATTGTAAGTCCCAAAATCCTATGTCACCCATTGAAGGGTGAGGGTGAGGGTATGGTGGGCCGGCGATGTGGCGACCCACTGGATTGTAAGTCCCAAAATCCTATGTCACCCCTTGAGGGGTGAGGGTGAGGGTGTAGCGGGTTGGCGGAAGCGACCCGCTGGTTTTGTGAGTGGATTTTGATTAGTCCCAATATCCTTGGTCACCCATTGAGGGTGAGGGTGAGGGTGTAGTGGGTTGGCGGTAGCGACTGATTGATTATTAAGTTGTTATTAATTACCGCAAGTGCACGGATCATTACAGAAGTATAGATCTAGCAAATACGGGTCGATCCCACAGAGAATTGTTCAAATTAAATTATTAATTGATTTACCTAATCGAATTAGACAGGAAGATTGATGAAGGTTTATTTTTTTTTTATTTTTTAAAAAATGAATATTAATATAAAAAGATAACTAGGGTTTTAGAATCCACCATGCAATACCAATTTAGGGGTTATATTCAAATGTGAAACTCCACCATATAACTCAATCAATATTGACGTTAGTCAAATACCAATCGGAAATTAAATATTTAAAATCATATTAATTATTTCATAAAATGATCTATCTCCCTTCCCTTTATAAAATCTACCAACTCAATATTCAACTTGTTAAGAAGAGCATAAAATATCAGAGAACCTAATCAAAGCATATTTTATCAAATCAAATACAAGAGATTTTTGAAGAAGGTAATAAGAAATTCACATGAAAGGTTTCAAAAGAGAATTGAAGGAGAGATTGATATTCAATAAAGCAAACAATATGGAGAATTCAGATCTAAATATAAAATCCTAAACTAGCATTGCATGGTTTCATCTTCAACCCTAGTTGAAGATTTAGCTACTAGAAAACATGATCAAACTAAATAAAAAATAAAAATAAAAGACATCATATTATTGAAAAATTCTTGAAAATAAAAATACTAAAGTAATATTAAAATTCAGATCTAAATATATACAAACATCCAAAGATATGAGATGAAAAGAAAAACAAAAACAAAGCAAAACTCTTGAATCTTTCTTCTCTTTTGGTTGTCCCTTTGCCTCCTTCTTTGATTCCTTTTCTTGGCTTCATATGTGTTCCTTTTATAGCCTCCAGCCTTGAATCTTGACCATTGATTTGCAATGAATTGGATGGTTAAGATTGGCCATCAACCTTCCTCATATGAATATTTGACAATTTTAGCAGGTAAAATCTTTCATTCCCGTCATTAATTTTCTGCAGAATCTTCGGATGAATTTTTGACCCCTAATAAGGTGGAATTGCAAAATATTCATGAAACATTGATTTGTAGATCTTGAAAATATCTTTTCAACGCCGGCCAAAATACGATATTTGAGGCAAAAGTTATGGTCAAAATAGTGGGACGGTTTTAACATTGATTTGAAGAATATTTGATTGGATTTTGATTTTTGATTCTCTCTTCACCAAATCTTTATCTAGCATAATTTTGGATCTTCAAGAATCCTCTTGATTCTCCTTCATATCTTTAAATGCTTTATAGAATATTTTGCATTGATAATCATCATTTATCTCAATTACCTGCAATAACAAATAAATTCTGAATATTAGTCATTATTACACATAAAATTAGGAAATAGAAAACTAAATTAAGGGGATTAAATGTGCAAATAATACGCTTATCAAATACCCCCAAACCTAGATTTTGCTAGTCCTCTAGCAACTAAAGTGATTAAAAACAAGGATAAGGCCACTTTCGCAGGCTCTCACGGTTGCATTTAGCGTATGCAACAAGCCCTTAAACCCCTAGGTCACCCCTAGTGGACGAGTTTGACTCGTGAGGGTTTGCAGCGAATCTACCCACAAAATTCTTTTTTTTTTTTTTTTTTTCTCTGCCATAATCCCATGATAGTATCAAAGAGCTCAAGATATTAAATTCTTTTCAGAAAAGTACTTAATGTAATGACATGGTGTGCTCGTGAAAATCTGGACAACACTCAAGAGATTCAGACTCCTAAGTAGGAATTTTCCTTCTAATTGCTGTCGAATGGTTGGTTCTCCCTTAGACACTGAGTCAAAACCAGAATAGTCTACTAAGCCAGTAAGAGATTTGGATGTTCACTTTATTACCTCATGGGCTTTATATGTGATATTCCAGCTTACTTACTATCTTTTACAGGGAGGCTTTCACTCTATCACTGTCGAATCGGTCTTTAAACTTCAACATAATGATTGCTAAGCTCTTTGTTCAAAGCACCTTAGATATTATCTCATTGATTTTTTTTTTTTTCTTCTTCTTCTTTTTTTTTATTTTTTTTTATTTTTTTTTTTTTTTTTTTTTTTTTTAAGACCTAATGATAAGTAGCCCTTTTCCACTGTACTTGTGATTCAATGGTTGCTTTTCAATTGATGTAAACCCTAACTCCTTATCAAGCAAACCAGTGAACTAGACTTTTAGGTTCAACAGGTTTTAGAAAGTTCTTAACATTCTAGGCAATTATTAAGTCGACTCCACAAATTCATCTTAACTCAAAAATGCATCCAGATGTGTAGTGACTTTTCCAATATCAAGCACTTAAGACCTACTAAAATAGAAATTAACATAAGAGTTCATGCTACCATCATAGGGATATAGGCATTTTTTTTTTTTTTTTTTTTTTGAATACTCTATCGTAACTGAGAATAATGAATCACATGATAAATTCAAAATGTCAAAAACCCCCCCAAACCTAATCCACACATTGTCCTCAATGTTCATATGTTTGGACACGTGAAATATCAAGAATGGAGAATAAAAAAGGAAGAATTTTACCATATCAAGTGATCACCATTGAACTGCTGCTATACGATGGCATCAAAACAATTTGTTAGTTCAACATACTTTAAAATAAAGACTACATCCAATGACTCGATGATAGTGGATGCAAACAAACATAAAATCTAGACTAAAAATGGAAAATTACCTTAACTCCCCCAAACCTAGTTTACAGCATGAACAACGAAATGATGATTCGGGAGGAAAGGCAACCCAGGAAAATATAGTACAAAATGATTACCAAGAGAGCTTAATCTTGCTAAATGGAATCATGGAGGTGAATGACCTCCGCTTTCTCCAACGGTAACTCCAAAAATGGTTTAAGTCGATGACCATTCACTTTAAAAACATCGCCATTCTTTGGATTCTCAATCTCAATGGCACCATGGGAATAGACTGTTCTCACTAAATATGGGCCAGTCCAACGGGATCTCAGCTTTCCCGAAAAAATATGCAACCTCGAATTATAAAGAAGGACTTTCTGGCCCACGTCAAATGACTTCCGATGAATGGACTTGTCATGGAACACTTTCATTTTCTCCTTATATATCTTTCCATTCTCATAGGCCTCATTGCGGATCTCTTCTAATTCAGCAAGTTGGAGTTTCCTCTGGGCTCCAGCTTCAGAAAGTTCAAAATTCAATTGCTTAATAGCCCAAAATGCACGATGTTCTAATTCAACAGGCAAATGGCAAGCTTTTCCAAAGACAATCCTATAGGGAGACATACCAAGGTTGGTCTTATAAGCAGTTCTATAGGCCCATAATGAATCATTTAATTTCAAGGACCAGTCTTTTCGAGTTGAATTTACTGTTTTCTCTAAAATTTGCTTAATTTGCCTATTGGACACCTCAACCTGACCACTAGTCTGGGGATGATAGGGTGTAGACACCTTATGAGTGATAGAGTATTTCCTCATGAGACTCTCAAAAGAACGATTGCAGAAATGAGTTCCTCTATCACTTATAATGACACGAGGGGTTCCAAAACGAGAGAAAATATTTTCTTTAATAAATCTTATAACAACCTTGTTATCATTCGTTTTACATGGTATTGCTTCCACCCACTTAGAGACATAGTCAACTGCCAGAAGAATGTATAGATTTCCATATGAATTCGGAAAGGGTCCCATAAAATCAATGCCCCAAACATCAAAAATTTCAATGATTAGAATAGGATTGAGTGGCATCATGTTTCTTCTTGTAATTTTTCCCAATTGTTGGCATCTCTCACAACTTGCACAATATTCAGCTGCATCCCTAAAAATGGTGGGCCAATAAAAGCCACATTGTAAAATTTTAGCAGCAGTCTTTCTAGCACTAAAATGACCACCACATGCCTGGTCATGACAAAATGATAGGACACTTCGACACTCAGAATTTGGAATACATCTCCTAATGATCTGATCAGGACAGTGTTTGAACAGGTAAGGATCATCCCAGTAAAAGTGCTTGACTTTGGATAAAAATCTAAATCTATCTTGTTTGGACCAATGAGAAGGCATTTCACCAGTAACAAGGTAGTTCACAATATCAGCAAACCAAGGTAATGTAGACACTTCCATTAACTGCTCATCAGGAAAAATTTCATTCACAGGAAGGTCTTCAATAGGATCTAGAGTTAACCGAGAAAGATGGTCAGCTACAACATTTTCAGAGCCTTTCTTATCATGGATTTCTAAATCAAATTCCTGTAGCAATAGAATCCAACGGATGAGACGGGCCTTAGCATCTTTCTTGGATAGAAGGTGCCTAAGAGCCGCATGATCAGAATAGACATTAACCTTAGAACCTATCAGATATGAACGAAATTTCTCTAGGGCAAAGACTACAGCTAGGAATTCTTTCTCAGTGGTGGAATAGTGAAGCTGTGCATCATTCAAAGTCCTACTGGCATAGGATATCACATGGGGGAGTTTATTAATTCGCTGACCCAAAACAACACCTATAGCATAGTCAGAGGCATCACACATGAGTTCAAAGGGTTGGGTCCAATCTGGAGGTCTAATGATAGGGGCTGAGGTTAACTCCTTTTTTAAGCTTTCAAAGGCTTGCATACATTCAACATCAAATTCAAAGGGAATATCTTTAGCCAACAAATTGCTTAAGGGTCTAGCCTTTTTACTAAAATCCTTAATGAATCTCCTATAAAATCCTGCATGCCCCAAAAATGATCGAATTTCCTTAACAGTCCTTGGGGGAGGAAGATTAGTAATTAAATCAATCTTGGCTTTGTCTACCTCAATACCTTTATCAGAAACCACATGACCCAAAACAATTCCCCTTTTCACCATAAAGTTACATTTCTCCCAATTCAGTACTAAATTTTTCTCCTTACACCTGATTAGTACAAGAGAGAGGTGGTGTAAGCAATCAGAAAATGTTGATCCAAATACTGAGAAATCATCCATGAATACCTCAAGGAAACGCTCTACCATATCAGAGAAAATGCTAATCATACACCGCTGAAAAGTCGCTGGTGCATTGCATAACCCAAATGGCATGCGACGGTAAGCAAATGTCCCAAAAGGACAGGTGAAGGTGGTTTTCTCCTGATCTTCTGGAGCTATGGGAATTTGATTATAACCAGAATAACCATCAAGGAAGCAATAAAAAGCATGACCGGCCAACCTTTCTAGCATTTGATCTATGAATGGGAGTGGAAAATGATCCTTCCTAGTGGCAGAATTTAGTTTACGGTAATCAATGCATACACGCCATTTAGTTTGTACTCTAGTGGGAACTAACTCATTATCATCATTCTTTACCACCGTAATGCCAGATTTCTTAGGAACAACATGAATCGGGCTTACCCATTTACTATCAGAAATGGGATAAATGATCCCAACATCAAGAAGTTTCAAAACTTCTGCTCTTACAACCTCCTTCATGACCGGATTCAAACGCCTTTGTGATTCCCTAGAAATACTTGTATTGTCCTCAAGATGAATTCGGTGTTGAACGACAGATGGACTTATTCCTTTAATGTCTGCCATACTCCACCCAATGGCCTCTTTATGTTCCCTAAGGACACTGATTAGCTCACCTTCTTGTTCCTCATTAAGATCAGAAGCAATAATTACAGGAAGGGTTTCAGCTGAACCTAAGAAAACATATTTTAAATTGTTAGGAAGAGGTTTAAGTTCTAGCTTGGGAGGCTCATCAATGGAAGGAAGAGGTGGTGATTGAGAAAGAGGAAGAGGCTCAGGCTTTGGTTGCCACTTATTAAATGGGATGGTTGTTTCTGAATCTAGGAGAGCATTTACTTCCATGATCGATTTTTCCATATCAAAATTTTCTCCAAAGTGGGCAAGGCAAAACTCTAAAGGATCTTTCGTGCTCATAGAATGATGTTTCAAATCTTCAATTATTTCCTCAATAGAATTTACATCCTCTAATTCATCATTATAATCTCCTGGTTGTTTTCTAATGTGGAAGATATTTAGGTCAACTGTCATATTTCCAAAAGATAATTTCATCAATCCATTTCGACAGTTAATCAAAGCATTAGATGTAGCCAGGAATGGTCTGCCTAAAATTACAGGAATTTGCCCCTTTGGGTTCAGAACAGGTTGGGTTTCTAAAACTATAAAGTCAACAGGAAAGATGAAATCCCCAACCTTAATCAGGACATCCTCAATGACACCTTTAGGAATTTTCACAGATCGATCTGCTAATTGTAAGGTCACTGGGGTAGGTCTCAATTCTCCTATGCCTAACTGTTTGTACACTGAATAGGGCAGTAGATTTACACTCGCACCTAAGTCTAGCAAAGCTCGATCAATACGAGTGTCTCCAATCACACATGAAATGGTAGGACAACCTGGGTCCTTATACTTGATTGGAGTTTCACATGAAAGAATGGAGCTTACATGGGATGCTAGGAAAGCTTTCTTGGGTACATTGTTGGTCCTCTTTTGGGTGCATAAGTCCTTCAAAAATTTAGCATATGCTGGTACTTGTTGGATAGCATCTAGGAGCGGAATGTTCACGCGAACTTGCTTAAACACTTCTAAAATTTTATCTAGCTGGGTAGATTTCTTAGTTGAACCTAATCGCTGAGGATATGGGGCCTTGGGAACATAAATTCTCCCAGGAGAATCATTGGGCTTTGCTTTCTCTGGGATGGATGGGCTAGGAGGGATGGGTTCAGAACCTGGGTCCTCATAATAAATTTGGGCTTGTCCTTATCATCTTCAACATCATTATTAGGCATAATAACCTTGTTGTCCACTTGTCTACCAGACCTAAGAGTAGTGATTGCATTAACCTGGTTGGACTGGTTACTAGAAGAATCTTGGATTTGTCCTTGAAGAATGGGTCCTCTAGGGTTAGGCTCAGGTTGACTAGGAAATTTTCCTTTCTCTCTCTCATTTATGGTGGTGGCCAATTGACCAACTTGAATCTCGAGACGGGAGATTGCCTGTGTGGTGGATTGAAGGATTTGCCCTGTAGATTGCATAAATTGATTCAAAGTGGCAGACATCTGGGAGGATGATTGAGTTAGATTTTGAGTGGACTTCATAAGAACATCTAATCCTTTCTCAAAGGAAGAGAACTTCTTCTCATTTTCTATTTGAAACCCAGGCGGAGGAAATGGAGTAGGAATGGGTCCTGTGTTTGGTCTAGGATACATGGGAGCTTGAGGAGGTCCCTGTGGGCCTCCCTGGTGTGGGCCTTGAGTCCACGACAGATTTGGATGATTCCTCCATCCAGGATTATAAGTTTGAGCATATGGGTCATTTTTCCTCCACTGTAAGCTATTGGCATGTTCGGCCCAACTTTCCTTGTGGGATGACAGGGAAGGACAGTCTTCCGCTAGGTGATTTGAAGATTTACATAAAATGCAGAGAATAGTAGAGTTGGAGGTGGAGACTTGATTAACAGAATCATGATTTGGTTTCATCTCTAGGGCCTCCACTCTACGAATGAGAGATGCAAACTTGGCTTCAGACTCAAAGCTACTATCAATGGAATGAATACCTCCCTTAGAAGGCATGGTTTCTCGGGCTCTCTAATTGTCTCCCATTGCATGGATTTTTCAGCTACTTCTTCCAAAAATGCCCATGCTTCAGTTTCATTTTTATTGGTAAATTCACCACTACACATTGATTCAACCATAGTCCTTGTGGTGTAATTCAAACCTTCATATAAAATTTGCACTAATCTCCAAACCTCAAATCCATGATGAGGACATTGCAACAACAAGTCCTTGAATCTCTCTAAATATCTCCATAAAGATTCTCCCTCCTTTTGAATGAATTGATTTATATTCATGCGAATCTTAGCAGTTTTATGATTAGGAAAGAACTTCTTCAAAAATATCATAACTAATTGATCCCAAGTGGTGATAGATTTTGCGGGTAGAGCATACAACCACTTTTTAGCATTATCTTTGAGGGAGAAGTTGATTAACCTCAACCGGATTGAATCATCAGTTAGCTGTTGAAGTTTTAGAGTGGAACAAACTTCCTCAAATTCCCTAATGAAAAGATATGGATCCTCAGATCCATCAAATTTTGGGAGCATATTAATCATCCCAGGCTTGATCTCAAAGTTGTTAGCATTGGTTGTTGGTAACACAATGCATGAGGGTTGCGTAGTTCTAGATGGATACATGTAATCCTTCAAGGTCTTTGGAATGACATCTACTGTGTTATCCATGGTGATGGTTGAATCGGTACGAATCAATCGGTTTTTAGAATCCCTAGACCAAATGCTCATAAATCAAAATATCTCAAATCAAGAATATACTTTCACAACCAACATATTAAGATTTATCTTGTTAAGTGAGGGAGAATGATTTTTAAAAGATCTAGTTGTTGAGGATGTTCCTCCTTAAAGGACAGCTCCTAACTGTTCCAAGATATGCCTTAAGCTTGCCAGTTAACGATCAACCACTCAACAACCAGGAAAGTGTAAAGGATTAGTGGGGGGTCTTCCACGCTTTCGCGTGTTCCTCAATTAAGTAACCACGTCCTTTAAGGTAGAAACCTTATGAAACCACTTTCCTAGACATCATTAAACGGTTAATGGCTCACTGAAGTATCCCTTGGCGTCTCTTGTCCTATTGAGCTCGAAAACCTAGGGCCAAGTCTACTTCATCTTATTTTAATTAGGCTCATGGGTTTGACAAATGCTCAAGATGATGATTTGTGGGCCAAGGAAGGGCGATGAAATCCCCACCTTATGTTATGTGGGACAACCCTTAGATGGATTAATTAATGTATGCTAATTGAAAAATGCACACACCGAAAATCCCAATCAACCCCAAAAGTAACCCACTTGCAGAAGATTCGTGGGTGAATGAAATACTCACAACTCACACACAGTGAGGGAAGAATTAAATCCACCTTTTTGCCGTGATGAAATGGTTCACCTTAGGGTCGCCTTCGAACACTTTTGGATACTCGTTTAGAGAAAGAATGGTCTAAGCCTTACACCATTCTTTGTTGTGTTCTTGTAGGTTCTTGATATCCTGCAAAATATGAAGAGAAAAAATCAGCAAAAGTAAAGAAAAAAAAAAACTAATCCGAAAGATAAATCAACATCAAATATAATATGAAACAATTCCCCGGCAACGGCGCCAAAAACTTGATTGATTATTAAAGTTGTTATTAATTACCGCAAGTGCACGGATCATTACAGAAGTATAGATCTAGCAAATACGGGTCGATCCCACAGAGAATTGTTCAAATTAAATTATTAATTGATTTACCTAATCGAATTAGACAGGAAGATTGATGAAGGTTTATTTTTATTTTTTTTAAAAAAATGAATATTAGTATAAAAAGATAACTAGGGTTTTAGAATCCACCATGCAATACCAATTTAGGGGTTATATTCAAATGTGAAACTCCACCATATAACTCAATCAATATTGACGTTAGTCAAATACCAATCGGAAATTAAATATTTAAAATCATATTAATTATTTCATAAAATGATCTATCTCCCTTCCCTTTATAAAATCTACCAACTCAATATTCAACTTGTTAAGAAGAGCATAAAATATCAGAGAACCTAATCAAAGCATATTTTATCAAATCAAATACAAGAGATTTTTGAAGAAGGTAATAAGAAATTCACATGAAAGGTTTCAAAAGAGAATTGAAGGAGAGATTGATATTCAATAAAGCAAACAATATGGAGAATTCAGATCTAAATATAAAATCCTAAACTAGCATTGCATGGTTTCATCTTCAACCCTAGTTGAAGATTTAGCTACTAGAAAACATGATCAAACTAAATAAAAAATAAAAATAAAAGACATCATATTATTGAAAAATTCTTGAAAATAAAAATAATAAAGTAATACTAAAATTCAGATCTAAATATATACAAACATCCAAAGATATGAGATGAAAGAAAAACAAAAACAAAGCAAAATTCTTGAATCTTTCTTCTCTTTTGGTTGTCCCTTTGCCTCCTTCTTTGATTTTTTTGGCTTCATATGTGTTCCTTTTATAGCCTCCAGCCTTGAATCTTGACCATTGATTTGCAATGAATTGGATGGTTAAGATTGGCCATCAACCTTCCTCATATGAATATTTGACAATTTTAGCAGGTAAAATCTTTCATTCCCGTCATTAATTTTCTGCAGAATCTTCGGATGAATTTTTGACCCCTAATAAGGTGGAATTGCAAAATATTCATGAAACATTGATTTGTAGATCTTGAAAATATCTTTTCAACGCCATATTTGGGCCAAAATACGATATTTGAGGCAAAAGTTATGGTCAAAATAGTGGGACGGTTTTAACATTGATTTGAAGAATATTTGATTGGATTTTGATTTTTGATTCTCTCTTCACCAAATCTTTATCTAGCATAATTTTGGATCTTCAAGAATCCTCTTGATTCTCCTTCATATCTTTAAATGCTTTATAGAATATTTTGCATTGATAATCATCATTTATCTCAATTACCTGCAATAACAAATAAATTCTGAATATTAGTCATTATTACACATAAAATTAGGAAATAGAAAACTAAATTAAGGGGATTAAATGTGCAAATAATACGCTTATCAGCGACCCACTGGGTTGAGGAATTGTTGTTATTTGTGGCTTTGGTAATGATATTGTGAATGATGAGGATATCTGGTTGTGGTCAATTTTGTCTGTGATGCATGGGTTGTGCCGTTCACTGAGCGTGTGGCTCACCCCTCGCACAATATTTTTCTTCAGTGTCATCTGAGTCGGATCTGGAGGAGGAGCTCCCCGAGGGACTTCATCAGTAGCGGAGTAGCGCCACGTCCCGCGAGTTGCAGAGACTATCAGCATCCCTTGTACCAGTATGTATTATTTTCCGTGCTTGGGCACGCGTTTGGTTGTATTTGGATGTCTTTGTATGTAATTGGCTCTCACAGGACATGTGATTATGTATGGAGTCTGTAGTGTATTTTGATTACAGATTCAGTCTTAGTTATCCGCATTTGGTGTATATATCCTGTCAGCCTTGCTTTTGTTGTCTGTGTGTCATTTTGGCTGCTTGTGTATGATATTATTGACCTCCTGAGTAGATTCTGATATTATATATACACTTGCCGCGTCCCGGGGATGCCTGGGGAGTGACAAAAAGGTGGTATCAGAGCCTGGTCCTGTCAGAGCCAATGGTCTTCTTTCGTAGAGATGAGTCCTAGGATTTTGATATGGGTATTCTGATCCTAGAGTCTGGTTTTCTTAGGATTGCTGATATGTCTCCTCGTGGAGGACGGCGCGGACATGGTCCCTCTCTTGTGGTTTTCAAAGGATTTCATAAAGTATATTCAGACCCTTGGGTGTACCAAGTATTTTATGTTTCATCGATGTTTTTATCCTTTTTTCGTAAGCTAGGATTTCGAATGGATTTTCTTTATACGATCTTCGATCTATCTCGTAAATGATTTGTATCGTTTTATCTATTTTATACTACTTTTATACCTATGTTAAATATATGGTTTCTCAATGATGTTTTAAATGAGTTTTTGGATTGATTTTAATTGGATTTTTGAGATGAATTCTTTTCTGTTTTATGTCGTTTTAAACGACTCGTGTATGGTTTTCCATGATGGAACGTGTTAGGATGTTTTAATAAAGGTAGGGTTTCATGTTTTCTGCCTCGGGATGGCTCCCTTGAGAGCCGTCAGGCATGTTTTGGATAGCTCCCAGAGGAGCTGTCGGCTTGTTTGGGACGGTCCCAGTAGGAGCCGTCGGGTTTTCGGTAAGTACGGACCCCCATCAGGCTGACTGTTTGATCATACTGTGACCTAGCCATATCGTTTCTTGTCAGATTAGATTTACTGTAAGACTCGGTTGTGGTTTTGCGAATTGTTGTACCGGAGGTGAATGGGTCTAGTCTCTACGTATATTTCAAAACTATTTATATTTATATCATGATCACATCATGCCTATTTTATGAATACAACTGTTATCTTGATTATGGAATACATGAGCATGACATCATGATTTTAAGGTATTTTATGTATAATCTATATTGGAGGCTATGCTATTCTTGCATGCAAATTACTATTTGATAAATTGATCTTGCATGCATATTATCTGTCTGCGTGACATCGTTTGCATGACGACCGGTCTGCGTGACCCAGTCCAGTGGGACCTTGTCTGCGTGACGACAGGTCTGCGTGACCAAGCTCTAGATGGAGCATCTTTAGGCTGCGTGCCATACGGGCATGCGTGTCTGTTGCATCATACGCATCATGTAGTTAGTATGAGATTGTGGCTATTCCTCTAAAGAGATGCATTATGTTTTATCGTTACACTTGTGACAATTATATGTATATGTTTATAATCTGTTAGTTTTGATTTTTGGGACTATTTTATTATTATTGTTATTATTATTATTGGGACGCTATAGGTCCATTCACTGAGCGTGTGGTAGCTCACCCCTCTTTTCCCAACCTTTCAGGGTAGGTGTTGGTTATCGTTGTTCGTGGAGGGGCGTTGGCAATCTAGTTCGCGTTTTACCTTCGTTGCATCGTAGGTGTTGAAAAAGCCTCCTTCTTGGCATGTAGTAGATGTTATGCCTGTGTCATTTGGAGCCTTATTTTTTTATCGGAGTCACTAAAATTTTGGCTTTTAGCCACCTGCAGGAATTGGAGCGCTCTGATTGAAAATTTGGCTACATAATTTTTCTCTTATAAGTTATGTATTTCTGATTTGGTATTTGGATTTAATTTTGTTAAAATCCAAGATGAAGAGGTTTAAATATGATTTTATCATGAGATGCTCAGTTTTGAGTTAGCTTTCGTACAAAAGTGGAATTAGATCAACTGGATTCATGTAGTAAAAGTTATGGGTATTTTTCCAAGTATACCCCGGGGATGAGGAAATTCTGGCAGCAGCCCTGTTCAATGTTTAGCTCTAATTTCTGAATAGCTGGAGGGATTATTTGATCTTGGCATAAACATGAAAGTTGTAGATAATCTTCTTGGCTTTCCAGTGGACTTTGAATTGTGCAATTCGGAGCTATATTGAGGAAGTTATGGCTGTTCTAGTGAAGCATGTACAGAATTTCGGGTCATGGACGATTTTGTCCTTTGAACCCCACTTTGGCTATATAATGTCCCCCCCAAATGTCTCCTCTCTCACTCTCTTTAGTCCAGCCCTCTTGAGTGTGTTTGGTAGGGTTTTAGAAGGGGAAGATAAGGAAGAAGTGCTTGGAAGAGCAAAGAAGAGAAGGTGTGTGCATTGTTGTTGTCTCTTCCCTCTCCTCCTCCTATTGCCCCCCCCCCCCCCCTAATCATATTCATGAATCCCCCTCCCCTCTGGTTCAGCAAGAAGAATAGGAATGAAAGCGAAGTTGTGGTAGTAGTGGTGGTGGTCGAGGTGGTCATGGGTGTGCTTGCGAGCTCCCACACCTCCCCCTTCCCTTTCCCCTTCTCTTGGTAAGCTTTCCCCTCTTCTTTTTTTGGTTTTTCAGCTCAATGGGTGTGTTGGGAGGTGGTGCATGCTAAGTGTTTGTGTTTTGGTTTGTGTGTGCTTGGTTGCTTGGGTGTAAGTGTCACGCCCCAGGCGTCCCCGAGACGTGGCAATAATAAAATATCAGCTATCAATACTTGAGATCAATAAAGACTCCAACAACAACACACAAGGTGGCAAAGCAAGGATAATGATAACTGACTGAAAAGTGGAAGCATAATATATAAACAATGTCTGTAAACCAAAAATATTATTACAGACTCGAATACACAATCACTGTCCTGTGAGAGCCAAGTCTAGACCAAAGAAAATACAACCTGTGCCACATGCACGATTTACAATATATACAATGACTCTAGGACTGCTGACAGCCTCGCACTCGCCACCCGTCGGAAGAACGCTTCACACCCATAAGACCTTGCCACAATAAATATCCAGCTCCACGCCCAACACAGCCCCTGAAAAGAAACAGTATGCGAGGGGTGAGCTACAAGCTCAGTGAGTGGCTGGAAACCAATCACCATACAACAGTTCAATACATAAACAATTTCCTTTCAAGGTAAACATGGGTGGAAACCCATGGATAACAGGGTCACGTGGCGGCGCGACCAACCTCACCCTCACCCTCACTCCCGGAGGGAGACTCTTAGGACTTTTGGGGAGAGACCATACCGTTGGTCGAGGAGACCCGAGATTACTGGTCCACACAACACTACTGGATCACCAACCTCACCCTCACCCTCACTCCCAGAGGGTGACTCTTGGGACTTTTGGGGAGAGACCATACCGTTGGTCGAGGAGACCCGGGATTACTGGTCTACGCAACACTACTGGATCATCTACATCGAGATAACTGTCCAACGATGTCTTTAAACATCGATACGATGCCGGACCCAACAACTATGGGAACGGACGAAAAACGAATGGGTCACGAGGCGACATGTCTTCACCTCATCCTCATCCTCACTCCCGGAGGGAGACTCTTGGGACTTTTGGAAGAGACTTAAACTGCTCTTCACCCTTGGTCCACCAGTAGCCCTTTCCCCGGGTAATCACTACCTGTAATACTCCCACGATCAGTACTTTTCCGAACGCCTCGGTGGTACCTATGGATGGGAGCCCTCTGTCAGGACAGCTTTTCCAACGCCGAGAAGTTCCTACATCGGATCCAACGAAGGGGAGAACGATTCCACGCTCGCAATATCATTTGTTAACCCTCTCCCGGGTAGCCTCTACCTGGTACACTCCCACGATCAGTACGCTCCCGAACGCATCGATGGTACCTACGGATGGGAGCCCTCTGTCAGGACAGCTACAACCCAGCCCTCTTCAACACGGACGACATTGGGAGTAAACATTCCATGTTCGCAAAGCGAACCCAATGGAAAAACAACTACTCTCGATAATCACTTGTCGAGATATCGAATACTACTGTACTCCCACACCGTTGCGTCGCTCGGACACAAGGGGGGTGTCACGCCCCAACTACCGGCTTAACAATCCGATAAGATAATGAATTCTCCTGAATTCCAAACGAGTGCATCGCTCGGATGCACGGGGCGATTACATCGCTAGCGCTCTAACTAATAAGGTACAACCCGACAGCGGGTCATACCCACGCCTATCCCAGATAGGCCTATCAGTTTTTAACATGCGCATATAAATATATCCAGGAGAATTTTATATCTAGCTATGTGCATGAACCATTTGCACAATCATCTAATAATTATAGGGACACTCCCTAACATGAATTTACATCATAATAAATCATACAACATGCATACATGGTCATTAATCACATAAGCACACAAGGCCTAACTTAAACATGCGTTGGATATCACCAACTTAAAAGAAAGGGTCAAGCGCGATCTCGCGCACTAACAGGTGCATGCCAATATTCCAAACGAACCTGAGTCGAGTAGGAAATCGCATCTACTTACTCAGTTCGTTGAGAGGGAGAGGGCGGGAGAGATCATCATCTCATGAAGCTGGTCATAGTTTTGCCCCATTAGCATGAGCGCAACAACAACACCACGCCCTCGAGTCTTATCGCAAGGGAATATTAGGCAGGTGCCCCTTATTAACCCAGCGCGCCCAGAGACTGTGCCCAGTGTGTCCTGCGACGTTCCCTGCGTCTGTGCCCAGCGCGCCCAGCGACTGTGCCCAGTGCGTCCTGCGACGTGCCCAGCGCCTGTGCCCAGCGTGCCCTGCGTCTGTGCCCAACGTGTCCTGCCCCTGTGCCCAGTGCGTCCTGCGACGTTCCCTGCGACTGTGCCCAGCGCGCCCAGCGACTGTGCCCAGTGCGTCCTGCATCGTTCCCTGCAACTGTGCCCAGCGCGCCCAGCGACTGTGCCCAGTGCGTCCTGCGATGTGCCCTGCGTCTGTGCCCAGCGCGCCCAACGGCTGTGCCCAGCCTGCCCTGCCTGTGCAACCCGAGTGTTGCCCCGCTTGCCTTGCTCGAGTGCTGCCTCGCGATGCGCGATGACCCGGGTTGCGGTGAGTGGTTCGATCCAATCCCCCCCCTCTCAGGATGCGCTCGACGCGCGTAGTCGCTTGTCGCCCATCAATGTGGCCCCCTACTATACTACTTGTATAGATAAGTAGTATGGCCAAGCTTAAGCTATAATGTGTAGATATCTTGCATGCTAGGCTTATATACAGGTATTGTATTCATGTATGAATGATTGTGTTGCATGAGCCCCTCTAGTATGGGCATGTATTTTTGGTAATGTGTATGGATGTATAGAATATGGCATGCCTTAGGTAGTATTGTAATAATACTCCCACCATATTAATTGGAATATCCAGCATGAATAAGTCTGGGTTAATAACGGGCACCTGCCTAATATTCCCTTGCGATAAGACTCGAGAGCGTGGTGTAGTTGTTGCGCCCATGCTAATGGGGCAAAGCTATGACCAGCTTCATGAGATGATAATCTCTCTCGCCCTCTCCCTCTGAACGAACTGAGTAAGTAGATGCGATTTCCTACTCGACTCAGGTTCGTTTGGAATATTGGCATGCACCTGTTAGTGCGCGAGATCGCGCTTGACCCTTTCTTTTAAGTTGGTGATATCCAACGCATGTTTAAGTTAGGCCTTGTGTGCTTATGTGATTAATGACCATGTATGCATGTTGTATGATTTATTATGATGTAAATCTATGTTAGGGAGTGTCCCTATAATTATTAGATGATTGTGCATATGGTTCATGCACATAGCTAGATATAAAATTCTCCTAGATATATTTATATGCGCATGTTAAAAACTGATAGGCCTATCTGGGATAGGCGTGGGTATGACCCGCTGTCGGGTTGTACCTTATTAGTTAGAGCGCTAGCGATGTAATTGCCCCGTGCATCCGAGCGATGCACTCGTTTGGAATTCAGGAGAATTCATTATCTTATCGGATTGTTAAGCCGGTAGTTGGGGCGTGACACCCCCCCTGTGTCCGAGTGACGCAACGGTGTGGGAGTACAGTAGTATTTGATATCTCGACAAGTGATTATCGAGAGTAATTGTTTTTTCCTTGGGTTCGCTTTGTGAACATGGAATGTTTACTCCCAATGTGTTGAAGAGGATCGGGTTGTAGCTGTCCTGACAGAGGGCTCCCATCCGTAGGTACCACCGATGCGTTCGGGAGCGTACTGATCGTGGGAGTGTACCAGGTAGAGGCTACCCGGGAGAGGGTTAACGAATGATATTGCGAGCGTGGAATCGTTCTCCCCTTCGTTGGATCCGATGTAGGAACTTCCCGGCGTTGGAAAAGCTGTCCTGACAGAGGGCTCCCATCCGTAGGTACCACCGAGGCATTCAGAAGCGTACTGATCGTGGGAGTATACCAGGTAGTGACTACCCGGGGAAAGGGCTACCGGTGGACCAAGGGTGTAGAGCAGTCTAAGTCTCTTCCAAAAGTCCCAAGAGTCTCCCTCCGGGAGTGAGGGTGAGGATGAGGTGAAGACATGTTGCCTCGTGACCCATTCGTTGTTCGTTTGTTCCCATAGTTGTTGGGTCCGGTCTCGTATCGATGTTCAAAGACATCGTTGGGCAATTATCTCGATGTAGATGATCCAGTAGTGTTGTGTAGACCAGTAATCCCGGGTCTCCTCGACCAACGGTATGGTCTCTCCCCAAAAGTCCCAAGAGTCTCCCTCCAGGAGTGAGGGTGAGGGTGAGGTTGGTGATCTAGTAATGTTGTGTGGACCAGTAATCCCGGGTCTCCTCGACCAACGGTATGGTCTCTCCCCAAAAGTCCAAAGAGTCTCCCTCCGGGAGTGAGGGTGAGGGTGAGGTTGGTGATCCAATAGTGTTGTGTGGACCAGTAATCCCGGGTCTCCTCGACCAACGGTATGGTCGCTCCCCAAAAGTCCAAAGAGTCTCCCTCCGGGAGTGAGGGTGAGGTTGGTGATCCAGTATTGTTTTGTGGACCAGTAATCCCGGGTCTCCTCGACCAACGTTATGGTCTCTCCCCAAAAGTCCGAAGAGTCTCCCTTCGGGAGTGAGGGCGAGGGTGAGGTTGGTCGTGCCGCCGCGTGACCCTGTTATCCATGGGTTTCCACCCATGTTTACCTTGAAAGAAAATTGTTTATGTATTGAACTGTTGTATGGTGATTGGTTTCCAGCCACTCACTGAGCTTGTAGCTCACCCCTCGCATACTGTTTCATTTCACGGGCAGTGTTGGGCGTGGAGCTGGAGCTTTCCTGTGGCGTGGTCTTATGGGCGTGGAGCGTTCTTCCGGCGGGTGGTGAGTGTGAGGCTGTCAGCAGTCCTAGAGTCATTGTATGTATTGTAAATCGTGCATGTGGCACAGGTTGTATTTTCTTTGGTCTAGACTTGGCTCTCACAGGACAGTGATTGTGTATTCGAGTCTGTAATAATGTTTTTGGTTTACAGACATTGTTTATATATTATGCTTCCGCTTTTCAGTCAGTTATCATTATCCTTACTTTGCCACCTTTTGTGTTGTTGTTGGAGTCTTTATTGACCTCAGGTATTGATAGCTGATATTTTATTATTGCCACGTCTCGGGGACGGCCGCCCTGGGGCGTGACAAAAGTTGGTATCAGAGCCTAAGTCTAGTCGTATAGATGATGAGTCGTAGGATTGTCATCTGAGTACTCTTGTTTTAGAAGTTATCTTAGGTTGCTGACATGCCTCCTCGCATCCGTTGACGTGGACGTGACCCCCTGGACCCACCCTTAAGTTGTCAACTGGGTCGACTGATTAGGGTCAGTTGTTGGATCCCTTGTTATGGGATTAAGGCTTGGGTAGGAGATTCCAGCCCAGTAGTATGATAGTGATGAAGTGGTCGCAATTTCTAAGGTATGGATTGTGTCTCGATAATGGAGCTCTTTCCCGTGCATCGGTATTGCTGGTAACCATTGAGTTCGCGTGCGGCGCCAGTTTCAAGTGTTGAGGATGTGGCGTATTGCTCATTAAGGGGTGATGTCTTCTTCCAGCCTTCCTACTCATGATTAAGGGGCCTTGCGGCGTCATCGTTGAGACCCGGGCTAGGGTACTCCGTGTTCCTTGTTTGGTTGTCGGGATATCCTATATCGGGCCCTCATAGTGCCCTGCCAAGGTTCTTTTCCCAGTCAAGGAATACCTTTGAAGCATCAAAATGATGATGGATTTTTCCTCTCACTTGGAAGGTGCTGTAGCGAGTGGTGATGCATACGATCGGGATTGGGTGCATCCTATTGCAGCTTGGTGGGCCATTGCTTGTGGACTGGGTTCCATAGTGGCATCTGGAGTCGCTTCGATATATCTGTTATATATGTGTCACTTTTAACCTGTTGGTAACCGTTAGAGCGCCCTGGCAGTTTTAAAAATTTTTAGGGTTTTCGATCGGAACCGCTAATTTTTTTGGACTGTTAGCTATCGTCCTGAGTTAGAGGACTCCGATTGAAAATCTAACTGCATATTTGGTGTCCTGGTGCCATTTCTGGCCTCCCACGAAAATTTCATCGAATTCTGGCATCGTTTGCAAAAATTTCGCAGTTCCGGGGCGTATCCGGGTTTTTAAGTCGCACATTACATAAATGGAATCTAAAAATTTGAAATCACTATTCATCATCCCCGACCTTGGACTCTCTCTCTCCTCTCCTCCGTTTTTCTTCCGTTTGAGCCCCCTACACCCCTCAAAATCAAAAACCTAAAGCACGGGAAGTGTAGATCGGGTCCCGATCTACGCTCCGGTGTCTTCAAATCCGAGTTCCGACGATCCTAGCCTCCCGACCTCCTCTCTCTCTCCTCTGTTTCGAGCCAAATTGAAGGCCGTGATAGATCGGGGCGTGGGAGAGCCTTTGAGGAAGGTTTCGGCGCACGAAGAGCTACCGAACACCTCCCCTTCCCCTCGGTAAGCCTTCTTTCCCTCTTTTTCTTGCATAGATGTATGCTAGGGAGGTGGGTTTTGTGTTTGGGGGTGGTCGGCGGCAGTGGGGGTCGTCGGAGGGTGGTCGGAGGTGGTTGGAGGTGGTCGGTGGTCAAGGGAGGGGTGGTGGTGGCGCTCGGGCAGTGGCAGGTCGTCCGGGCCAATCCGCAGCAGCAGCAGCAGCCCAGGTGGCGCGCAGTTCGGGTGCGCGCGGGCAGGCGCGCGTGCGCGCGCGAGCGTGCGTGCACGCGACGTGCGCGCGGGCGTGCGCGGGTCTGGTGCGGGCTGCTGGTCGTGCTGGGCGCGCGAGCTCGGGCTGGGGGCCTCAGGCAGCAGGCAGCGAGTGCAGGGGGGGCCGGCTGGGCGTGCGCGCGTGCGTGCGCGCGAGCGTGCGCGTCGGCGTGCGCTCGGAGGTGCGTGCGAGGTGTGCGCGAGGCGCAGCGGTGCGTGCGAGGTGCGTGCGAGGTGCGCGCGAGGTGCGGCAAGGGTGCGAGGTGCATGCGAGGTGCGCGCGAGGTGCGGCAAGGTGTGCGAGGTGCGTGCGAGGTGCGCGCGAGGTGCGGCAAGGGTGCGAGGTGCGTGCGAGGTGCGGCAAGGTGTGCGAGGTGCGTGCGAGGTGCGCGCGAGGTGCGGCAAGGTGGCGGAGGTGCGCGTGGGGTGCGCGCGGGGCGAAGCGCTGCGCGCGGGGGCGCGCGGGGTGCTCGCGGGCCAGCGCACGGCGTGCGGGGCGCGTGCGGACTGCCGCGGCTGGACTCGGTGGACGCGCGGAGCCCCGGGCGGTGCGCGGAGTGCGCGGGCGGAGGCGCGGCGGTGCACCCGGGCGGTCGGGTGGCCGTGCGGGTGGTTGCCGCCCGTGCGGGTAGTTGTCGGAGTGCTCGGGCTAGCGTGCGTGCGGGTCGTATGCACGTTTGCCCAAGTGTTGGGAGTTTAATTGTGGGTTTATGTATTTTGTAGTGTTTATGGATTTTAACTCACCATATTGATTGTCTGTCTTGCAGATCTCGACGGGCGGTCGCGCGACGACCCCGATTCTGGTGAGTGGGACAATCCAACCCAGTAGAGAGGTGTTATACGCACTTGGGCGTATACCGACCTCTCCTGGGGCGGCATGGATTATATTAACCTGTAATAACATGTATTGCATGTGAGCATGATGAAAATGTAGAATGCATGCTACCCTAGGCTTTTATGTTAGGGACTTGCACCCATAGGATATGCGTATGAGCCATGCAGCATGTCCCCTGGTTTTCATGCTAGGAAACCCCGGCCTATGCATGCGTCCTACTAGTTTAATTATTAAATTAAATGCTGATAACTGTTAAATAGCATGCCTTAGATAATATTATAGGGAGGAGCCTTGCGAGGTCAACGCTGAGACCCGTGTTAGGGTACTCCGTGTTCCTTGTTTGGTTGTCGGGATGTCCTGTATCGGGACCTCGGGCTGCCCTCCCAAGGTTCTAGTCCCAATAATATTATATGTAATGATTGTATGATTGGTATAATTATTAGTATAGTTGGTAGATATTATAGGGGAGGGGCCTTGCAAGGACAGCGGTGAGACCCGGGTTAGGGTACTCCGTGTTCCTTGTTTGGTTGTCGGGGTATCCTATAACGGGAACTCACGCCGCCCTTCCGAGTTTCTTTCCCCCAATGATATTCCAGCCTTACTGATTTTTGTACATGTTCCCGCATCTTGATGATGCACCTGGTTGAATTCAGAGGAATTCAAGACATTTGAGTTGTGATGATATGTAGTTGGCGGATCCGAGTGGATCATATGCGTATGGATAGGCTGTTCTGTTCCCTGCGTTGGATTCGGTAGAGGCTACCCCCGGCGTTAGACAGGGCCTTCCTGACAGAGGGCTCCCATTAGTAGGCACCTCCTGATTTGGTTTCGGACTGTGCTGAAGGTGGGAGTAGACCAGGCGGCCTACGGAGTGGAGGGAGAGCTATCGGTGGACCAAGGGTGACCAACAGCCTAGTCAGTCCCAAAATCCTATGTCACCCGTGGTAGGGTGAGGGTGAGGGTGTAGTGGGTTGGCGATGAGCGACCTACTGGATTTGTGAATAGATGTTTATCAGTCCCAAAATCCTATGTCACCCATGGATGGGTGAGGGTGAGGGTGTGGTGGTTTGGCGAAGTATGAACCACTGGTTTATGTTGTTATGTATTGATGGCTGGATAAAATAATGGAATATTGGTAAATATTGTCTGTGATGCGTGGGTTGTGCTGTTCACTGAGCGTGTGGCTCACCCCTCGCACATGTTTTTCCCCAGTGGTCACTGAGCCTGAGCTAGAGCCGGAGCAGCAGTTGGAGCTTTCCGAGGGATTTCTTCAGTAGCGGAGCAGCGCTACGTCCGCGAGTACCAGAGGCTGTCAGCATCCCTTTCCTTGGCTGTATGTATTGTATTTCCGTGCTGAGCACGTGTTGTATATATTCAGTTGTTTCCATGTATATTGGCTCTCACAGGACGTATGATTGTGTATCGAGTCTGTAGAATGTTTATTCACAGATTCAGTCTTTTGCTTCCGCATTTGGTGTATATATCATGTCAGTCCCTTTTGTTGCATGTGTGTCATTCTAGTTGTCTGTGTATGATATATATTATTGACCTCCTGTGTAGGCTTTTGATATGATATATATACCATTGCCGCGTCTCGGGGATGGCCGCCCTAGGACGTGACAATATCATTGTGCGTTGTAGCTGCCCGGTTGAGGCCAGAGCCCTGTGAGGTGCTCCCAGATACTATGCTTGTTGGTGCGCCCATATGGCAGAGATAGCGGGCTTGGGAGGCTACCAGGTAGAGGCCACACCGGGAGAGTGCTACTGGATGATGTCGAGAGCGTGGACTCCCTGTGATGAATCTGCCCATGGAGTGCAGGATGCTGGAGTTCCAATGGTTATAGATGAGCGACCTATCTCTGGCGGCATGTGAAGCACAGTTGTGGATACTGTCGCATTTTGCCCCACATTGGTCACAAATGAGGAGACGCGATGCTAGCGTTCGTGATGAGACTCAACCGCCCTATCAGATAGATGACGTCGCATAGGCATTGTCGAGGTTCGACGACCCCTTATTGCGTGTCTTGTGGATTAAGTGTGGTTGAGCGGCTTACCAAGCGTGTAAGTGTCATCATGAGCGTCAGCCATGCTCGAGGAGTAGAATCTGGACTTAATTGTTCGAGGTGTTGTTTTGATCTTCCCGTGAGGATTGAAGATCAGGTACCCCCTTGCTGTGAATTGATGATCTATTTGACCAGCTCTGGGAGCGAGTGTCTTCTGTTAGATCAATCTTCGCACAAGGGTACCACAAGTTGGAATTCCGGGAGTTGGACATCCTGTAGATGGCCTTTCGTGACCGTTTTGGGCACTACTAGTTTTAAGTACAGCTGTCGGGGTTGACGAATTCGCCGGATGCGTTCGTGGATCTCAAAAGTTTTATTGGTCCTCCGTGGACTACTTTGGGGTAGTCTTCATTGAGATTGCTAGTGGTGCGATAAAAAGGAGATGTGGGTGACCTTGTTTCCCCAGGTTGGCATGCCCTCAGGCAAAGTTGAGAATCATCATCGCGTTGGAAAGCGTCAGTCCATGGAGATTCCTCAGTGGACGTGGGAGTGGGTTATCAGGGATTGTTGCGAACTTGCTAATGTCACGTCCGGGTCACGACACCGTCTAGGTGATCATTGACCGACTGACTAAGTCCGCGCTTCCCTCCCTAATCCGACTGATTGAGTCTCTGGATGCCTTGACGTGGGTTTTCACCTTCACGATTGTTCGTCTTCATGGCACTCCGGTCGGCGCTATTTTCAGTTGAGACGCGAGGGTTACTTTGAGGTTGTGGCGCAGCCTTGGCAGGCTTTGGCGCGAGTCTCCATTTAAGTATAGCGTTTCATCGTCGATGGATAGCCAGACAAAGAGGACGATTCAGACCTTGGAGGACATGCTAAGTGCCTGCGTGCTCGATGATGAGGGCAGTTGGGTGAGGCACCACCCATTTGTTGGGGTATGCCTGCAAGACGACTGCCATTCGAGCATCCAGATGGATCTGTGAGAGGCACTCTACAGGCGCAGTTTTATACCTCCCTTGTGTTGGGACGGTTGTGGAGCGCCAGTTGGAGAGGCCATAAGTTAGTTGTTTGACCTTGCGATGGCCAGGTTGGTTCATGTGTGCATCTGCACCTCCCAGAACCGACAGAAGGGCTACGCTGATCATCGTCGCCAGGAGCTTACCTTATGGTTTGGCGACCATGTTTTCGTGAAGGTGTCCCAGTTTAAGGGCATCCTCTGTTTCGACGTTCGGGGCAAGCTGAGTTGGCTCTTCAATGGAACTGTTTCTCGTCATTGAGTGGATTGGGGAGGTGGCTTGTCATGTAGTCTTTCCCCCACAGCTGGTTCATGCCCACGACTTCCTCCTTGTCTCATGGCCGAGGCGTTATGTCCAAGACCTTGCTCATGTCACTCAATTCGACCGCCTCATTCTCAAGCTGGATTTGTCGTTCATGGAGCAGTGGATTGAGGTCAAGGACAAACATGAGAAGAGGCTCCACGCTAAGACCGTTCCTTTGATTATAGTGTGTCAGTAGCACCAGTATGGTGCATAGACCACTTGGGAGCAAAAGGTCTATGCATGATACTTGCTATATTCGGTCTTCCCTTTGGGTTTCCTTAAATTTCAAGGACTAAATTTCCTAAGGGGGGGAGAATGTTATGCCTGTATCATTTGGAGCCATTTCGGTTAAGCCTTGGCCACTTCTGGGTCATTCAGGGCCTTTTTAATTTTTCGATCGGAGCCGCTAAAATTTTGGCTTTTAGCCACCTGCGGGAGTTAGAGCACTCTGATTGGAAATCTGACTACAATCCTGATACCGTTTAGTACTACCCATAAAAATTTCATCGAATTCCGGTAACGTTTTGAAAAATATGCAGTTCCAAAGTTATGGGTATTTTACCAAGTATACCCCGGGGATGAAAAATTCTGGCAGCAGCCCTGTTCTATGTTTAGCTCTAATTTCAGAATAGCTGGAGAGATTATTTGATCTTGGCATAAACATGAAAGTTGTAGATAATCTTCTTGGCTTTCCAACGGAATTTGAATTGTGCAATTCGGAGCTTTATTGAAAATGTTCTGGTTGTTCTAATGAAGCATGTACAGAATTTCTAAGTCAGGGATGAAATGGTCATTTCCATCCCTCTTTAGATATTTATGTGCACCAAAATATCTCTCCCTCTCTCTCTCCCACATCCCACGTCCATTTTTCTTGTCTCTCTTTCTCTCTTACAAAGCCCCCCAAGTGTTTGTGAAAACTCCTCAAAGAGAAGAGAAGGAGAAGGTGCAAGTGCAAGTGAGTGCTTGTGTAGGTTTTGTTGTTGTTGTTGATCTCCTCTCTCTCAAGCACCCTCTCATATCTTGTTCTCCCCCCCCCTGATTTTCAGCCATGAAGGAGGCTGAGGAGGCTGAGGAGGTGGTGGTAGTGGTGGTGGTGGTTGAGGTGGTCGCGGGTGTGTCGAGGGCCCCCGAACATCCCCCTTTCTTTTCCCCTCCCAAGGTGAGCTCTCTGTTATATATGTGTCACTTTTAACCTGCTGGTAACCGTTGGAGCGTTCTGACAGTTTTTCGTTTTTTTCGATTTTCGATCGGAACCGCTAATTTTTGGACTGTTAGCTATCGTCCTGAGTTAGAGGACTCCGATTGGAAATCTAACTGTATATTTGGTGTCCTGGTGCCATTTTAAGCCTCTCACAAAAATTTCATCGAATTCCGGTAACGTTTCCAAAATTTCACAGTTTCAGGGCGTATCTGGGTTTTTAAGTCACTTGCTATATAAATGAAATCTAATTTTTGGTTGTCTACTATTCATCATCCCTACCAAATGCATTTTCTCTCTCCCCTCTCTCCTTTTCTTTGATTTGAGCCCCCTAGAGCCCTCAAACCTAAAAACCCAAAGCATAGGAAGTGTAGATCGCCCGGTGCTTTCAAATCCGGATTCTGGCGAGTTTTGCCTCTCCTCCCCCCTCTCTTCTCCTCTGTTTTGGGCCATATCGAGGGCCAAGAGAGATGCGGGCGTTGGAAGCCCTTGGGGAAAGGTTTCGGTGCGCGGAGAGCAACCAAACTTCCCTTCCTCCCCTTGGTAAGCCTCTTTTCCTCTCTTTTCTTGCATAGATGTATGTTAGGAGGGTGGTTTTGTGGTTGGGAGGCGGTCGGCGGCGGTGGGTGGCCGTCGGAGGGCTGTGGTGGTGGTCGGAGGCCTTGGGGTGGTCGGTGTTGGTGGTAGAGGAGCTCGGGTAGGGAGTTAGGCAGTCCGAGCAGAGTGTTGGGCAGTCCCGAGTGTGTTAGCAGCAGGCGCAGCGGGTGGGCGCACCAAGTGGCCGGGCGCGCGGGTGCGTGCGCGCGGCGTGCGCTCGGGTGGTGCTGCAGGCGTGCTGGGCGAGCAGGGTAGGGCTAGTGCGGAGCAGGATGGCTGCGGGCTGTGCGAGCAGGGCAGGCCGGCTGGGCAGGCCACGCTCGGGCAGCTGGCAGGGGGGGTGCTCGGGCATCAGGCGGGCAGTGGCTGGGCGTGCAAGGCGAACGGTGCTCGGGCCACTCGGCGACGCGCGCAGGCAGGCAGCGCGGGCAGCAGCACGGGCATGCTGGCAGGCGCGTTGGGCGCGTGCTGCCAGGCACGCTGGGCGCGTGTTGCGCGTGCGTGCGCGTGGGCGCTGGGTGAGGGTCCCGGGTGCTGGGCGCTGAGTGTCGGTGCTGGGCCGCGGATACCGGGCGCTGGGTTGAGGCGCAGGCTTGCGCGCGGTGCAGTGGGTGCGAGCGGGTGGTGCGCGCGTGGTGCGCGCGGGTAGAGGATGGTAGGTGCGCGTGGAGTGCGCGCGGATAGGGGGCTGGAGGTGCGCGCGGGGAGTGCGGGGTGCTCGCGGGCCAGCGCGAGGCGTGCGGGGTGCGCGCGAGCTACTACGCTGGGGTGCAGTGGGCGCGCGGTGCACCCGGGAGGCTAGGCGGCGTGTCCAGGCGGCGGGTAGGGGCCCGGCGATGCGCTTGGGTGCGCGGGCGGTGGCGCGGCGGCGCATCCGGGGGCGGGTGGCCGTGCGGGTGGTTGCCGGGGGTGCGGGAGTGTGTCGGGGTGCTCGGGCTAGCGTGCGTGCGGGTCGTATGCACGTTTGCCCAAGCGTTGGGTGTTTGTTTGTGGGTTTTGGGTATCTTTGATGTCTTTAGGAGTTGTTATGGATTCTAACTCACCATATTGAATGTCTGTCTTGCAGATCTAGACGGGCGGTCGCGCGACGACCCGATCTTCGGTGAGTGGGACAATCCAACCCAGTAGAGTGGTGTTACACGCATTTGTGCGTATACCGACCTCTCTTGGGGCACCATGGATGTATATTAACCGGCAGTAATATGTAATCCATGCTAGCATGATTTAAATGTAGAATGCATGTTACCCTAGTCTTTGTATGTTAGGGACTTGCACCCATAGGATAGGTGTAAGAGCCATGCACCATGCCCCCTGTTTTCATGCTAGGAAACTTCGGCCTATGCATGCGTCCTACTAGTTTATTTATTAAATTAAATGCTAGTGTATGTTAAATCGCATGCCTTAGATAATATTATAGGGAGGAGCCTTGCGAGGTCAACATTGAGACCCGTGTTAGGGTACTCCGTGTTCCTTGTTTGGTTGTCGGGATGTTCTGTATCGGGACCTCATGCTGCCCTCCCAAGGTTTCTAGTCCCAGTAATATTATAAGTAATGTTATATAACTGGTATGATTATTAGCAATTCTAGTGAATATTATAGGGGAGGGGCCTTGCGAGGACAGCGGTGAGACCCGGGTTAGGGTACTCCGTGTTCCTTGTTTGGTTGTCGGGGTATCCTATATCGGGAACTCACGCCGCCCTCCCGAGTTTCTTTCCCCCAATGATATTCCAACCTTGCTTTTATTGTACATGTTTCCCCGCATCTTGGTTATGCGCCCTGGAGGAACTCTGAAGAGTTCATGACATTTGAGTTGTAGAGATGTGTTGTCGACGGATCCGAGTGGATCATATGCGTATGGATAGGCTGTTCTGTTTCCCTTCGTTGGATCCGTGTAGAGACTGCCCCAGCGTGATAAGGTCGTCCCTTTCGAGGGCTCCCATCAGTAGGCGCCTCCCGATATTTGTGACGGACTGTGCTGAAGTTATGGGTGAAGGCCAGCGGCCTACGGAGTGGAGGAGAGACTATCGGTGGACCAAGGGTGACCAACAGCCTAGTCAGTCCCAAAATCCTATGTCACCCATGGTAGGGTGAGGGTGAGGGTGAGGGTGTAGTGGGTTGGCGATGAGCGACCCGCTGGATTTGTCTATGGGTGATTATCAGTCCCAATAGCCTATGTCACCCATTGATGGGTGAGGGTGAGGGTGTGGTGGTTCGGCGATGTACGAACCACTGGATTATGTTGTTATGCCACTTAGAGGTTGGATAAATAATGGAATTGTGGTAAATATTGTCTGTGATGCATGGGTTGTGCTGTTCACTGAGCGTGTGGCTCACCCCTCGCATATGTTTTTCCCCAGTGGTCACTGAGCCTGAGCTGGAAACCGGAGCGCAGTTGGAGCTTTCTGAGGGATTCCTTCAGTAGCGGAAGCAGCGCTACGTTCCGCGAGTGCCAGAGGTTATCAGCATCCCGTCTTGGCTGTATGTATTTTATTTCCGTGCTTGGCACGTGTCTGTATATATTCAGTTGTATTTGTATATATTGGCTCTCACAGGACAGATGATTGTGTATCGAGTCTGTAGTATGTTTATTTACAGATTCAGTCTTTGCTTCCGCATTTGGTGTATATATCATGTCAGCCTCTTTGTTGTCTATGTGTCATTCTGGTTGTTTGTGTATGATATATTATTGACCTCCTGTGTAGATTCTGATATTTTATATACACTTGCCGCGTCCCGGGGACGGCCGCCCTGGGGCGTGACACTCTCTCCCCCTCTTTTCTTGGTTTTCATGGCATAGGGGGCTGTTAGGGTGTGCATGCATGCTACGCATAGGGTTAGGGTGTCTGTAGGGGTGGG